>JAKSZT010054277.1:786806-852050 GCA_026826555.1 Tolypeutes matacus | reverse complement strand
GTGGCAGCAGTAGTGACAGCACTGATGGCTTCAGTGATGGTGGTGGTTGTTCAGTTGTTGGCCCTGCCCCATTCCTACTGGTGAGATGTAAGTAGTATCCATGAAATTGTGGGCCACCTGGATAAATCAGACTGGAATTCTGTGCTGTGGAATGTGAATGCTGTTTGGAAGGATACCAGGAGAGGAAGGGCTGGAGAAGTGGGAGGAGCTAATGGCATCTTCTTGGAGAATGCCAGGCTTTGCACATGCCTAAACAGGAAAAAGAGCTTTCCTGAGTTGGACCACCATAGAAGTGTGGTCAGGAGAAGACTAGACCAATGCAAGAGGTGGAGGAGGGGGAGAGGCTGGTGCTGCAGCAGGGTTTAGGCAGTCTTGGTCCTGAGCCCCTCCTCCCCCTGGTGGGGTTAGATTGGCTGCAGGGTAAGGTCCTCTGTGGAACGTGGCACTTCTTGTGTGTTTTGCTCCATGGTGCGTGGTTGGGGTGGCTGCTGCCTGTGGGCCTCTCCTGTGGGACCATTCTCGCTATCATCTTCTCAGCATGGCCCCAGCAAGCCCTTGGAGGTAGGCACTATATTTCCATTTCACAGATGGAATAAACAGGCTCAGGGAAGTGATGAGACTTACCCCAAGTCACCCAGTGAGTGTGCCGGAGCCACACGTGCCGTGGGGCCCCATCACTGGTGGTGCCCCTTGCAGAGCATGACCTGACAGCCCTACTGTACAGCTCAGGCCATAGTTCTTGAGTTGCAAGCCTGCTTTTTGTGTTTCCAGGTCCGTCTCTTTTATTCCAACCAGTGAGCTCTAGTTAGGCAAGCTCAAAGCTATTGAATGATCACAACACAAATGTGCGCCAGGGTACTCGGTGATGGGAGGCTCCTGTCGTTCACGTCTGTGTTGCCAAGGGAACGGGATTTGGAAGGGACCACCAAATAACATATTTTGCAAGCTGTGCTCTGCAATTATTGAAGACTTGGTGACTCAATCTAAAACTGAAGAGAGTTTGAACTTGAGATGGCTCTGAGGAGCATGGCTTCTTTCCTTCAGTACCTGCTTCCTTTGGAAGATGTGGCCCTTGGGGGCTCCTGGGCCCTGACAGATCAGCAGATCCTTCTCCCCAGTCAGATGGTTGAGTTGTTGCGGGGTTGAGGGAGTCCCCTCCTGCTGTCCAGCCTGCATCGTCTTCTCTGCCTCTTCTGGTGCCTTGCCTGAGGGCGGAGCTCCCAGCACCAAGACTTTACCATGTGACGTGGAGGAGGACGAAGTGGACGTTAAGATGGGCTTGGGTATCTTAATTGGGGAACCTTTGGGGTAGCCAGGCTGGTCCCCCACCCCCACTCCCAACTACCCTCCTTGCTGGGCAGAAGCTCTGCTTTTACCTGAGCGTCTCCAGTGTGGGAAGGTAGAGGCTCGAGTCCATCCTCATCTGGAAGCCTGAGGCGCCTTGGGAGTCTGGGGCAAAGCTGACCTCAGGCCAGTTCCAAAGGTGGCTCAGATGCCGTGCCTGGGTGCAGGGAAGCCTGCCTCTCAGCGCAGGGTGAAATGAGACCTCAGGCACAGCGGTTTCCTAAGTCAATGAAGCACTGGGGTTTTGATGCAAAGTTAGGGCTTCAGTCTGAAGAGTGTGACCTGGATTGCCAGAAGGAACATGGGCGTTAAGCTCGTGTCAAGTCCCTTTCCAAACGCAGAAAAGTCCCAGGCCGCTGGAATGTCAGCCTTGCTGGTCTAATGCCACACCTTAGTGCCCCGTTAGCGGCCCTGTGCATCCCACGTGCCGGCTCCTCAGGACGGCCTGATGGCTTCTGGCCCTTGCAAGGTCCCATCCACACAGCCCGGAAGAGACCGTCCAAACCTCCTTCATCCTCCTCCCCCAGCCGACTAAGAATAATTTGACCACCGCATCCTTTAGACTTTCTTAATGTTGCATTGATTTCACTTGATCTGAATAACCCTATTTTAGAAAAATGGTTCTGGAAGTGTCATTGGAACGTAGTTTTTCTTTTCTTCAAACATTTAAAAGTATACTGCAGTAGACTTCTGTGGCTGCCCTAACAAAGTGCCACAAACAGAGTGGCTTAAAACAAGAGAGATTTGTCCTCTTATGGTGCAGGAGGCGAGAAGTCTGAAGTCCAGGTGTCAGCAGGGGCTCCAGGGAGAATCTGCTTCTGGCCTCTTTGGGCCGCTGGCAGCTGCCAGCGTTGCTTGGCCCGTGGCTACAGCGGTCCCCCCCTGCCTCCGTCTTCTCGTGGCCTCGCCTCTGTCTGTCTCTTTTAAGAACGGTTGTCATTGAGTTTAGGGAGGCCCCGGGATGAAGGCTTCATCTCGAAAGCCTTAACTTAGTCCTGTCTGCAGACAGGGCCACAGCCGCGGCTTCCGGGGATTGGATGTGGACTTGCCTTTTGGGCCACCCTCCACACTCCAGAGAGCTGAGCAGGATAGAGGGAGGCTGCTAAAGCTTTTCACGCTGAGTAATTAGAGATGCTCAGGGAAGCTGCAAAGAGAATTTCCCCCGATGGGTGCGTCTTGTGCAGCATCAGCACCACATCCCAGACGGGAAGCTGGCCACGTATGACCCACAGCCCTTAGGCGTGATCTCCTGGACGGCCTGATTTCAAAGCAGAGAGGTGGGCTTGGGCGCCTGGCCCCGCTTCCTGCGGGATATTGCGCGGCTTTGAACCATTCCGAGCCCGGAGTGTTTGTTTTCCCGTCTATGACAAGGGGACAGTGAGAATACCTGGTGGGGTGGCCTGAGGACGGAAGGAGCCTCCGCGGTGAAGCACTGAGCTGAGCCTGCCCGAGTGGTGTCGCCGGTTTGAATGGATAAAAGCAGGGGCTGTGCAGCAGAACGAGATTCAAAATGTGCTTCTCGGCGGGGCCTGGAGATCAGGCGCAGAACACGCATGGCGCGTTGAGCGGGCACGTTAGCCACGGGGCGCCTGGACTGAGGGGTCTCCAGGAAGCTCTGCCCTCTTGTTGCTAACGGGAGAACCCGCGGCATGGAGTGGGTTTAATTGACAGCCAGCTTTGCAAAGTCATCCTGGACTTTTCCCATAAATACCGCGTGGCATGGGATAGTTAAGAGTCATGATTTTGGACTTTTTGAAGCTAATCCAACGTTTGAATCTGTGGAGGAAAATCCTGAAGGTCATTGAGTAGAGTCAGAGCGTCACCTTCCCGATTCAGGCTGTGGCAGGGAGGGGCCGGTCGTGGTCCCTCCAGTTGGTCCCCCACCCCACTGTTTTACAGCTTGGCCATCTCACTTTTTGCAGTCGGAAATGACGGAGCGGAGGCATGTTCCAGCGTTAGAAAAAGAAAGATGTTGGAATGTTTCACTTAGATGCACTGCTTTGATTAAGAATTCTTCTGAAGAGTGATGGGTCAGGATGCCAGGATGTTCTTTCCAGTTCTCCCTATTGAGCCAGCTCCACTCAGTGCCCCTGTGCTTGAGCATTCTTTCCTTAAATTCCCATTGCAAGTTTTAGAAGTGAAGTGTCAACTTTAGGAACATTAAACAAAAGGGCAAATCTAGCATAGGTAGAATTTCTGGGAGCTGGACAAATCATTCAAAAAAAATCAGACCATAATTGGCCTTTGTTTAAAGCAGATAGTTATGCAGATGAGGATGGTGTAGATGATCCTGTTGGAGACCTTTTTTGTTGCACTGACTAATTTGACTTTGTCCTGGAAAGCCGTCCCTTTGAATATTCAACAAAAGCAGCAATGCGCAGGGCGAGACCTATTAAGAATATTATTTTTGCATAATTTATGCTCAGTGACAGCGATGGCTGCCTCACTTCATCACACGTTTACAGGGAGCCTGCTCGATGCTTCAAATCTCATTAAGCTATTTATTCATTGTAATGAATGATTTTAATGTACTGCATTAAGGTTATGCCACGCTGAACTGTTTAAAAAAAATCCATCTCACTGTACACAATTTAATGTTTGCAGCTAAATTAATACCTTTATCATTGCCTCAGTGGTTGAATGGACACCGGGTGCAGATTAATCACACTTGTCTCAGTGTCATCCCACTTTCTCAACTACTTGATAAGGCTGTGATAATCTCGCCTAATCGGTGTCCGTGGCAGACGCATTTTCCGACTGGCGTAAAGTCACGCAGTTTGGGGGCTCCTGATCCACGGACCATTCCGTGTTCCCTGGCACCTCCCAGAAACAACGGCCATTCTGCAAAACCCTGTTTTCTCCTCCCACCCATTCGCCCCCCACCTCGGATCCTTCAAGATGTTGTTGGCAAGAGGCAACGACAGGAAGATAATATCTTTCGGAGGCTGGGAGGCAGTTCTAATAAAAAGCTGCCATTCACAGTCTGGATCCACTTTCCCACAGTATGCATTTTAAAGACCATATGCGCTGTTAAAGGGCTCAGTCTGGGCAGCCGGCATGGTTAGTACAACCTGGAGATTTTTAACAGCGTCAGAAAGGAGGAGTGGGCCCATCACAGCTTCGGCAAGTGAGAGGTTTTTGGTTATATGAAGAAATATGGCACCTGTGCTTGGTTATGTCAGCATTATTTGTCCTGCACCTGCTGAAGAGGCCATCAGAAATTCTCACTCCAAGCAGGGAGGGAAGTGGGCAAATTTATATGAAATGAAAACACTGGAGTATCGCCCTTGATACTCGCGCAAATATTTGAAAACTGCATTTTGGCCGCCTGAATGTGGCAGGTGGAAAATCAGAGCCTTACCTTGCAAGGAGAAGTGGGCTTTCAGGAAGGAGCCTCTTACACTTGGAGAGGAAGGAGGAAAGAAGACGCATGCCTTTGCACAACAGTGGTCGTGACTGGAGGCTGGGACTCCTGAGCCCTCCCTAATTTGTCTTTCAGAGAAGCAGCCATTCGTTCTGCACCAAAAGGTCATGAGGCCTTGGTGATGGACGCCTGATATGAGTTCCTGCTTATTTTTATAGATGATGTCATCAGGGGCCAATCAGGAACTTGGGATTTGAAATTTGAGAGAGAAAAAATGCATTCTTTGGGAGAAAGCAAATGCAGAAAATTGTAGACAATTACTTTGGGCTTGTTTTAGACTGTGTGGAAATAATTAGTCCATCACACACAACCCAGCAGTTTAAGATAAACAAAAACATCCACTTAGGGAGAAGAATTTTGGTTTTGGAAGAGAAGAAATAAAATGAGGAAAGAGCATGCTAACCTCCTTTACACTATGGCTTAAAGCACGGGGGGAAAATGGCACAAGTTACTGAAGATTTTTGCTGCAGAATCAGTGTTCCTCAGCCTCAGAGAAGGCCTGCTTTGGAGATTTGAGCCAGCCATCCCCCTACCTAAAGGAATGCGGGAAAATTTTATTTTATTTTTTTTGCCTTTACAGAATTGTGTGGCAGGGCAGACGCATTATTCAGATAATGTCTTTCAGAGAGAGATTTTAAAAGATCATTGTTGTAAGCAGAAATTTCTAATAGAAATGATATATGATACCTATGGCAAAATATTTCATTTAATTGGGTGCTTAAATGTAGCAAAAAGATGAAAGAAGGAAAGGAAAGGAAAGGGAAGGGAAGGGAAGGGAAGGGAAGGGAAGGGAAGGGAAGGGTAGAATTCAAAGCTTATTTTACTTGATGATTATTAACTACTTAGATACCTAATGGAATTTTTCAAACTCAATATATCTAGCTTATTGTGCAAAGGACAAAGGATGGGAGGTAGAGGTCATTATTCCTTCAGGATTATAAGAAGAATGAGAGATTCACATGCTGAACGGAAAAGCAAGCAAGTGAACAGAAATTCCTGGTGTTGAAAGAAGGCCAGTCACCTGGGGAGTGGACTTGCCCCATGATTGGGGTCTTAGTGGGGTCTGCCATTCTTTCCCTACCTGGAGATGAAGGGAGTGGTAGCTGAAGGAAGGGGCAGCAGGTATGAGGCTGGGCTGGGGTTGCTAAGGACCTGGCATCTAATCCAGGCCTAATCAGCGGGGAGTGCCACGCCTCCCCACATGGGCTTCTGGCATTCATTACAATGTCATATCTGGGAGCTGGAAGTCTGGGGATGACCTGAGACATGTGGGCCCATCAGTCTACAGTGTTCTCTGAACTGCTGTCAAGGTATCTGGCCTTCTCATTCTATCCTCCATCTCTCTTAACATTTTCTTTCCAATCTCTTTGTCTGTTCTATATTCTAAATACTTTCTTCTGACCTGTCTTCCAATTCACCTATTCCCTCTTCAGTAGTGTCTACATTGCCCTTTGCCCCACCCATTGAGTTTTAAATTACCATTTCTGTGTTTTTCATTTCTTGAGGTTGTGTTTGGTTTATTTTCAAATCTTTTGTTATTTTTATAGTTTTCTGCTCACTGCAGATAATTTAGAGTTTAAAAAAATCTCTTTGAACATAACAGGCATAGTTATCTCAGGACCCAAATCTGATAACTCTAAATTGTGATGTAGTGCACTTATGTTTCTATTTTCTGTGATTTCTATTTGTTCTAGTGCATAATGCCTTGTTATCTTGTGTGCGCAGATTTAGTTATATTGATCTCTGATTTATATTTATTTATATTTAGCTCTATGCTATTCATTTTCCATGGAGGATTGCTGCTGAGACTCTTTTGAAGCCTAGAATGAAGTTTTGGGCTCCAGAGAGGATTTGCATTGGTTTTTGTCAGGCATCAGAGGGATTAGCAGTTCGGAAACACTTTAAACAAAGCTCATAACTTGTATTTTTGTTTGAACCACCAAGATGTGGTGACTTTGCATCCTGTGCTGCAACCGCCCCACCAACCACCTTTCCCTGAAGCCTCTGGAGGTGGCAGGAGAAGGGGTTTATATTGGGTTCAGCTGTTCCCACGGGTCTGTACTCTGAAGTCCCAGCTGTGTGGGATGAGCGTTTGATCTGAGACTCCCCATCTTAGGGGGCCCTGGGCTTTTTCTCCTTTCTGCACAATCAGTCCCCTTCCCTTCCTTGCAAGGCCATGAAAACCAGCACTCAGATCACCAGGCCGGCAAATTCCTGCAGGGCAAAACTGGCTTAGCCTGGTGTACCATGGCCTGTCTGAATTCCCACATCCACTAAGATTTTGGCCCGATGCGTTCTCCCTGTCTCATCAGCTCACCGTCGCCTTTACTGGGACATGCTCAGCTAGCAGTGGCTGCACTGTGCTGAATACCTGCCCTGCCATGTTCCAGAGCGTGCCACTGGGCTTTCCTGCTCCCCCCGGCCACCCCTCCTGGCTGCCTCTCTGCTGCTGTCCACTCTGTGGCCACACTGGCCCTGGCCTGTCCACGTGCCCTGCTCAGGCCTCGGGAACTTCACAGTTACTCTTTCCATGCCTGAAAGCATCTTCTCCCCCTCCTCCCCTGCCTTACTTCCCTCCCACTCGCTGTTTAAAGCTGTGAAGTACTGTTTCCTCAGAGACCCCCTGACTGCCCAGACTGCCACAGTGGCCCTGATTCTCCCTACTTGTTACTCACTGCATATATCGTAGCTGTAAGCAAAGCATCCCATGTGTAGGTATTTTAATGCCTGGATGCGAGCTCCAGGAGGGCAGGGCCATGGCCGTGCTGGCATGTAGTGGACACTCCATACCTAATTCAGCTTTGCTGTGGCCAGGACAGTGGCCATGTCTTGATGCCTGAGCTCTTTGGGGGGTGGGGGTGGGGGCTGCCTGAGATGTGCATAGAGGAGGAGGCAGCGGATGGTCCCAAGGTCCTCCGTGAGCCCACACGTCTGCTGTGAGCTGGGCACAGGCGGTACAACCCCCAGACCAGCAGCCATGGACTGCCTGTGCCTAATTTGAGTTTATTTTACAGGGTTCTATTCTTTTTCAAATTTGCTGTTTTATGAAAAATAAGTTTTACAGTAAAATATATCCATAGTGAGAGGGAAAAAAAAGTTCTTGCAGTTGAGAATGATGGGAAGTAAAAGGCACAAGTCCTTCTCGTCCCTGAGAGCTACTGGTGGAATCCCAGTATGAAACATGCATCACCCCTTCTCTGTGGGTCCAGGCACAGTCAATCGTCACCCTTGGCTCATGGCCTGTTCCTGCTAGGCGGCCGTGCCAGCCCCTCTCTTACATATCCATGTTTAATGATAACCCCGTGGAGTGGCCGTCCATCATGAACACGGAGCACGGTGACACATCCACCTGGGCGGCCCCTCCCCGCCCCCCCCCAGGTAGCCACTATCCTGAGTCATGCTTTCTCCCCCGCTTTTCTTTTTTGTATAGTTTCATCACATCTACACGTTTAACTAAAATGTCTATTTCTTTTGGTTTTTGTTGCTATAACTTTAATAAATGGGTATTGTGCGGGACGGAATCTTTTGGGCACTTACTGTTTTTCACTCAAAACCATCTGGGTGTGCTTCCCAAAGCACACACTCGACCCCCCACCCCACAGCTGACTCCACAGCTCACCGTCCTGCAGCATGCGTGCTTCGCTATGTGGGCTTTGTGGTGTGGGAGCCTGATTGCCCCAGACTCTGTCGTCGAGGCGGCGGGAGGCCCCTTGGGCAGATGCCCAGGGGTGGGATTTCTGCACCAGGGGGCACGAGGGTGTTCCACATCTCAGGATTTTGCCAAATTGTTCTCCAGGCCGGCTGGGACGGGTCTCCTCCTCCCGCCAGCGGCTGAGAGGAGCTCACCGTGCACGCCTTCGCTTGGGGCCGTGGTGGCGGCTGACGCTGTGACTCGGCCTTGAATTTTCCTGATGCCAGAGAAGCTTTACCAGCACCTCCTCTGATTACTGACCACACACGTCACCTGCGGACTCTCGTGTTGTCATTGTTTTAACACACTAGTTGGTGCTGTGTGTGAGGCCTGCACCTTGATCTGTTCATATATCACACACACACACACACACACGTGTTTTACACTTTTCCAGTCTGTGTTTTTCACTTAACAATATATCCCGGGGCTGTTTCATGAAAATAAAATATATCTAAAGCATAACTTTCATTATGCTATTGTGTGAGCATCACATGCTAGATTTACCTAATCCCTTACATTTGGCCATGGAAGTTGTTCCAGTTTTTCACAATTATAAACAGCTTTGGGCTAAACACCCTGGATGTTAAATCACATTTGAATTTTCCTCCCATTAGCAGATATTTTAGGTGGTAGAATTCTTGAGTCCAAAGGCACACTCCCTTTAAAAGCTTTCTGATAGTATGACTGAACAGATTATGGGTTTTTTAGGCTTGTTTTTCACTTGTTTTTGTTTATGGAGAAAGAAAATAGCTACAGGCTATTCCTGAAGTGGGCAGAGGTCTCTTCAGGCCTGCCTGCCAAGCACAGCCCGTGCCCGAGTACCGGTTCGTGGCCCCTGCCGTGGGTGGACAGCGGGAGGGCGGGAGGCAGGGGGCTTGGCCGGTCCTGGCACGCTCCCTTGGGCCGGGCCTTCCACCTGGCCACGCGGTGGCCTGTCCCTGGCCCGCCTTATCGCTGGGCCCTGCCTGGCCCTGCTGGTCACCCTAGGCCCTTAACACAGCTTGTAAGTTTTGTTCCCCTGGCGACAGTCTCCGGCCCCAGGAGAAGGGGGCCATCCCGTCTCGTTCCACGGTGGTCCTCGTGCCCAGTCCCAGCGCCCGGCAGAGGCAGCGCCTCCTGGTCATCAGGTGCGCAGGTGCATGACTTGTTTTGGAAAATGCTTAGGGAAAGGCTTGAAGAACGGCTCCCTCATCCCAGGGGACAGTTTTGGTTGTCCCAGCTGGGGTGTGGGCTGCTCAGCATCGCGCAGCGCCTAGGAAACCCACAGCAAACACTTACCTGCCCGAGACGTCAGGTGCCGAGGTCGGGAAGCCCCCATCTAGTTGGAGATCACAGGTAACTGTTCCTCTTCATCGTTTCGCCTTCCCAGATCCTCTGAAATAATGTTTCGATTAAAAAATCACTAATTATAGCGGTGTTATTACTTAATCAGAGCAGGGGAAAGGAGCAGCAGCTCTCTGGAACACCCTGCCGGCAGCACGCTGCTCCTGTCTGCTTGCTCTGGTCCTTCCTGGGGGGATTTTTTGGCGCTAGCTTGAATGTTGCACCTGCTCTCGGGCCTCACAGTACTTGGAAACTCAAAGAATATTCTAGAAAACATCCCTGATTCATGCCCACTGTGTGATCCGCTGAGAAAGTGAGCCTAGAGGAGCAGTGATTTATCCAAATGGATTCAGCATCTTTTAGGGAGAGAGCGGGGCTGGGCCCTGCACGCAGGGGCTGGAGGCGGCTGGGGCCACTGCGGCAAGAGCTCTGGGGCCCGTCCAGGCCAGTCCTGCACGTCCCGGGCCCGGGCCTGGCCTCCGTCGGGGACTGGCAGGCTGCGGCCCCCTCTCCCGCTCACCTGGCCCAGAGTCCTCTGGCACAGGGCGGCCCCTGGTCAGAGAGCAAAGAAGTGCGTTTAATGTCTGTACCTCTTATTTCCTGTGGGGTGTTTCCTGGCCTTCGCATACCTGTGCTTGCTTAATAAGATTAGCTGATCCGAACTTTCCCGCCTTCCCCTAGGGAATGTAAATGAGAACAATCGTCAGGTGTAAAAGGGGGGGGGGGCAATATTTAGCCTTGGTGGCCTGCCCTCTGAGCCTGTTGGATGAGAAAAATTGGGGGAGGGGACATTGTCCCTAACTGCCAGCCCCTTACCCAATTTGATAGTGTGGGTGGCTCTCCGGAGGCGGGCCCTGAGGGCGCTGGGTGTGGGAAATGCATACATGGAAGGGCAGGTGGGCTTCCCTCTCCCTGCAGAGCTAGCACCAGCAACGGGGAGCCTGCCCTGGTGACGCGGAGCGCGGGGGCCGGCGTGGCCGGTGTGGAGCTCGGGAGCGCCACGCCTTCCTGGGCCTTCTCCGGCCTGCCAGGCAGCCGCCTGTGGGTGGGGTTTTTCATATGCTCAGGAGTCCAAACCAGCTGGAGGCGGGCGCAGCTCAGACACAGCGTGTGCTCCTGCCACGTGCCCGACAGCTTCGCAGAACACGTCTCCCTTGGGCGGTCATCGGGTCACGTGGCACCTCGAGCCCAGGGGGCAGGGAGGAGAGGGGGAATCAGCTCTGCGTTTCTCCCCTGGGTGGAACAGCCGCCTCGAAGTGTGGGTCCTCCAGAACCGTGCCTGCCAGCTCCTTGGAAGCAGTGTCCGTGGAGGTCATCAGGGCAAGACGAGGTCGTGCTGGACCGAGGGGCCTCGCCATCCTCTCACAGGTGTCCTTCGAAGGAGAGAGGGACAGACACACGGAGGGAGGGCGCGGCTGCGAGCCAGTGAGCCACCCAGCGGCCAGGAGATCGGCGCGGGCCCCTGCCCTGGAGCCAGCCGACCCCTGGCCTGGGACTGCGGCTCCAGAGCTGCAAGAGATCACTGCTTCTGCTGTTTCAGGCCGCCCGGTTTGTGGCACGGTGTCCGGCAGCTCCAGGAACCAAGCACAACTGCCGGTCATTTGTTTGACGTGGAGTTCGGCCTCAAATCGGCAAACCCAGGCGTGCCTCCACGTGGGGGCCACAGGCCACGTGGGCTCCCCCGTCCAGCAAACGTTTTCTAGTCGGATCCAGACTCACATGGAAGTGGACGCTCAGCCTGTGCGCCGACCCCGAATCCGCTCCCCCTCAGTTGTGCCGTCCGCAGGCAGCCGCTGCGACGGAACCTGCAAGATCCAACATTATTTTCCAGAGAACTGAGCTCCTTGAATATTAAAATTACCCTTTTTTTAAAATAACAAAAACGACATAGTCCATTGAGGTAGGGTTGGATTTATCTTATGACAGTGCTTGTCATGACCTCAAGTATTTATTGGGTAGTTTTAAAAGTTTATTAAACCAGCGATTTTTGCCCCGAGCAGTGTCCCATAAAAGGGACATACCGTCCTAGTGCTTGGTGGAACGTTGTGCTGTTAATTTAACTCCCCTGAGTCCTCAGCTCCTGATTCAGAAGACATTTTCCCGTGCTGTTAAATCTGACATTTTCTGAGAACCTCGGCCTGGTTCTCACAGCGTTCGCCAGAAGCCTGATGTTGCACATTTACTTCACGAGGTGGGGAGAAGGCCTTGCCCCCCCGTGGTTCCCTGGAAATGTCAACGCACTGGTCCGCTCTGCCCCCACTGCCATCGTGCAGTGCCTCTCCTTCGCAAGAGCCGGCTGACGATCACGGGGGCACCTGGCTGGGGAAGGAGATCGGCCGCGCCTGCTGCCCGCGTGTGCCCCGTGGCGGGAAGGCCCAGTGGGGCCGAGAGCTTGGGAACGGCACCGCGTTTTGCCACCTGCTGGGCCCAGTCTGTGATCATTGCCGTTCAGTTGCTTTAATTTCTCAGTGAGTCGGTTCCCGCTGAATCTCCGTAGGCCTGTCCTTTTTATTATCTGACTCGACCCGAGGGCCTTCGTTTGCTTTCTGCAGAGCAGCCTTTGTGTGACTGGGCCTCACGTGGGCTTTCCCTGCGCAGCGTGGCCATGTCTTCCCTCTGACATGAAGAAACTGGGCGGGTCTCCCGTGTTCCTGGAGAGAAGAGGAGGACGAGTGGCCGCGGTGGTCGGGCAGGGAAGGCCGCTTCCCTCTCCCTCGCCGCCGATGCGGAGGTAAACGGCCACCAGCCTCTGACGCCGACGCCACCAGGTATTGGCAAAAGTAAGCCTCACGGACAAGAAACGAAAGGAAACAATAAAGAAAAACAAAAAAAATAAACAGACACAGTCAGCCTCGCAGCTTTCACCTGAGTCGGAAACCTGGAGCGTGGGAAAGGACTTTCTCGGCGAGGGAATTGTGAATTAGAGCCCAGCCCGGAAGCCTTTGCTGCGCCTTCGTGAGTTCGCGGACATTTGTTGTGCACCTGCTGTGCGCTGAGCCCTGCTCGATGACTGGCCCCGCGCTGCCTGGACTCTGGAAGCAGGCCGCCGGCTGCGTCCCCTGCCCTCTTTACAGCTCTGCCGTAGCAGGACGTGCCGGGCTGCCGCCCGCAGCTTCCTGCGAGGAGCCGGCGAGTAGTGCACGTGGAGGACAGGTATCACGCCAAGGTGAGTGCTCGGTATTACTGAGCGCCAGTGGCAAGCAACAGCAGTTACTACATCCTCGCTGCATGCCAGGCGGCAGGCCCGGCAACACTCGCCTGGGGGGAGCTCAGCGATCGTCACCTCTACCTCGTGTGCACAGCGTTACAGGGCACAGAGAGGTTGAGTAACTGGCCCAAGGTCACCAGCTCAGAAGCAGCAGAGCCTCCGCAGCAAACCATTATACACCGTGCCACGCCGTGACCCTCAGCCGCTTCCACCCCTGCCACCGAGACATACGTGGGCCCGCCCTCGTGGCGCTCACTTCTTCCTCTGTGAAATGGGTCAGTATGGCGCCGGGCAGAGCACACGCTCAGAGAACGTGTACTTGTCCCTCATCGGCCTCACCATAGTAATCGTTACACATACATGTTATGCATGTATCTCATACATCTTACATTATGGTCCTCACATACATTGGAGCATGATTAGTATTTACCAAGGACTGCCGTGTGAGAACGGAGGAGGGCCTCTTCAAGCTGCCGGAATTTACCGGCCATCTGGACTCGGGTCTCCAGTCAAGCAGCAGTTCCTGGAGAACGTTCTCTCCTCTGCAGCCCCCCTCCCCCCACGCCTCTGACCTCATCCCCTCTGTCAAGGTTGTGTCCTTTCTCCCCTGACATCTCGCTTTGCACGCGTCAAGCCTCGGCTGGAGTGTTTCCTCCTCATCAGAGGCTTGCCCGCCCGCCTGCCTCTCAGGTGGGACCCATTCCCCGCACCAGAGGCCAGGCTGGAGGGCAAACAAGGACGGCAGCCAAGTTCTGAGGTGTCTTCATTTCCAGCAAGAAGGATGCCTGCCCCGTCTTCCCTGACAGACTTGACTTTCTGAAATACATGCACTTTTCTGCTTTGATAGAAACATAGAGATAAAAAAGTGAAAATGAAAAAGTGCTTTTCTTCCAAACACAAGAGGCAGAAGTAGGGCGACAGGAGGCACCAGTTCCCCAACCTCTGCCTCAGGGAGTTTCTAGGGAAGGGTGAGGACTGTGGCGAAGTGGAGGGTATGAGCTCCGCCGGAGCTGTCAGCCCTTGCCCTGCCTCAAGTCGTTGTTCAACCACATCTACCAACTTTTCAAAAGGAGCTAAACCCAGATTTTTACACAAATACTTTAATTTTATAATTTCAGAAACAAATTCAGATTAAACAGATAAAAAACCAAGTGCATGGGCCAAACCAAACACGCCTGCTGTTTGGAAGCAGTCAGCAGCCCCGGCTGGTGAACGCGCCCACCCTCCTTCGCCTCGGGCCTTTCCACAGGGGCCCTGAGTTCAGGGCAGCTGCGTGGGGCGTCCTCGGCCGCGGCCACTCGGGCAGGAGACCTGGGGAGCCTCACTGGTGGACCTGGCGAGGGGGCCTCCCTCAGCTTCTCACACCCATTCCACTTTCTAGTCCTGAGACCTCAAGGCTTTGTAAAAAGAGAAAGTGCTGGGGACCCCACCACGGAATCCAGGGCTTCCAAACCCCTCAGAGAAAAAAGATTTGACCACTTAACCCCACATTTGTTTATGATTTTATAATTTCCATATTAAGAATGACTGTATTACTGTCATTTAGTTGAAAAATATGAGAGAAATCTTACTTAAGTTATTAACAGTACAAAAGCATTTCTGCCCTCTCGTGCGTCTGTGTGTGTATTTATGATTATTAATGCTAGCGATCATTTTAGTTTGCTAAAGGCTGCCAATGCGCTATACCAGCCGTGGCTCGGCCTTTCTAAAGGAGCCTGTGAGGGTGAAAGCTTCCGGTTCCGAGGCTGTGAAAACGTCCCCAACAAGGTGTCGTCAGAGAGGCCGAGTCGCGGTGAGGACAACCGGGCACACGGGGTGTCACCTAGGGGGGCTTTGTGGAGCTCAGCCATGGGCAGTGAAGCCACGGTGGGCAGAGCGGCGGCCGCGGCCCTCCCCCTCCTCCGGGCCTGCCTCTTCCCGCTGCCGGCTGCTCTGGGCCCAGCCTCTCGGCTGCAGCCGCTCACTGATCGGGCCCCCGGCCTGCCCCTCAGCCTTTCTCCTCCTGCACGTGGCAGGGTAAAAGCAGCGGCGCTCCCTGTGTGTGTCTGAATGGTTCTCCCGTTGATGAAGGACTCCAGCGAGAGGGCCAAGACCCACCCCGGGCCACGCCTCACCCAAAGCTCCCATCACAGGCCCCTGCTGAATTCGGCCAGTGGGTCCCACGCCATAGGAGCGGCTTGGCTCCAGGAAGGCATCGTGTCTGGGGCCACGAAAGGCTGGAACCAGGGCAGTCGTGTCCTCGGCACGCAGATTTTTTAAGGTCTGCTCTCCTGCTGTCATTGTGTTATTGCCTCAGAGCCCTTGTACGACAAAGGGGATGGATCCGCGTCGCAAATGGGCTTCTTGTGGATTTCAGATATGGATTGTCTTTAACCTTTAGTGGTGCCTGCAGGTCGCTTGGATGGGGGCTGGGGAGGGCCTCCACATCCGGCCCGCTGCCTGTCTTTGTAAATAAAGCTTTATTGGCACACAGCCATGCCTTCATGATGTATTTTCTGCGGCTGCTTTTGTGCGAAAACGGCAGAATTGAGTCGCTGAGACCGAGACGGGAATAGCCTGCGGAGCCTGTGTTTAGGCCCTGGACAGAGCGATCCCAGGAGACAGGCGGGGAGCCCCGCAGCCGAGTTGTAATAAGCCCTTCAGGTCATGCGGTGGACCGCAGTGGCTTGGGGAGACCCCGGCTCTGGAAAATACTCCCGGCTGTGCTGGGAACCTCCCGTCAATGGCGGAGGGCGGTGGCGGGAACAGGCAGGCTCAGGCGTGGAGGGCAGGAGCCCGAGAGCCTGGGTCTAGTGGCGTGGGAACGAGCCCAGGGCATGGGGCGCTCGGGACACGTGCAGACCCCCACCCCCTCGCCCCCCAGTCTGCCGAGGCGCTGGCGCAGCAGGGCTTGGCCGGCTGCACAGGAGGAGGGGTGGGAAACGTGCATCTGTGTCCACTCAGTACTCCACCTTGGAGCCAAATTCTCTGTTTTTAGCCCAAACCCCAACCCCGCCTTGTGTGGGGGCCACGGCTGCAGCCTCACAGCTTCTCAGCCCGAGGCCTCCCCAGCCCCTGACCTACTGTAGCCCTGGGAGGGGCCTGGGCGGGGAGCCAGCTGGGAGTGGGATGGAATGGGCGGCGGAGTCTGGTGATGCTTCAGCCCTTAGCCTGTGTGGAATGGTTTGGATAAAAATGAAGTTTGGTTTAAAGGGGGCAAACACTAGCAAGCCTAAGGAACAAGGGCTTTTCCAGATGGTAGTTCCTTTGGGGAGAAGGGGGAGGGCAGGAAGGCGGGTCTGGGAAGAGGCAGCGCTGGAATCTGGTGTCCGCTCAGGGCATGGTCCACGGGTGGGGCCTGTGAAAACCCACCAGGCTGTCCTCCTCCCCCTCTATGGTTTTCAGCCTGTCGTGGACTGTACTAAACAAATACAGCCTGCTGAGGGCAGACCTAAGTGAGTTCACCCAGAATCAGCGTAGGGGGCTGGCGAGATTGAGCTTGAACCCATGACCCACAGCTGGAGCTGGACCTGCAGACCCCTGGGCTTTGCCCCATCCCTGAGTCCTGCCATGAAACCTGTAATTTTCTTTGGAATGGCCCCGTCACATTAAGCCATATTTTAATTTTTCTCTTTAGAATGTTAGCATATTAAATGGGAATGTTTAAACTACACCACTGTGCTTTTTGGAAAAATAAATCATCTTCCCCCGAGCAGGGACCCCGTGGCCGTGGCCGTGTCTGTCCATGTGGTTGGGCCTGGCAGAGCTCCGTGGGCCGTCGGCCCCACGAGTCAGTGAGAGCCACACGTGCTGGGTGTCAGTCCACACTGCTGAGCTCCCCCTAACGCGCTTGGCTGTATTTTAGCTGCTGCTTTTGTGAACACACCCGGCCCCCAGAATGGCTGGTTCTTTTCCTGGAGGCCAACGTGGAGGGACACACGTGGCGGCTCCGTGGTGGCATTTGGGTGCCATGCGCTGTGGCAATGGAGACGAGAGGGTCGCGAACGCGAGCTTAGAAGGGTTTTGTTTTCCGCAGGGTTCGCTCGCTGTTTTCATCTGCGGAGACTTGTATTCTCACGTTAGAATTGAATGAGCGTCCAGGTAGATCAGTCCCGGTTCTTTATCTTGGAATTGATAATGCACCTCGAAAGATTTTCGGCTTTCAATATTGACAGAGGTCTGATTTTGCATTATGATGGATTCGCATTCTAGATTTTTACAATGCGTGTGCGAGACAGGCGCTGTTCCTAAGAGCGGTATTTACCAAACAGGTCATTGAATGTTATTTGAGAATTTACCGCCGTGAGGGGGTGGAGGGGAGCGGGGCCCACCTGCTGTCCTTGCCGCCGTCCCCGCCGGACGCCGCTGGAGCCACCTGCTTCTGTTTCGCTACAAGAGAAACAAAACAACTGAGGCGAAAGAAGGTGGGGAGTCGAGCCTGCCGTGCATTCTCACCCGTGGAGAGTAGAGAGCCGTTGGAGGGGCGAGCAGGCGGCCCTCCTGGCACTGACGCCTCCTTCAGCTCCAGGCACGTCGAGGAACGGTGGCGGGTCCTCCGAGGTGCCGGCCCAGGCTCAGTAGAATCCCCCCGACCGAGGGTATATTTTCATCTATTTCTTGGGCATCATGCATTCTGACATATTCAGATGCAGGTTTCAGAAAAATCCTGAGCTTGGGCGTGTCCCAGGCTGCTTTTCCAAGGCAGGTGATTTCCCCGCTCTTGCAGAAGTTGGGGAAATATCCGTTTTCTCGTGTGGTTTTCTTGCCATAAACTTATTGCCCATCATTTTGTTTAGAAACAAGCTCAGGAGGCAGAGGCCTGGTTGGTGGGTTCGATTGCTTGGGTCGCTGAACCCCATCCTCCTAGGTCCTTGGGGAGGCGGATTGGAGATGATTTCACTTTCACTTTTGGTTGGATTCGACTCAAGGGCCCTTTACGGCAGGTCCCAGCCAGGAGCCAGCCATGTCCCCCCAGAACCCAGAGCTTCAGGACACCCCAAGGCCACCTGCCCCCTCTCCCTTCACCCACAGGCTGACACCTTCTATGTAGACTCCGCAGCAGGAGCCCCTGTATCTGTGTCCTCTCAGCCTTGCAAACACGGAGAGAAAGCCTTTCCCTCCACTGCAAGGCGTCCTCTGCATCAGCCACTGGTCGGCCCTTTCACGGGATGAGCTCCCGTGAGCTGGGAACATCCTGAGCCCAGAGTCCGGGCGGCAGTGCGCAGTCCCGGCCAGCTGTGCCCGTAAGCCACCCCCCCTCCGTTGAGGCTCCTTAAGGCGGGCAGGCTCCCGCAGTGCGGACAGCACACTTATCCCTAATCGGTTATTCACCCCAACTTCTTCAAAGCTCAGACCCTCAGACCTTAGAACTGTTAAAGCGAAAACCCCATTCATTTTTAAAAAGTCTATTTTATTTGTGTATTTCTTTATTCACCGTTTCTCCCCCCGCCCCCGATAGTTCTCTCATCTGTCTGCTCACCTTCTCTGGGAGGCACCTGGAGCTGAGCCTGGGACCTCCCACATGGGAGGCGAGTGCCCACAGCCTGAGCCACAGCCGCTCCCTGCGGGTTGCGGCGTCTGCTGGCTTGTGGCATCTGCTCGTTTAGGCGTCTAGCTCGTTGCAGGGTGTGGCGTCTGCTCATCTTCTTTAGGAGGCACCGCGACCCAAACCTGGGACCTCCCGTGTGGTAGGCGGGCGCCCAACTGGTTGAGCCACACCTGCTTCCCAATTGTGAAACATTTTTAACTAATGTTTAAAAAGCATCCTCAAACTATTACTGCTACCAGAATATCTTACATTTGGTGTATTTTCCCCCCAACCCACCCTATTATTATTCTTATTATTAATCATTTATACATGAACATACATAAATAATAAGCATGTAGTAAATGTTATGAACTTACAAAGCAAACATGCGTAACATCATACAGGAAAAACCCACTCAGTTTTTAAAATCACCTCCCAGTGTCCACAGTTATTTGACCCATGGCCCCCCATTTGCATCTGTATTTCTTCCTCTCACCCCCAGAACAGCCACTCATTCTTTTTTTTTCAAGCTTTATTTCAAATTCAAAAAAATAAAAGAACAGACAAAAGGCAACTCAGCAAGTTATGGGAGCATTACTCCAAAAATGTTCTGTCTGGGCACTTTCATCTCATCTTAAACTCAGCTGTTCCTGCAGTGTCCAGGAAGGCACAGACGCACAGAGATCGTTTAAATGACATGATCAAGGTCTCCTGGCTAATGAAGAAAACGGAGAAGAGGAAAAATGCTTAATTATATTCCTAGCACATAAGACTAAATCTCATATTCTTTTTTTTACCTTTAGCATTAATAGACCTTCCCTGCTTTTGTTACAAAAATATTTACAATATTATTAACTATAGTCTCTAAGTTACATTAGTTATATTTCTCCCATGTGTCATTGTATTCTTACGACCTTGTAGCAGAACATTCCTGTATTTACATTATTAACCACAGTCCTCATCTACCTCCAAAATCACTTACACAGCCCCAAGATTCTCCTCCAGCTACCGCTGACCTCCCGAGACTGCCCGTTCCGGCTACGTCCATATCCATGCACTGCAGCCACTCATTCCCCAGGAAAGCTGCGCCAAAGCCCTGGCATGTCTTGGGCCTCGCTGGGGGAAGTGGCAGGGGGCCCGTGCGCCACCCCAGGCTCTCACCCAGGTCTTAAGATCACTGCTTTGGAATCCCATATTTCCCCCCAGACTCCTTACATGTGCAGCGCTGGGCCCTGGAGATTAGAGGTAACGGGGACCCCAGCCTGTCCTGGGGCGCAGAGACCCTGTGGCCGGGTGCGTGGTACCTGTGGGGTAGGGGCCGAGGGCCAGGAAGGTCCTGGGGGCAGGGCTCTGCACTCCTTGGACAAAGCAGCAGGGCACACGATGCCCTGGGGGCTCCTGAGCCAGTGGGGGTCTGGGCCACCCACGGTCAAGTCGTCCTCGGGCCGCCAGCTTCGTTCTGGATGGACGTCAGAGCCGTGAGATGCAGCCGGGTGGGCCGCCTCTCGCCCGCGCTCCCTTGCTGCCCTCGTCAGCCACGGATGCCTGTCGGGGCCACTCTGCCCGACGGGTCCCAGCATGACCACACGGGAGACAGCAAGGTGGACGCAGCCCTGGTGGCCACGGAGAGTCACCTCGGGTCTCAGGGGCCTTTTCCAAAGGGGTTCAACCTCCCTAAATTCATAGAAACCCTAAAAGCCAGAACGTTTTTAGGTCCCTCAAAAGAAGATGCCCTCGGACAAGGTCCAGGTGGGTTCTTGCCTGCAATTACGAGCGCCGCTGCGAAGGCGGGTTTGTTGAATGCAGAAGGATTTGTGGGGAGGCAGGAAAGAAGGGAACCCCGTGGCGCAGACCCCAGGTGGCAGAGGGGAGAGGGTTTGCCTGTCGTCTCGCACTCGCAACCGCAGTGAGTCCAAAGAGCCCCAGCTCTGCTCTGCTGACAGAACCGCAGCCCCAGGGGCTCACCCCCCGGAGGCTTACTGCTTGTTGCTCAGCCTCCGTGGCCCCCCGCGTCCATGGGGCTCTGCTCCACCCGGTCACGCAGGAGCCCCGTCTCCAGCTGCCACCCGTGGGCTCCTCGGCCACCGCTGCAGGGCTGAGCCTGGGAGGGACGTGTGGCTGGGACCTGATACACGTCACCATACCTGACTGCCAGGGTCACGTGAGGGGGCGCCAGGGGTGCCCAGTGAGCACAGCAGACATGGAACCCCAGCGAGACTGCAGCCACGTGGCGGCGGCAGCGTGGCGGTCATCGTGGTGACAGGGCCAGTTTGTGGGAAGCGGCCGCTCCTGGCGGCAGAGCCAGGGGTCCATCGCCGTCCCCGCCCACCCCTGTTGGACTGGGGCTGGGACTGACTTTCTGCCCCGCCGGCCCCGTTGCCCCTCCCGCCAAAGCCCCCTGGCTCCGTTCCTCCTGTCGCCCCCACCCCTGCCCTATTTCAGATCCTCTTCTTCGCACCTGGGCCGCGGCCAACCCCCGGCTTGTCTCTAGTCAAACGCCCCCCTTGCTCCTTTCACGCAGGGTATCAGAAGTCGCCACGGCCCCCACCCCACTTAAGCGCCTCCAGTGCTTCTAACCCAGCCGCCGACCCCTGGGGCTCCTGGTCCAGGCTGGCCTCTGCTGCCTCCCTCTAACCACTGGGGAGACACAATTGTTCTGGGCCATTCTCAGAATTGAGGTCCCCTGGGAAGCTCCACCCACTTACACCCACACAAACATGGTCCTGTCTTCCTCTGTGCCAACCCCGTCCTCCATGGTCACCCAGGAGTCGGAAAACGCGATGGTCAGCTGGCCCCACCGATAAGCCTCAGCGCCACGGTGGCAGGGCCCCGTTCTTTTCTCTCTGTGCCCTGCCCCGTTTCAGGCCTCGGTCACGGCTGGTGCCTTGAACTGAGCTGAAATCACCCAGTGCCAAAGAGAAGAGGCCACAAGCTCACATCAAACCCCATCCCATCACAGGGCTGCCATTGATCTCTGTACTGCATCTCTTTTGCTTGCAAAAGAGAGAAACCCAACTCAATTAGTGTAACCCAGAGAAAGAACAGTTCCCTCACATACCTTGTCGTGTACATGTACACACTAGCTTCAGGGACGGTTTGATCCAGGTGCACAGATGCTGTGGGTGGAGCACAGTGTGTCTGCCGTCTATTGGGCTGGTTCTCTCCAATGCTTGACTTCTCCTGACCATGTGGATTCCCAGCCTCTTCCTGCTAGGGCAGCAGCAGTGCCCCAGGAGCACTCTGGCCCAGCTTTGGACGGAATGCTAGACTTGTGGCGATTTCGGGGCCAGGGATGAGATGCAGTGAATAGGCCTGCATTCTGGACCTGCACTTGCAGGTGCGGGGGCCAAGGTATGGGTGAAGGATCAGCCCCTCCTCCGCCTGCTGGAATGGAGGCGCGTGGGAGAGGGAGAAGGAATGCTGGGCAGGCAGAGGCCACCGTGACCTGCTGTGGCTGCCGTTGGGGACAGTCGGCTGACCCATGCTGCCATCCCCCAGCTGGCTGTTGCTCACAGGTGGGTGTGGAAGGCTGGCAACGATTGTGCAGATGCTCCTGTGTGGAGTGGGAACACTGCTGCATAACTTTGCCACTGGTATTTAGCTAGAAAAGTGCAGAATGGATGTTGATAACACGGAATATTTGTTCGGAGCATCAGTCATAAAGCACATACTTATATAGCATCTTACCTGCGACAGGTGTTAGACCAATTATAGGTGAGGAAACTGAGGTTCCAAAAGTCGAGCCATTTTCCCATTAGCCACCCTGATGGAGGCTGTGGGAGAAAATCCCCGTTTCCATTGATTCCATATGTACAGATGTGCGTGGGACAGTGATCTAGCAGGCAAAAGGGTTGCATTTCCCAGACTCTCCTGCAGCTAGGTGTGGCCAGATGTCCTACTTCTAAGTTCTGCAGTTTAAGCAGAAACATAGTGTGTCGGTTTTGTAACTTTTTCTTCTGCCCCCTCTACTCCCTTTTCCCTTTCTCATTTTTCCTGTGTGGAACATAGGTGATGGCTGGAGTTTGAGCAGCCACCTTGAACTATGAGTTGTCCTTGAAGGTAGAAGGCACAGAGCAGAAAAGTCGAAGGAGGCAGGTCCACGCCATCCCCTAGCCACCATAGCCCTCCTGGACTGCCTCCCTCTGGGCTCCGTTTACATGAGTAAATATACATTTATGGATTTAAGCCGCTGGCCTGGA
The DNA here is from genome assembly GCA_026826555.1 of Tolypeutes matacus. Classification (NCBI taxonomy): domain Eukaryota; kingdom Metazoa; phylum Chordata; class Mammalia; order Cingulata; family Chlamyphoridae; genus Tolypeutes; species Tolypeutes matacus. The sequence continues at coordinate 829,355 of JAKSZT010054277.1, read as the reverse complement.
GGAGTTTCTGTGCTGTGGAACCTAGGCCTAGTGCAGCCCGTAACACAACGTAACTTTTTAATTCTGGACAGAATGAGTGGGGGCGGGGCAGGGGACTTGGCCCCAGCTGTTCCTTCACCATCATATTTGGAGGTCTGTGGTCAGCCTCTCTGGAGGTGGGACATTCTGGAAAGTGACCACCCCCTGGCCCCCCTGTGATTGCATGGACTCCAGTCATATAATCGCATGCACCGTGCATAAGGCGAGTCAGAGAGTGGGAAGAGCTCTTCTCCCATGACACCTGGGCCCGCCCAGGCCCCAGGGCGTGACCCAGGCCCCAGGGCATGCCATCCTCTGCCACGTTCTCCGGTGCACCAGCACTCACAACTGCATTTGGCTCGCAGCTCCCTGTGTCAGCATCTTCCCTCCAGCAGCTTCAGCATATGCTCCTGATTTTGCAGAGGAGGCTTTTTGTGTGCAGGTAAATAAGAGATTATAAATTGTCCTTATCCCCTAAACCCAAAGGGCAGAGGAAAGATTGCTGTCTTTAGCTGTAAAATAGCTTGTCCCCCTTCTCTAAGCACAATGGCTCTCTCGGCAGGACATAGTTTGTCAGAAAAAAAAAAAAAACCCACTAAAACTTGTAGCACGTGGCCCCTAGTTCATGCAATAACTCCACGTTATTCTTAATTAATTACACCTTATTGAAGCAATTAGGTAACTGACAACCCCAGTTAAGTCCTAATGAAAGGCCCGTGCTTTTCATATACTATGGACCCAACGTGCAGCTCAGAGGCCCAGGGTGGGGAGCCAGCAGGAGAGGGGCACACAGCAGGCGGTTCAGGCCGGCCGAGGCCCTGGTGCCAGCTCCACTACCTCCTGGTGCCCCTGCACATCGCTTCTTGCTTCTGAAAAGAAGCTGCTCCTGCCCTTGTTTTCCCCACTCCTCTGCTTTTCTTTCTTCCTTTTTTTTTTTTTTTAATTTCCAAAACAATAAGGACAGCCGAAGTCGTGAGCAATGACACTTCTCTGGGAAATTGGTCGATTTGTTTAATTTTCACACCCTTCACTCTCCTCCACAATGGCAGAGTGGAGCATCCGATGGATTTCACACTTCTTGCCTTTTCTGAAATACCCTGTGGCATTCAAAGTACCCAGCGCACCTGGCTCAGACCTGGGGCTTGGAAAGGTAACTGGCTGTGCTGGTTGGAAGGAGGCAACACGACCACGGAGGCAGGGGGTTGCTTTCTTAAAGCCATATTTCCCACTAATGTGAGTCCTTTTCACAGAGGAAATGCCAACTATCTGGGGGCGTCAGCGCTTTACGTATGGGGACACTTGTCCTTCCCAGGGGAGAAATCACTAAAGAGAATGCTGAGCTCTTTCTCCTGATACTGGAAGACGAGTCTAGTCACCTTTCCTGGGCTGACTTTGTTTTGGGGACCTAGCGATGGGAGTTAAAGGCCCCCCCGTCCTCGCCCGGGAGCCTCTGCCGGGGCCCTCCCTCTCTGCCGCACTTGGGCCGGGTGGTTTCCGCTTCCCTCCTAGGCCATGGAGTAGCAGCGTCTCCCACGCGGCCATGCTCGGAAACAACCACCCTTCTCGAGGGCTGCAGAAATCACCAGTACCACGGAAGGGGCGCTTGACCGCCTGGAGACGACCCGGCACCTCGAGAGCTACCTGGGCATCCAGGTACCACCTTAGGGGCCACGGCCCTCTCCCGCCTTGTAAAGTGAAGATAAAAACAGGAAAATCGCTCGTAGTCGGTATGGTGGGGTGCGTGCTCTGTAGCCACGACCCTCACCCCGTGTCCCTGTTCCTAAGCTGTTCTTATTCCTGCGTGTGCGACAAAGGGGAAGAGAAACCCGAGGCAGAGCTGCAAGTGTGTGTGTACATGTGTGTACATGCGTGTACATGCGTGTCATAACCCAGGGCCTGAGGCCGGAAGCTGCGAGCCGAGGGGCTGCATTCCACCAGAGGGAGAGGGAGATCCCGGGACCAGAACACTCACCTGGGATTTTCAGTCTTCTGTTAAACACCGACCACCGTCCCAGGTACAGCATCCACGAAGGCAGCCACAGTCCGCTGTCCCAGCACCTGAAACTGGTGGATATCAGGTAAACGGATTTGGGGTGAATCCGTGGTAAAATTGTGATTTAACCTTATTCTCTGATGCAGGGCAACCAGCCGCTCTCTCATGACTCTGGGGCGTGAAGGTCCAACCTCTTTGGAAAGCCAAGTACGGGGGTCTCCTAAAGCTACACACAAACTTCTCCATAACCCAAAAAGTCTACACCTGGGTATTTTCCAAGAGAAATGAGTGCATATGTTACCTTAAAAAAATGTCCAGGAGTGTTTGTAGAAATTTTATTCACAGTAGCCCCAAACCGTGAGATACCCGAGTGTGCATCCACAGGCGGATGTCTGAAGAGCCATGGCGTGTTTGCCCGATGGAGCACAGCATAGCAGTGGGAGAACTGGGCTCCGTGCTCCCACAGATGGGATGCTGAGCCCAAGAAGCCTGGCCTGGAAGCGTGTGTGCTGTATCTTCCCAGGCACGGGACGCTCAAGAGCAGACAAGCCAATTGCATTTCTCTCCTGTGGCCGGAGCAGATCACCCCAAGCTCAGTGGCTTACAGCAACTCGTGGTTCAGGAGGTCTGAAGTCTGCATGGGCTCCCTCTAGAGGCTGCCCACGTCCCGTGGCCCGTGGCCCCACTTCTCTCTGACCTCTGCTCCCGTCGTCCGCCGCCTCTGCCTCTGGCCCTCCTGTGCTGGCTGGTCCAGGACGCTCTCCCTTGAGGGTCCTTCCCTCCGTCCCACCTGCAGAGTCCCTTCCGCCATCCATGGGTTCCGTGGACTCGGGCGTGGTCCTTCTCTTCTCGCGCTAACAGCTGGCACGGAGGAGTGGCTGTCTCGGGGTAGTGACCGGGGAAGGGTGTGAGGGAACTTGTGCGTGGCCGGAAACGTTCTAGATCTCTTGTCAGGGTGCCGATTGCAGTGGCACAAGCGTCCATGAAAATCTGTCAGGCTGCAGCCTTAAACGCAGTGCACTTTGCTCGCTCTTCTAGTAGGGCTGCACCCCAGTGGTTTAAAAACAAGAGAGGAAAGGTAAGCTCGGCCTCCCTGCAGCGCCAGCCTCTGTGAAAGCAGCTGCAGCACCCGTACTGCGCTCGCTACGTCCGGCACCTGCAGGACCTCTGTGGCTGGCAGCATGAGGATGTAGCCCACGGAGGAGTCTGAGAGGGGTGTGCCCGTCTCCTTTCACAGCTCCGGGCTCCGTTTCACGTCACACAGGGGAAATCGGGGAGGATTCTGCTGGGCCCCTGACAGCTGGAGCTGCCGTCACAAATGATTGTGGTATGCTGCATGTCCAGCGCCTCCCATGTGTCTGCAAAGCAGGCAGCGGCCAGTGGTAGCGCCACTGGCGGGTCAGGGCCTGGTGCCTGATGGCCGGCAGGGCCTGGCACCTAATAGGGTCTCAGGTATTCATGACCCTCCCCCGTCCCCAGGAACTTCCCCCCACGGGTTCTCACTGATGATACTGATTTGCAAAAAACAATTAAATGTGATTTCTTGGAGGTCACGTGGTTAGATCCCTGCCAGCTCCTGTACCCCATGGGCAGCACTTAACAGGTTTGCAGCAGGGATGTCCCATCAGCCTATTTGATGCACACAGGTAAGGAAGGGCACCCTGGGGGCTGAACCATGCCTCTGGGGCGGGCACTGCCACGGCCCAGTACCTGGCTCAGCTGGGACAAGGGGGCAATGGGCAAACACAGGTGGGAGGGAATGAACGCACAAACCTGCGCTCACTTGGCCCGGGCAGCTTTCTGCTTTGTCTGCTGTCTAAAGAAGGGAGAGAGAGGGATGGAGGTGGGGGGGTATCCCTGGGTGCCTGAGGTGCCATTGAGCCCACTTTTGTGCCAGCTCATTGCAAATGCCGCTCGCTGACAAGCACCTGGCAATGCCACGCTTCTCCCGCCACGTGCCCTGGATGTGTGTGCAGGAGGCTCGATATGGCTCACCAGTGCTACAAGGCCAGCGCGGCTGCATGAGGTTAGAGGGAGGTCCACTGGGCAGAGCAGTGTGTCCTGTTGTTAGAGCAGAAATTGATTTCATTCCTCAGAATTGGAATTCTGATTGCAGCCGGGCTCAGGGAGTTTCCCCATATGGGAGAGGACTTTGAAGTCTTAGCAAAGCCGGCAGCCGCGTTCTCTTGCTGAAGCCAGCCTGTCTCCTTCTGTAAATCCGGGTGAGCAGCCATTCCGGAACAATCTCCCCATCAGTAAGGAGCTAGTGAGGGAGAAGGAGAAAGCGTGCAGAACGCTGGGGTGCCGAGTACGTGTGTCTCTTCACCAGCCGAGGGGCAAGTGGTAATGGATGACAGCTTCTGTCGCCGTAGTTCTGCCAGCTTCACTAGCCCAAGAGCGAGGCTGAACCTTTCTGCCAACTGGGAATTTCAGAACCATTGGGTTGGCTTTTTCGACCCCCCAACTTGGTAGTGGATGGTATTCAAAATCCCCTACAACAATGGTTCAATGTAGGGACCCCTGGGAACAAATGCACATTCTCAGCCCCATCCAGACCTGCTAAGGCAGACACTCTGGGATGGAGCTCAGCAACTTGTATCCAACCCAGTCCCTCAACGCTATCCAGTAGAAATAGAATGCGAGCCATAGTCCACATTAAAGAAACTAAGAGGGAACAGTTGAAACTAAATTTTAAAATACTTTTATTTAACTCAGCATATTTATGGCTGTTTGAAGCTAGGTGGACCCTGGAAAGTCATGTCCCTAGAGCTAATCCATTCCTGTGGGTGTGAACCTATGGCAGGTGGGACCTTTTGATCACATCACTTCAGTTAAGGACCTTTTGATTAGGTTACTTCAGAAAGGCGTGACCCAGAGTGGGTCTTAATCCTCCAACTGGAGTGCCTGATAAATGGGATGAATACGGAAAGACAGAGAGAAAAGACACAGGAGCTCAGAGAGTAAGCCACGGACGGAGCAGCCAGCAGCTAGGGGCCGCGGAGCCTGGAGGAGAAGGCAGAGCCCGGCAGGCGCCGCCATGTGTCTGACCGTGTGACACAGGAGTCTGGGATCGCTGGCAGCCTGTCCTGAGGAGAGAGTACCGCTGGATGATGCCTTGATTTGGGCGCTTTTCTCAGCTTCGGAACTGTAAGGCTGCGAGCCAGTACCCCCCTGTTGTAAAAGCCAACCCCTTTCTGGCATCTTGCTTCTGGCAGCTTTTAGCAATCTAAAACAATATCCAAAACATCATTTCAGGCTGTGACCAATGCCCAACATTAGCATAGATGCTTGTCAGTCTTTCTTTTTTTCTTTATTTTGTGCAAAGCCTTTAAAATCGGGGTGTGCTTTATGCTTACGGCCCATCTCAACTCAGACCAGCCATATTCCAGAAAGTTCCAGCAGCCGCATGGGGCTGGAAGGGTCTCTGTGGGCCTGAGGGACTCCACAGTTGGAGGAACACTGTCCTGCATCATTTGGGGAAAGAGGCTGTGAAGTTTAGTCTGGGCATTTTTAAGGCCTGTGGGTTTATCCGTTTTAACAAAAGGCAGCTTTTTTTAAGAGGATCAGATCTTTTGGATGGGATTTTCCTGATTGCGGCCCATGGGGAAGGCTGGACGCCTGTACATGGGCTGTAGGTCTGGGAGCCGGGTGGGAGTGGCCTCGGAGCTGAGAAGAGGCCGAGTTGGTGGGACCATTGGGGGGGGGGCGTGTTTGGAACCCAGCAAGTCTGGACCAGTCCGGCTTCCCTGCTCAAACGCACAGTTTGAGGCCCACGGAGCGGACCAAGGGCTCTTTGGACGAGTCCCAGATTCCATGGCCTATTTCCTTCCCAATAAAGGCCTCGGGGATGTGCAATCGCAGGTGGCCAGGAGAGCAGCTGTCCCCGTTCCGCTCTCCCTCCCCCTCCCACTGTCTCCCTCCCCACTGGCTGGCTCAGCAAACCTGCAGTGCTCGCCTCTCCTGCACAGCCTGAGGACCAGCTGTTCCCCCTAACATACCCCCCACTGAGATGACTAGTAACACGGTCAATGCACCCCACCCCTTTCTGGCACTTTTACATCAATACCTCACAGTGCTGTAAATTAGCATTGTGGATTTGGGAGGAAATTTCTAACCGCTTACCTCTCAGAATGCCAATTTTTCCAAACTTGTAATGTTTGTTTTACTGCTCAAACAGTTCCAAGGGGGCTGGAGACAGATGCTGCAAGGAAGGGGGACAGAGTGGGCCCCCACACGTGGGCCTCCACACGTGGGCCTGACGTGGTCCCCGAGGCCAAAGTTTGCACTTTCCAGAAAGCTCCGGTTCCGAAGGTACGGCCAGGAGCGTGGATTTCTTCCAGTGTCCTGAGCAGGGGCAGGCTCGGCCCCAGGCTGTGCCGGCAACCCTTGGCTGTCACCCTCCGAAGGCGCGCCTTGGAGAAGGAAGGAGGCGGCTATCCGCCAGGCCCTCTGCTGTGCCTGGCCCCTGAGAGGCGCCCTAAGGCGACGAGCTGCAAGGACGCGCTCCCGCTGGCGGTCCCGGGGCACCGCCCCATCTGTTGTCGCCGTGTCGCTGTTAAACAGCAAGTGCTGCCTGGGAAGACGAAGGGGCTGCTGGCTTCTTGCCGGCTATTCGCTCCTGAGACGAGAAGCCTTCGATCGGCGCGGCTGGCGTGGATGGCGGCCTCGGCCTTAGCTTTCACTAAGTGGGGTCTCTGGATGAGCCGGGCTTCCACCCGGGACCTCTGGGGTAATGGTAGCGTGTCAGCCACGCCTTGGCCCCTCGGTTTGGTGTGGCCGTGGCTCCCAGGAAAGGGGGCTACAGGAGGGCCACGGCCTTGAGCCCCTCACCCGCGCGGCGGAGTGCCTGACACCGCGCCCGTGCGTGGACGTGCTCTCCTCTGACGGTGCCCCCTTACCTCTGCTCGTTGGACTCTCTTGGGCCCTGACAGACTTTCCACTGTCTCAGTTCTGCAGGGCCTTTTCAGATTTCCTTGCCTGATAATCCACATATTTAGGCAAAATAGTGGTACCTCGAGACAAAACCTTGGAAGCTACAGGAGACACAGTTGATGAAAGAGATTTCAAACCACGTGTCCTTGGACGGCTGTTCGGCCACGTGGCACACAGAGCTATGGGGAAGGAGAGCTCAGCTTCCGGGGCCGTGGACGCATCTCCCACCGCACGCTCCAAGTCCCTGGCCCCAGCCCGCCTCTCTGTGCTGAATCCCACCCTCCTTTCTCCCCAGGGTCAGCTGCTACCCTCCCCAGTGCCAAGACTCTTCTGCCCCCATCCTTCCGTTCGTCAAGCGAGCTCCAGCCCCTCCTCGGCTCCCAGCCCCCCTCCCAGAGGCCTTCCCTGAGCCCCCGCAAGACCCTCGGACAAGTCCTCTTGTGGACTGTTTCCAAGAATTGAAATTTTATGACCACTGGTGCGGTGCATGTAATCCATGAGGACAGGGACCACGTATGATGGTCCACAGTTTCCTGACAAGTGCCCAGCATGTAGTAGGCACCTGCTGAATGCATGTTTAGAGTCTGCATTTTCTCATTGAATTCTAACTGTGGCCCTCCTCGTAGGCACCGCTGCACCCCATTTTACAGAGGGGTGCAGGGGGAAGGGGCTCGCTGGACCCACAGCCAGGGAGTGGCCATGCTGGGCACTGGCCCCAACCCCGTGCCCTTTCCCGACACCCTCCTCAGCCCCAGCTGGTGATGGGAGCGTGGGCAGCTGTGCAGATCCTTTGCTCGGGTGCAGGCTCCCTCTGGGGACGGCTCGTCCTGGCCTCTGGGAGCCCACTGGGTGCCTGCTGGGAGCCCACTCGGAGCCCACCTGGAGGGGAGGGGAGGGGTCAGCGCAGGGCCTGCCGGCCTGAGCTGGAAAGGAAAGGGGCATGGAGAAGAGGGATGGGGCGAAGCGGCCCCCACTCATTTCTTGCTGAGCACGTGCCTTTCCTGCCACTCCGCGACCACCCTCCCGAGCATATGTGCAGCCTGAGGCATGTGCCCGCGTGTTCTGAGCAGCGTGTTCAGAGAGTACAAACCTGAAAGCCCAGGTACCTCTCCACAGAGGAGAGAGTAACGAAACCGCGCCAGAGCCACGCGACGGGGTCGGCCGCGCAGGAGACGCCCCTCCGCGGCAGCAGCCGGTGCCCGGATCTCGCACACCTGGTGTGTGGTGGGAGTTGCCGGGCCTGGAAGATTCCGCCCGAATCCATTTGCACGGAGCTCTCAGGCCTGGTGACCGATCCCTGCAGGGCTTGCTTTTATGGGTGCACCGGCTGGGAGGGGAGCTGAGGAAGGCTCGGAGCTGGGAATCTCTGCCTCACCGCTCACGGGCCGCACGGCTGCGTGTGGCTGTGAAAACCCACTGTGAAGACTGTGCTTCACTGCACGTGGGACACTCCAGTGCCAACAAGATTGCCAAGAAGTCACGGGGGGTCTTTATACGATTCAATAAGAAGGGTAGATATCGTCATCCTAGACGCAGCGAAGGGACCCAAAAGGACAGGGGTGAAGCGCTCGACTTCCCATAGATGAAAAGAAGCCGAGCCCAAAGCGAGCGTTCTGGATGCTTCCATCTCTATGCAATATGATGGAGCTCATCTAAGCATTAGAAATCAGGGTCGCAGTGACCCATTTTCTGGGTGCTGGTCACGCCAGCGTGTTCGGCTGTGACAGCCCCTGGAGCTGTGTGCTTGTGCCGTGCATGCTTCCTATGGAGATACGCGTCAATTAGAGTTAAAAAGAAGAGAACTGGGCTTTACTGATATTTATGATTCAGTAGCCACGCGCTCCTCTCCTGCTGCCTGTGATTTGGGGGCTCAGATGTGGGGTGGGGCCTTGGGCCAGGAGCTGCAGTTCTCTCATCCGTTCAGTGTCAGCATGTGGAGACCCGATTCGTTTGGGGGACTGTCCATTAAATTTGACAAGTGGCTTTAAAATATCCCTGCGGAGAAAGCACAGGTGAAGGTGTCCCCCTCGCCCAGCACTAAGCGCACAGGAAAATTGCAGAGCTGACATTCCATCCACACGGAGGCCGACCTATTTGCCAACCACATTTTGAGGCTGAAAAACAAAAGCAGGCAGAAAATGATGGTGCATTCACATCGGATGAGAAGCCGGCGCCAAACACACAAAGTTAGCAGGATGGCGTTTTGAAATATAGATCTACATGATTCTCATTAAAGACACACCTCTCCCAAGCTGTACGCCATGCCCTAAAATATTAACTAATGACCGAAGACATTTGTAAGTATGTAAATGTCTATATATTGAGGGTGCATGGCCAAAAAACTCCAAAAGGACAGGACTGCTTCTCTGGAGAACACCCCAGATTTGGCTGTAAGTTCTGAGTTAGGCTAAGCCACGGAGCCGCGAGCCCATCAGCTGCAGAAGGAGCTTTCCGCTCGGCCTCCGGGGGCTTCTGGGAATGTAGCCCCTGGCAGCCCCCCCCCCCCCGCTCCATGCCGATGGAGGTGACAGGGGAGGGGCTCCCCGTCTGGACGCTCATCACTGTGTGTGCCGTGACCAGTGTGTGGACCCCTCGTGTCGCTGAACACGGGCCAGGCAACCCCCCCCACCTTATTCCTGGAGCCAGCGGCCCAGCCAGGGTTCCGCCAGGGGAGCCAAACCGCAGTGCCCCCCCGGGAGTAGGGCCTTATTGCTGCAATTAGACCTTCCCGTGGTGGGAGGAGCTGGGAGGGGAGAGTCAGAAGAGGACCGCTGGAAGGCCAGAGAACGCTCACCAGCCAGACTGGAACGGGCAGTGGCGAGGAAGCCAGGGCCGGCTGCTCTCTGCATCGGCGTGGTCCTGGGGGAGCAGCTGGGGAGAAAAGCTGGCTGCACAGCAGGGGGCAGTCAGGACACACCAGGACCCCTGTCTGCCTTCACGCTCTGGGGGTGGCCTGCAGGAGAGGTCAGCGAGCGTGGTGCCCCTGCCCGCGTGCCTGTCCAGCAGAAGCAGCAGCCACGGCTGTGCGTCCTTCCTAGACCTAGCTCCAGCCCCTCCAGTTGGGAAGGGGATCCCGGGTGGGGCTTCCGCCAGCTTAATGGACACTTTGCCGAGCTGCAAGAGCACAAAATGGAGAGGTGGACACATCCAACACACATGCAGCACGTGCACACACATCCCATGCCGCACACACGTCCAGCACACACATGCACACACACAGGGTGCTGGGTGGCGGTCGGGCCAGGCAGTCAGTGTGGAGGCAGGAAACAGAGGAAGGAAATGGGTCAGACTCGGGGTAGAAAGAAGCGGGAGCCCGGGTCTGCAGCCTGGATACCCATGAGCGGCATAGCCGGTCTGTCCTGCACCGGCGGAAGGAAAGCGCCAAGCGCAGATGCTGAGGTTCCCACGAAAGCAGTCCTGCCGGCCGAGGCAGAGCCAGCTGCAGACAGCAGGAGGTGGCGGAGAACCCTCGGCGGATGCTGGTTCCCGGGCCGGGCTGTGCCCCCTGCGCTGCGCCCTCGTGGGCCGGCCAGGGAAGGTCGCAAACGTGTCCCTGAACCATCAGCCAGGAAAGCCTGTTCACCGGCTCTGTGCCGTCGGGGAAATCACGAACAGCAAATGGTTGACGGCGCTCGCTTCCGAGGTACGATCACCAGGGGGTTTTACTTCCTACTGATCCTTGCAGTTAAGGGAAGTTAGGAAAAGTTATTAATTTATGATAAAAAAGCAATAAAATAGAGGACAGAGGACTGTGTAATACAGTCAGTGGAGGTCGCCGTTGTTTTTAATCGGATGGCGGAAAGAACAGCCTCTGTTTTCAGCAGAGCTGATTTTCCATCTGCTTGACTGTGGTAGAAGTTTTGCTTGCAGATACTCTGGCTTAATGTTATAAAACGGCAGAGGCAAGTGCAGGTATACACAACACGTGGTTTCTGTAGCCTACAATAAGGTGTTTTCTCGCGCACGTGAGCTGTAGGGCCCAGACGCCCTGTGCACAGCGGAGGGCAGTGGCCGTCCGTCGGCCTCACCTGTCGGTGGACCTGTGTGTGCAGTGGCGTCTGCCTTCCCGCGTGGGGTACCTGTGAAGACCTTGCCCCCTTTCCAGCTCTGCGCTCCCGAGAATGCAGAGGACTGGTTGGCCCTTTGGCTCTTACTTCCCCGTCACCTGCCTTTCTGTTTCCTGTGTGATGTACTCACAGAGACGACTGCCACGGAAATTCCCGATGAGAATGAGATCGGGAAGCACAGGCCTCTCCCTTCCAGACTGGTCCAGGTTGCAGAGCTCCTGGCTGCTGACACCTGTGGAGGCAGCCTGAGGGCTCTGGACAAGCCGGTTCCTGGGAGGAACTGAGGCAGAAGCACCCCGAGTCTTTATTGTGGCTTGTCTGAGGAGAACATAAGGTATTCAGAGATATGTTTAGCTCTTTATAATTTCCAAAATGAAGACATTTTTCTAAAGATCTTGCTTGTGACCTCTTTCCTAAAATCATCTATATAATCCTAGGCTGGTTGTTAATTTTGCCATTATGGGGTGCCGGTTTCATGTAGGTGGTGTTTCTCTTTGATCGTCTCCGTGCCACTCGTTTATGCCTGAAGTGCAAACCATCTGAACGATGGCAGCTCACGTCTAATTAGGGAGGAGGAAAATCAGAAGCGGGTGCTCCACTAGCTGACATCTTTGGAAGAAGCAATTACAGCAGCCTTGCAGCTACTTGCATAGCTTTCCTGCTGCATGTTAAGATGCCGAGATGGAAGCTTCAGTGTGTGTCTTCCTCTTGATCTTAGCTCCGTACTCCCTGCGTTCGGGGCAGCCTTCGGCCCTGCCTCGTGGAAGCGAGCCGCTGGTTCTGTCCATCGACGCCTGACCCCGTCTGCCCAGCTTTCTCTGCCTCACACAGCTTCACTGGTTGCGATTCAATGGCCTGTTTCTCAGTGGGCCAGGATGGACGATGTGTCTTTCTCCCAGCTCACACACAAAAGGTCCAGACCAAAGGCACTGGCCGCTGTGCTGCAGGTCTCAGGGCCTGCTGCATGCAGTCAGAACTCCGCGGGCTCAGTGCTAGGTTGACGTGCCACCCAGCAGTAATCAGAACGGCCTCCCGGCCGAGAGCTCTTTGACCACTTGGCCCTCCTAGGCTCAGCCGCACCTCTCACCTCTCCCGGCCCCCCTGGCCCTCCCCCTCACGCTCGCTTCGCCGCATTGCCGGGCTGCGGCTTCCAGTTCCCTAAGCAGGATCATTGACCTGGGGCCACTGAAGCCTGCAGCCCCGACATTCCTGTCTCCTGCTTGGAACAGCAGCCCCAAACCTCCAGCTTTCAGGCAGGCAAGTGCATCATGCAGCACTCGGTACCCCAGGCAGCTGGTCCACACGTAGCTCTGGGACTTATGATTAGAGTATGCGAGAGTGGCCCGTTTCAGCTTAACACAACCACCACCACAAAGCTGCACTGGAAGGGAGGGAGCCAGGAGGGGGGAGGAGGGAGCGAGGAGGGGGGAGGAGGGAGGGAGGAAGCAACTGCCAGTGTTTTCTCAATGGTGTCCCAGTTTACAATCCCACCAGCACCGTGTCAGAATTCCAGATGCTGCACCTCTGTCAACACTTGGTACTGGCAGACTTTCCCTTTAGCCATCTCATGAGGGTACACCGGTACTGCCTCGGCATTTAGTTTGCTTTCACTTAAAGTCTAATGATGTTGATCAGCTTTTCATTTGCATGTTGACCATCGGCATATCCTTGTCTGTGAGGCGATGGTTCACCTCTTTTACCCATTTTGTAAAAACTGAACTATCCATCTTCTTGTCACTGATTTGTAGTTCTTTATGTTGTACAGGTTAGAGCCAGTCATCACCATTGAGCAAACGCTGGCAGTTGCTTCTTAAGATGAGCACATGCACATTGCATGCCCCGGGAATTCACTCCTGGGTATACCCCTAACAGAGATGTACGTGTATGTGCACCAAGAGACAAGTGCAGGGTGTTCATGGAAACATCGTCTATTCTATCCCAGTTAGTGGTGGGATGGATTAATACATTGTGGGATACTCGTCAAGTGGACTGCTGCCCGGCATTCAGGAGTAATGAACCTCTGCCCGTCACACAGGGTGACTCTCAGACGAATGTTGATGGAAGTCAGAGTGGCGGCTGCCCTTGGGGCTAAGGGCTGGGTGGGCACTGAAGGGCCTCTGGGGGCTTCATCTTGAGCTGGATGCTGACAGTCCTTTGAGCCTCCCTTAGGCTTTGTTCACGTCACCGTATGCTTCAGTCAGAGTTCTCCAGAGAAACAGAACCAACAGGATGTGTGTTTTAAAGAACTGGCTCATGCGGTTGTGGGGACTGGCAAATTTGAAATCTGTGGGGCAGGCTAGCAGGCTGGAAATCCCAGGAAGAGCTGGAGACTTGAGTCTGAAGTGCTTCGGGGAGACCAGAAGGCCGGGAACTCAAGAGGCGTTGATGAGGTCATCTTGAGGCCGAGTCTCTGCTCTGGGAAACGTCACTTTTCCTCTTAAGGTCCTCAACAGGTTGGAAGGCAACACCCTTTTCTTAAAGTCAGCTGACTGTAGATGCTAATCCCGTCGACAGACTGCCTCACAGGGAAATCCAGTCCAGTTGTTTGACCAGAAACCTGGGCACCGAGGCCTCACCCAGTTGACAAATAATCAGCACACTATGTACATTTTAATATAAACTTTAGCAAAGTAAATAGATGATGAACTAGTGAGTGCTTACTATGTTCTGAGCCTAACTGTGAACTGAGGTCCATTCCGCACATTTTCTCAGCATATTCTTCATCACTCTACCCCCTTTAGAGAAATCGCTCTTTATATTGCTGCCGTTTGAATTTTCTTGACTGTGGGTTCCTGGCTCACAGGGATGACGATAAAATGGCAACAATAATGGCAGCTAGTATCTGATCAGTCACTGCTTCCGGGTTCCGTTCAACGTGTTCTCTGTGAATCAGCCCATTTTAATCTTTAAAAGCATCCCTTGAAGTAGGGATCGTTATTAGCTCCATCTTAGCCGTCTGAGAGATTTGGGACTTGGGGAACTTGTGCAGTTCGCCCAAAGTCCTACAGCTTGTTCACGGCAGAAGCAGTGTGCCAGGCGCAGGGGCCGGACTCCGTAGACCACACCTGCCCTGGCCATCAGGATGTCCTTCTTCCCCTTGCGATACAAGCACCAGTTTATTTGTGACCAACTGGGGGCCAGTGGGGTTCTCATAGCTGTGTCTCTAGTACTAGACAGCAGGCCAGTACCTGAAGTCTGTTGAATGGATGGATGGACGGATGGATGGATAGTTGGATGGAGGGTGGATGGACAGGTGGGTGAATGGATGAAGGGATGGATGGTATTGCACGGGTGGATGGTCAGAAGAATGGATGGATAGGTGGGTGGATGGTAGATGGATGGTTGGATGGGTGGATGGGTAGATGCATGGATGAATGGGTTGATGGGTGGTTGGGTAGGTGGATACTTGGATGCATGGGTGAATGGATGGAGGGATGCATGGATGGATGGAAGAATGGATGGATATGTGGGTAGAGGGATAGGTGGATGGCTGATTGGGTGGTTGGATGCATAGATGGGTGGATGGGTGAATGGATAGGTGGATGGGTGAGTGAATGAATGGAGAGCTGGATGGGTGGTGCCTGGGTGGATGGGTGAGTGAATGGATGGAGAGATGGATGGGTGGTGCATTGGTTAATGGGTGGACGGGTAGATGAGTGGGTTGATGGGTGGGTGATGGATGGTGTCTTCCTAAGATGATGTCTGTAGCCTCCCACTGAGCCTGTTCTATCTGGATCTGCAGCTAAGTGACTCCCTGTAAAAAGGACAACAGGGCACAGGCATCCTTCAGAGCTGAGTATGGCTTGGACCTGTGCTTCTCACCTAGAGACACCCATTAAGCCAGATTCTGGCCCACTCCCAGGGGTTCTGAATTAGCAGGTTTCCAGTGGGGCCCGGGACCCAGGGTTTGTGGCAGGCGCCAGGGCATGCTGCTCTGCTGGAGTGTGCGCTGCCCTGGAGCGGCGAGAAGCAAAGCCGTCGAGCGCTTCAGGTGCTGCCTCTATGGCAAGGGCAGCCAGCGGTTCCCTAAAACCGCCTGTGCTTTGGAGTGAGCGCAGATGCCAAGAGAACGGCTCCAGGGCAGGCTTCAGGCTCCGCAGCGTGGGGTGTGCCTGGGGGGAGGGCGGGAGATGGTTTTTAGCAGCCTCCCCCCACCCGAGTCTGCACTGGGCTCCGAAGCCCAGCTCATCTCGTCGAGGCCCTTGGTGGTGCCGAAGCTTGTGAACTAAAACAGCGTGATGTGTGACTGCGGGAGGAAATGGGAGACCCGCTGAGCACGGCAGGAGGTGGCACCTTATCAGGCGCCGCGTGCAGCCACCGCTCGCTGGACTTGCCAGCAGATCCGCCCGCTCGGCAGAGCCGTGGCGTTTTTCATGGGCCGCGGAGTTCGGAACCAACACTGCACCGGGGCGATTAGAGGAGGTAGAGAAAGGAGACGATCGCCCAGTCGCCCGGACAGATGAGCCGCGAGCCCTTCCTCCCCACTGCCTGCTGCGTCCTGTGACATGCAAAGCAGCTTCTCCACGCGCGATGCGCCTTCACATTACCTGAAAATTGAATTTTATTTGGTGGCCTGCATACAGTTTATAGCACTCCTCCAATACGCTTCGCTTCTCATTTATTTCCTCCCGGCAGAGGGACAGAGGACGAAGCCTGAGCGGGCCAGCGTGCAGGGGCCCCAAGCCTGGGCCCCCTCGGAACTGGGCATCAACGTCTCCCGCGACGCCTGTTGGAGCCGGCCTCCTCCTCGAGGGAGGCTGCTGGCCTCAGCCTTCCGCAGAGGCGTGCTCCGGGGCTGTTCTTCCTCCCGCCTGCCAGGGCATCCCCACCCCGTGGGCCTGAGCAGTATTAGACGCACACGAGGAAGAATCACCTGAAGAAGAAGAAATAGTCCTCCCCACGCTATTTCAAATCATAAAGCACCGTGCAAGGATGTTGGGTGTGGACAGGCTTCCACTTGCACCCTGCTTGGCCACAATTACTTTCTGAAAGAATCGAGTTTATTGAGGTGTAACACATACAGTAAGCTGCATCCAGCTAAAGTGTACGTTTCGATGAGTTTGGACTGATGAGTACACCCAAGAAACTGCTGCCACGATCTGTAGAGAGAGCCCCTGCGGCCATGTCAGGCCCCCTCCCCTTCCCAGGGCCCCTGGTCAGCCGGCTGGGACTCGCGTGGATCTGCGTTCTCCGCAGTTTTAGATCAATGGAACTTGTGTACAAAGTCTGTGCGCTCTTGGGTCTGGCTTCCTTCGCCCCTCAGCCGTTCTGAGGTCTAGCCTGCTCGACTGGGTTGCTGCATGCTAGTCCCCTGACCGGATAAACCGCCTTCTGTTTAGCGCCTGGCCTGCTGATGGGCATTTGGGGCTGTTGCCAGCTCTGGCTCTTGTGCGGTCCCTTCTGTCTTCCTTTGTCGGGTTATAAACCTGGCATCCAGGACCGGCCTGCCTAGGTCACGTGGGAGGTACATATTTATCCTTTTAAGAATCTGCCAAACGGTTTTTCCAAAGGTTTGTGCCCCTGTCGTGTCCCCACCAGCCGCGTGCCCGTGTGCGAGTGCCTCCTTCTAGTGCGTGTGCGGCGGCTCTCGCCGCTCTAATCCTCATTTCCCTGCTGGCCAGAGACGCTGGACGCCTTTTCATTTCCCACTGGCCATTCACGCACCTTCATTGTGAAGTATCTGTTCCAAGTTTGTGCCTATTCGTAAGCTGGGTTGTCTTACGATTATTGAGTGGTGACAGCTCTTCTTATCTCCCGGATATCGTATTTGGTCGTGTGTGTGTGCTTGTGTGTGTTCACCTGGTCTGTGGTTTGCCTGGTTGTTTCCTTGCGAGTGTTTTTCAAAGTACAAAAGTCCTAATTTTTATAAAATCCAATGTATCGGTTTTTCCTTTTATGACTCATGCTTTCATGTTTTAAGAAATATTTTTCCTACACCAATGTCATTTTTTCTCTTAGGTTTTTTTCTAGAAGCCTTTTAGTTTTAGCTTCTACATTTACATCAACGATATATTTGACTTCATCTTTTTGTGTGGTGTGAGCTAAGGGTCCCTGTTCTTTTATATTTTCGTATGAATATCCAATTGCTCCAGGACCATTTGTTGCAAAGGCTTTCCTTGCCCATGAAATTAGCTTGGCGTCTTTGTCGCCTCTCACTTGGCCCTGGCGTGTGCCTCTGCTGCTCAGTTCCCTCTGCCGTTCTGTCCTTTGTCAGGCGTGGCTGCTGTAGCTCTAAAACCTTGAAATGAGGTAGTGTCAGTCGGCCACGTGCTTCTGCTCAAAAAGTCTTTGGCTTTTTAAGTCGCGTGCATTTCCATATAAATTTTAGAATCAACTTCTCAGGTTCTGTTTTTAAAAAGTCCTCTGGGATTTTGATTGGGATTGTCAAACCGCTCTTGAAAATCACTTACGTTGCCTCTAAATTGCAGCGTGCCAGGCCGTGGGAGTGGGACCTGTATTTTAATTCTCGTGCACACTGCAATATGAGAACCGTGGGACCGGACCAAAGGGGGGGGGGCACAGCTGCGTGGACGTGCAGACCTTCCACCCTCCTTGGGGGACATCAGTGCCCTCGGCGTGACACGGGTAGGCGAGAAATCACGTAGCATCCCTGCACAGTGTATGTCACCGCTCTCTTATTTAGGTTCTTGAAACGTCATACGTGTGGAAAGATTTGTTTGTTGTCGCGAGGCTTCTATAAAATAGGACACGTGGCAGGTGAGCTGATACGTCAGTCCAGCTGGTCTGCGCCCAGCCCTGCCTTCTCGAGCATGCTGCTTGCTGTGCTTTCTGCCTAACTCTTCTCTGGATACTTCCACCGCTGGGGGTCAGATCCGCCAGCGGCTCATAGGAATAGCCCACCAGTGACACCCGAGCCCCAGTGACTGCCCAGTTAAAAGCTGGCAGCATGTACCTGCCCGAGTTTCGCTGAACAGTCCTCGCTGGATTTTGCATGATGTGCTTTAGCCCAGCTTTGTGAAAGCACCGTACAAACCAATCCCCTCTCTCTGCTGTGTGATAGAATAATAGATCCAGGGGAGAGTTCATGTGCAGCACTAACCCCCGCCTTCAGGAGGTCTCGAGGGATAAATGTGGATGACTGGTGGGACACCGCAGTGCCTCTATGAGGTAGACTGCGCGTTCACTGCTCACGGCAGGGTCCAGGTCGGGGGCCTTGGGGGCGTCAGTCTGTCCCCTCCGTAATCTGGCTCTCCTCTGGGAGGACAAAGCGAGCTTAGAAGAGTGCTGAGTAGGAAAAGCTGCAGTGGAATTTGCTTTCCTGGCACTGGCGCTGGAAGCACGCGCCCGGTTCTCCTTCGTGTATGTACGTTAGCGAACTTCATGGAAACTCGGGGGCTCCCAGGATGCTTCATTTCCAGGCTCAGCTCCCCCTTTTCTGTTGTCACGCGGCGGCCGTCAGAGAGGACTGGCCGGGCCGCCTGGGCGTGACGGGTGCAGGCGGCACCATGCGGGAATCCCAGATGCCAGCTCAGACGGCCCGAGCGGGGTCTCCAGTGCCCTCCCGGCTGCCGCCTCCTGGGGCCCCGCTCTCTTCCACCCCTTCCTTGTCAGCACACACCTTGTTAATGAAGCCGTTCTTTTACTTCCCTGTTTGCACCCCCTTCTGCTCTCCGTAATGTCGGAAAGTAGCTCAACAGCTGGTTTGTTTGCCTTTGCCTTTGCCTTTGCCTTGGAGCATGGATAGCACACTGCCCCACCCCCCAAAAACATGCACCCTCATGGCTGAATTAGTTTGTTCTTGGCTCAAGCCAGTTCGTGGCTGCAAACATGGTATTTCTTATGAAACCGCGAAGCGACAGAATCCGTGAAAATCCATTTTGTGATAACTGTGAGCTCTGTAGATCCTCAGAAAACCTGGGTTCTGTTACGGTACCCATTTTACAGAAAGTGGGCTCTGAGGGCTGCATACCTGCCCCTGCCCCAGGCCAGGCAGGCAAAGGTGGAGGGGCTTGACCTGCTCCAGGCCTGTCTCCAGCCCTGGCTGATGTGCCTGGAGGTCCAGGCCCTGAAGTCCTGAGCACGTTTCCCAGGGGATGACACTGGACCCACTGATGTCCAGACAGCACCCAGGCCAGCTTTACCTGGGGCTCCTACCTGGGAGCACTGAGGGGCGAAGAGGTGGAGGGTGGACAGTGGGATTTCCAAGACCAGGACTGGAAAGGGAGAGTCCAACAGAAGGATCAGGGAGAAATGGGCCAGGAGCTGCCCACGTGGAGGCGTGCAAGCTCCTCCCCTGCGCGGGGCCGGTGCTGCCGTCACCTCCTGTTGTAGCTAAGATGCAGAGTCCCCAGCCCCGCTCCCCCGAGCCAGCCTCTCTTCATCCTCACGGCCCTGAGGGCGGCCTCGTCCCGGGCAGGGACCGGCTGTGGAGCCTGCCCGTTTAAATGGCGTTGCCTCTTTCCTTCTAGGGGTTTCCACCCAAAGGCTGTTTCACAACCATCAACAGCCACTGCACTCGAGGGTCGGCAGGGGGTCTGGAGAGTTGGGGGTTCCTGAGACCATGGGAGGGATCCCAAGGGCTGGCCACAAAAGCCGCAGCTTTCCTAGCAGAGGTGAGAATACCAGGCGCTTCGGGTGGTGGGGAGAGGAGGGTCCCCTGGGGCTCAGGGTTGGAGGCCGTGGGGGCCAGTGTGATGTGGCCACTGCCCTGCCTGCCCTGGCCACCCTCCCCATCTCTCGGTCCTGCCACAGGGCCTTAGCACGAGCTGCTCCCTCTCCTGTGCTGGCCTGCCCTGCTCGCCCGTCAGCTCTCAGCTCGGCGCCACTTCCTCAGGGAAGCCCCCTGACCCCCGCGGCCCGGCCAGGCCCCTGGCGTCAGCTAGGGCTGACCTCGTTCCTCTAGCACGCTGGCTCACTACTGCCCTGTGCAGGCGTCGGCGTGGCTGCCGCGTTCTTGTCTGCCCCACGTGGTAAGCTCCAGAGGGCAGCACCTCGCCTGTCTGTTCTCAGCACAGAGCTGAGAATGTGCCGGGTGGTCCCAGAACATTCATCTTCGAAGGAGGAGTGAGCTTGAATGGTGGGAACAAGGCCAGGACAGGCGGGGAAGGAGACGAGAGAAGAGCCGATCACCAAAATGTTCCCACCGCTGTGCAGACCCGCGTGGGGGGCCGAGCCCTGCAGGGCCTGCCCAGCCCTGCTCTGCTCCTTACCCCCCCCTGGCTGCTTCTCAGCTGGAGAAATGCCGCCTCAGCCGATCTCGTGGGAGAACCCTGCTCGTGTTCCTTCATCTGCCTTTTCTTTCTTTCCTTCTTTTGGCTTATTTTCCCCGGCATGTCCGTTTCTTCTGGCGCAGCACTTTAAGCCATGGCGCTTAGCTGGTCGGAGAGCGCTGTCCTCTCACGCCTGCACCACAAGGAGTGCATACAGGAGGCTGCCTTGTCCCTCCTCGCTGGCACAGCGTGTCGCAGCCAGGCGTGGATTAGCTAAGGATGGGCTCTGGGCACCTCGCGTTTCTTCCTAAGAGTGGCTGTAATCAGAGTCCCAGCGATGCGCCTTGCCCTTGCTGGGAGACAGTGAGCCAGCCGAGGCCCTTTGAAAACTGGTTTTCTCCCTTTGGGCTCTTCGGGGTGCTGAGAGGAACGAGGGGGTTTTGCTTTTCCTCCAAAACAGCACCGTGCCTGATGGCTTCGGTCATGGAATTCTGGTCTGCTGCATTCCATTTAAACAAGAATGAAGTTTCTGGAGACCCCGGGACAACTGCTGACCTGGAGGCAGCTCCGTCTGGTTGGTGAGAGGCTGATGGAAACACCCATGAGGCCTATGGACGGCCCCTGGGAAAACAAGTCATGCTGATTCCAGAGGGACTGGTCCTTTTCCGTTAGTCCTTTTTCCATAAAGGACTTGCTGGTGGGCATTTCCAGTCTGCGGGCCACGCGGTCGCTGTCACCAGCCCTCAGCTTTGCCGTCTTGCATGGAAGCAGCCACGACAACACGTGAAGGGATGGATGTGGCTGTGTTCCAATAAAACTTTATTTACACAGAGTACAGCCCAGACTTGGCCCACGGGCTGTGGTTTGCCAACCCCTAAGCCAGGCCCATCCATGATTCTGACTCAATGAGCCCGAAACTACACAGACTATGCTTTGCATTTCCCAAATGTGCAGATGGAATTTTACCTATGACATCTTGAATTAAAGGCCCAGCACTCTGAGAAGCTTTACTGTTCTTTTCTTTTAAAAAATTTAGACTATCATAAAAACAAACCCACCTGGTAGAAAATGCAGCATCTGGGAAAAATCCACATTAGAAAATATGAACCTCCATACACCACGCGATGTGAGTGTGTTCCTCTAAAGAAGCAGTAAAACTTTCCGCTAAGTTTCAGTTTTATGGTGTGTGTTTTGTTCTCCTTGAAAGTACCTCATAAATCAAGTGGACACGTTTTGCTATAAAAGAAATATTTTACATGTGAAGTACTTTCTTCAAGACTTTCTTTCTTTCATCAGGGGTCTGTAAAAGTGCAGAATGGCACGCAGTGTAATTGGTTGGCCATTGTCCTCACAAGGATGTCATATATCTCTGGGTATGCAAAATTTATTTGAGTGTCAGAACTTTGAGAGGCTCAGGGAAAAAACTGCTCTGAAAAATTATATATGAGAAAGAATACACTGTGCTTCAAAAAAACTTTCGGCAGAACTTTGCAACCTTATACTGATAGAATACTAACATTAGCTCTCCCCAGAAAGCACAGCAATGGTGTCCAGAAACATTTCTCTGGCAAATCATAAAACTGCCATCTTATCAAACCTGAAAGAAGAAGCCTTGTTGATTTTCAGTGCCCCCAAACAAATAGTAAAAATTAGTTTTAAAAAATTTTTGACTCACTTAAAAACATCAAGAAAATAAAATGCCATTATTTACACAGTAAAACACAGTGGGTGAAATATTTCAACTCTTCTTGTATTTTTCCTCTCAGCCAAGCGTGTGTCTTCTTGTGTTGACTATTCTGACTGAATATATTTTTAACTTTTAGAAGACTTGTCTCTTAACTGAAAAATAGTTTGACTTTTTGTCAAAATGGTCAAAACAATCTCGGCGCTTGAAGTCACGTTATTTGAAGATGCTCTCCTGTCTGTTAGACACAGGCCCCGAGAAGACTGTTGAAGGGTATGTTTCCCCAGACGTAGAGGCGACGCACGTTTATTGTTTTCTCTTGAGTCTCTGTGGCCGACTGGGCTCAGCCGGGAGGTTCATACGTGGGCTTCCCCACACGAGGGCAGGCAGATGGTGGCGAGACAGGAGTCACCTCAGAGCTCCACGAGAGCAGGCAACCAGGGTGGACATTGGCTGGAGCTGGGCACTGGATGTGGTTCAGACTTCTCACGGTAAGGGGACTTGGTTCTGAGAGGAGCTTCCAGGGGCTGCCCAGCCTCGGAAGCATGGAGACATCTCCTCTCTCCTGCTGAATTCCACCAGTCATTGGCCAGCCCAGACTCCGGGGCTGGGGACGTGCAGGTGCAGAGAAGGAAGGGTTAATGGCACCCTCTTTGGAGACCCCGGCCACAGCCTCTCCTCCTGGCTTCAGATCTTTGTCTCCCTAGTTAGGAGGCTGTGTAGGGAAGAGAAAGGCCGTCTCATAAAATAAATCCCGTTAAACATCCCTCTCCGCTTATCACTAAGATCCATCTCTGCCTGTTTACTTTGAGGTCAGTCTTAGCTGGTCGTCCGATGTAGTGAATGTCCTATAAGAAATCCCAAATGCAGTGTAAATTGATTGCAAAGTGAATGTGCAGTTAATGCCAAAGTACAGGATTTCATAAAGATTATGAGATTGTTGTTGGAAAACGGCAAGAATCATAGTCACAATTACTGACAAACAAAAGGGAGGTTGGGTTCAGCCAGACAACAACTGAAGAGGCAAAAACCAATTTAGCCGATGAGGATACATGATCCTCAACAGAGAATTATTGAAATGCTAAAGCACTAAGAGCACCTTTGTGAGATTAATGAAATTCTAGACTATTTTTGCAAAAATCACTCTTTCTAGAAGACTATAAAAGTCAAAATGCAGAAGTGGCATCTATTGGGCTGCCATCCACCTCCACTTTTATTGAAAAGCCACGCCAAAAGAAATGATCACTTCTTGAGTCATTTTTTTCATTCTAAAAATTAACATGTAGTTGCACTTATCACCAACATTTTCTTAAATATAAAATGAACCTATTTTCAAAAATGTTAGTTTCATTGTTCAATATAAATTGCTAATCCAGTATTTGACTTCACTATTTACTATAAAATCTTGGCCCTAGTTTTCAGTATTCAGATTTACTGAGGGTCTTTCCAAGAGTTTATACTGTGCTCCACATCAGGTCCCCCAAGCTTCGGGTCAGGCAAGCAGCTTTGGGATTTTGTGTGTCCACCCACCTGGTGGACCAGAAGGGCCCTTGGTCAGCTCCATGGAGCACACGCCAGTGCTGCCTCCTCAGGGTGCTGCCACTGTGCCCAGCTGCTGGGGGGCTTCTCCGAACCAAGGTGAGGAACAGGAAGAGGGGCTGGTATGAGTGGCAGAGGCCGCTACCTCCAACCGCAGCGTGGGAAGTTGCCAAAGAAAGTCGTTCTTGGGAAGAGCCAAGGCCGGCACGACTGCAGGCTGAGTGCCCGCAGCAAAAGGTGTCAGAAAAATCAGAACAGAGATTTGGGGTCTGAGATGGACATTTCTGTTGGGTTCAGATATAACTTCAAAGATGTTTTCTTCCTCTAGCTTCAGCCTTGGTGTGAAAAAGTCTCAGCTCTCTGTGCATTTCTGGGTAGGGACTGATTTCTTTGAGCTTTCTGGTGTGGCTTGGTGACAAGCTTCCTGGGCTCCCCCTGACATCAGACTTGAAACGCACGGTCAAAGCTCCAAGCTCCACCTGCTGCTGTCCCGCCCACCACAGGAACGAAATGGCCGTTCTCATGAGAGACCGAAAGTGCCAAGACCACGTTTTAGAGTTGGGAACTTCTAAGGAAGCCAGAGGGAGCGTCTGCACCAGCCTTGAGGTTTTAGCAAGGAGGGGCCTCGGGCTCTGATGGCAGGTCCACGTCCCCAATTACACCACTGCCGTGGGGAGAAAAGCCACCGGCTTCCCAGGGCCATTTCAGCACTGTTTGGCCCATAAAAAGGAGAAGCAAATCGAACCACTCATTTTGCAAGATGTGCTGATTCAAGCTCGCTTGCTTCCTTATTAACTAACAAAACCTGACCCTGGCAAGATGGAAAGGACTGCAAAATTTCAGATGTCCATATCTGCATATTGGCGAATTCTTCCAAATGGCAATTACGAACTGATCCGCGCCACAAGGCCATCCAGATGCAAGTGGCAGCGCAGGCTTCCAGAAGTGGTTATTACTATTTTAAATGCTTCTATTTAGCATGATGGATGTTATCAGTCTTTGCTAAATTGAGCAAGTAAACGAGGATGTATTCAGGATGTATTTAAAGGAGTGTTAGTACACTTTTCACAAAAGCCAGACGCAGGGAAAGCTGCATTGCGTGCTGCTGTTAAAAACCGACGTGCACGCCCGGCGAGAGAACTTCCTTATACTTGACTTAGGTGGACCGTACCCGCCTAACATGGGACCCCCCAAATACCTCACCTTCAGAGCCGTTTCTCAAACAAACGTTGTTGTTGTCAGATGTATGAGATATTTCTGTATCCCTTTTGCTCCTCGTCCTACTGTAAAAATGTTTATGGTAAAAAGACAGATTTTGAGAACTCCAGTAAAAGCGTTGAGGAACCAACGGCCATTTTAAAAGGAAGTGGCTCCCGGCCTTCTCTTTGGGGCTGTGCAGTAACCTGAATTTACGCTGCAGTCGTGAGCCAGACTGTGCGTCCTGGGGAGTAAGCTGCCAATTGCCGGGCCTTGGCCTGCACTCACGGGGGCCTGAGCCAGCGGCAGGGGCTTCGGGCAGAAGCGAGGGCGTCCAGCAGCCTCCAGGGATGGGCCGCTGCTGCTCTTTATACACATGAGTAGCAAAGAAGGATGCAAACCCTCTTTATGCTAATAAAAAGGTGCACATCTGTGGGATCCGTTTCTTGAGTCTGAGCACTGCCGGTCAGAATCACAGGCCTCACACTCATCGCCCTCGGACGAGGGGCCGGATTCCTTACTGCCGTGGTGTCCCCCCTGGCACTGCAGGACGCTCTAGCATCACTGGCCTCCACCCACTGGGTGCCAGTAGCACCCCCGCCCCAGGTGTGACAACAAAGAAGTCCCAGACTTTGCCAAATATCTCCAGGTGGTAGTAGTGCCTTCGTGAGGTGTGCTACCCCGCACGTCGCCGACTGGACACCCCACGCCCCGCTGGACGGCAGAGCACCCCTCTACCTGGACGACTCCGCACACTGAACTCTCACTCCCCAGCGCGCTATTTGCTACAAGGGTTGTGAATGCTTTTGAACTGGTACAGTAAATATTCCAGAGTCTTCCTTGTTATGCCAGAGTCATTTAGAAATCAGCTTTGAAACGTGGCTGCTATTTTCGGGATCATCACACATCATCTGTTGTTTGGTGTCAAACCCCGAGCTGCGGTTATTTAACACTGATTAATAAATGGCAGGTTGTCAGCAGCGGTTGTGCAGACACTTCAAGGAGCCCTTGTTCTTTTAAATTAAAACATTTAAACGTTTACATCCAGGGCTGGTTCTGGTGGCTCGTTTTAATTACTCCTTTTGTCTTAGCCTACCTTTCTTCTCCCAGTCACACAGCTGTCACACCGTTACCTGGAGCTGGAGCGCCTGACAACCCATCCCTATTAACTGCCGTTATTTTTACAAGGGAAGCTGGGAACCACTGGAGCAGATAGGAATTTCGAGAGAAGACTGCCGGCTGAGTTTTTACAGTGAGCACGTCGGAAGGCTACAGCTCTTTCGATGTATGTTGTGGGCAGGGCTGGCAGGACCGGGCCTGGCGTGGCCCTGCGTGTGTGCACGTGTGTGTTGGGGAAGCACTTTTCTTTCCCCTCATTCCTTTCCCCTCTTTGTTACAATAATCACAGTCTGGCTCAGGCCATCTTAACAAAATAGCGACTGTATCCAGGGATTCTCAGGGAGCCCCAAAATTGATGGAGCTGGAGAAACTGGTTGGACAATAGGCAGGAGCCAAGGGGGCAGTTGAGGGCCAGGCAGGAGCATCAGCTTGATTCTCCTGGACGCTCAGGTTGTGACCTCCAATCAGGAAATTCAGGGAACAGCATGAGTGCTCCAGGGAACAGCATGGGTGCTCCAGGGAACAGCATGATGCTCCAGGGAACAGAATGAATGCTTCAGATCAGCCTCTGAAGAAAGGGTACAGTTGACCAAGCCAAGGTCATGTCCCCTTTTCCTAGTTGCACCAGATCCAGCCCCATCAAAGTGGGCCACAGTAGTACCCCAAAACAAGACTGAACATAATGAAGGGGTCTCTAAAAGGCAGATCAGTGTGCCAGTAGGAGGAAATGTTGAATGCTGGAGAGTAAAAAGATAAGTGCCCACTGTGCCTTTCTCCTGGCTTCTCCCCCTCTCCTCTCCTCCTCTTTCTCTCTTCCCTCTCCTCTTTCTTCCTGCCTTCCTGTAACAACTAACTCAACAGGAGGCTGAGGGACAATGACTAGGTTACTTTTCACTCTAGTGAATGCAGTTTTCGCACCAACTTAAAAATCCGCCTGGTTCATGTTATATTTAGCTGTGCTCTCAATTTTTTAAAAAAGAGAGAAAGACACATTGTAGCATCTTACCACTATGAAACACAGGTTGTATCCCATGGATTTTAAATATGTGCCTGGGTCCAGTATTCAAAATAAAGTAAAAGCCAGCTGGACAAGGCCTTGGTCCTTGGCCCTTTGACTTGAGATGCGGCCAGGGTCGGGGTGCTGGTCTGTGGTCAAATGCTTGGCCTCCTCCTCCAGAAGACCCTCTCCTGGCAGCTCACTGCCCTGGCACCTACTGACTGGTTACAGTGAAGCCGCCAGGGCAGTGAAGCCTGTGGGCATCTTACTTAGAATTGAGGAGTCCAGCTCCACTTTAAGAACGACTGACAATAAAGAACGATGACAAAATTCAGGCATTTTTAATGTAGCTCACGTCCCCCCACTCATATATGATTGCAATGTAATATTTTTTATTGGAAAAGTAATTTTCATATGCAAAATAATTAATCAAATATTTACTTACATAACATAAAAGCTTGCACTCCTATGCATGCCCCAAAAGATCATTCTGTTGAAGGCAGTGCATTTGCATGATGATCGAAGGGTGTGTTTCATTGAGATTTCCTAGGAACCCATGCTCCTGCAGTCTAACTGACAAGGGGAGATGGAGGAAAGTTGGCATACACCAGGCATCACTGTGTTTTCAAGTACATTTAGGAGAACAAATGCAAACTGCTATTTTCCTGTAAAATTTATTTCAGTAAATTTACCTTGGTTTCAGTTATATGTTTTTAAAAGAAGTTGGACTATGCAAGCTTTTACGTTTATGTTGTAAGTAAGTATCTGATTATTTAGTATATGAAAATTACTTTTTCAGTTAAAAAACTTTACACTTTAACCATACCCATATTTTAAATTAAAACAATTTTAATCAAAGCCAGGAGTCACACTTTAAAGTGGACATACCGCTCATTTTCTTACAGATTCCTTGTCATCATACACTCATGGCTACATAAATATCCTAGCATATGCATTATCACTGCTAACTGTTCTTTCTCATGTTGAAAAGGTAAAGTGTTTCCATTTTTCTTTAGGAAAAATGACTCTGAAGTGAGCATCCATGTGCATATGATTTTCAAGCACCTTTGATCATCAGAAGAGCTGACCCCTTTATACGCTCATGAACCTGGCAAGCCCGGGGAGGTAAAGAGATGACAGAGATGACGATAGCTAGAAAGATGGATAGATGGATAGATGGATGGATGGATGGACGGACGGACGGACGGACGGACGGACGGACAGATAGATTAGATAGATGATAGATAAGTTAGATAGATGATTGATAGATAGGCAGACAGACAGATAGATAGATAGATATAAGTAGGTAGGTAGATGATAGATGATAGATATATTTCTGAGTTTGTTGGTGAAAATATTATAGCTCATTGTTCACATTTCTATGTGTCACTATAAGTGAGGTGAAATTTTATTCCCACGTATTTATTGACCATTTACCTTTTCTTTACAAATTAGTTATCTTTTTTGTTATGTGTGTTTTTGTGGGTTTTTTTTTTTTTTTTTGTGGGGGGGTGCTTATTTTTCTCCCAGAGTATTTATCTTTTCCTTTAGATTTGTAAGACTTCTTCCTACGTTGTTTCTTGCCTTCTGTACTCATTGCAGATATTTCCCCTAGTTTTTTGGTTTGTCTTTTGATTTGACTTAAAGGCTCTCAATGCATTTTTACTCAGCTCATCAGTCCTCTCTCCTTCTCTGCTCCTTTTATTTGCCCTCTCTCCTTCAGTGTCTTCTCTCCCCTCCCTTCACTCACTAATCCATTTTCTTTCCCTCTCTTCTTCGTCTTCTTTTCTGTTACTCTCTCTGACCGCGAGTCTCCAATCCCTTTGTTTTTCTTCTCTCATTTTCCTGACACCTGGAAGAGTGAGCTCACTTTTTGTGGCCCCCTGGGCTTTTCTCGGGTTCCTGCCATCAGCACCGCCTCGGTCTCCCTGTTCCTCACTGCGGTCTTACAAATCAGATTTTCATATGAAATTAACTTGGAAATGAACTTCCAGGACCGGAAATACGGGCGAGCCCAAGCTGTGTCCGCGTGGTCACTAAATGCCCTCCTGGCCGGCAGCCAGATGTGAAGAGAAATTTGCCCTTAATTCCTTCTGTTGTCCCACAATTCATGGGTGTCTTAGTAACTTGTTTTACATTCTGCTGACTGTAAAAAAGAGGTGCTTTTATAGTTTCCATAAGAGAGTTTTATTAAACAAACCTGCACTCCTCCAGACCGGAAAGGTATTGTGTGAATGTTTTATGAGCAGAATGCAGAAATTAATGGAGGGAAAATACCAGAAACTTGCATTGTTTGCTGCATGCATCCAGCGGTCAGTGGCTAATCCCACACCACGTCTCAGGCTCCTCTGATCTCCTCCGTCATGTGCTTTTTATTTCCATTTGTGTTGGGAGTTTTGTAAAATAAACACAGATTGTGTTTGCTGGAAAGATAATGGGCAGCCCTGAAAGGACAAAGAATCCTGATTTAGTCAGGCCTGTGCTGTGATAGGAGCGGGAGGAGTTTATTGTTGCACTTTCGCCTTTCGGGTGGTAGGAGGGGACTTAAATAGACTGAGCTACAGAAATCGTAATTGTGCTAAGCCCTGTGATGAACTTACCCGCGCGCACAGTTCCGTATCGTGAACATACAAGCAGGCGCCTGGCAGCGGAAGTCTTCTTGTGGATACTCTGAAAAGGCCATTCTTCCTCGTTTTTGTAGGCCAGTCCTTGAGTTTAGTGATGGAAAAATGGCAGTAATAATAATAACCGCACAAAAAAATAAAAATCAAAACGCCGAAATATTTAACTTTTCGTTAGGAAAACAGCTGCAGTGGCTTGATTGTGCAGCAGGTCGCGGGAAGAGCGGCTGTCTTGGACACACACAGCACTTTCTCTACCATTTTGTAAAAGCTGGCTTCTCGTTAACTTCTGCTGCTTCACACGCAGCCCCCTGGGAGGTGGTTGGGGATGGGGGTGGCGTCTGTCCGCAGGGGCGGGCGGCAGAGGCAGGGCGTCCAGGCGGGACGTCCAACGTCATCCTGGCCGCTTGGAGGGGCTGGTGGTGCCAGTGGACCAGCTGCGGCCCAGGCTGTCCTTGGAGATCTGGCCTCGGGGCACGTTCACCTCCGGGGCGCAAAGGTCAGTGTGGATTGCGGAGGCCAGCTGCCACAGCCCCAAGGGGTGGGAAATTGAAGTCGCCCATTTGCACATTCTCAAACTCGCCCATGGGGGTACGGTTGGGAAAGGGACCAGGTGAACACTGGGGATTTGTGGGTATGAGGTTGAAAGTACAGAGGTGGGAATGCTTTTTTGGTAATACAACAAGGAAGGTTCACTGGTTTAGGGTGTTGGTTGGGGGGGCATTTGGGACAGGGCGTACCTGGAGCAGGCTTCTAGGGAGTGGGTGAGCGTTCATTCTGTGATAATGTGTTGTGTCAGTGGGTGGAGACCCACACAATGAGTGGGAAGGAGTTGGACCCCCATCTTTGGGAGGACTGATTTGTTCAGAAATAGATGGGCGGGGGTCTCTCAAGAGCAAGGGCGGTTCCTAATAGGGGAGGACAAACGAGGGTGTCAAGACTCCTTGTTGCATGTAACTATGAATCTTGTCATCCAACGAGTCAAGGCAGAGGGTCATTGTGGGCTCTGGGGGGATGGGGTGGGAGGAATAGAAAAGATTAAACAGGGTATTTAGTGGTCAGTGGAAATGTTCTTCATTACCTTAAGTGATGGACACAGGACATGGTAAATATCATCAAAAATTTATAAAAGTGTATGGTCTAAAATGTAAACCATTGACCATGTAAAGTAGCTATGTTTCACTATTTGTATATCAGCTATAACAATGCTACCATCCACATATAAAAGGTATTAATGTGGTGGGGAGGAAAGGGGGAGGATGTTGGGTATATGAGAGTCTCCTGTATTCTGTGTGTGACTTTGCTGTGACCTAAAACTTCTTTGAAAACAAAATGAACAATAGTGAGACACTGGGGAATGAGAGGGGGAAGGTGCCACGGTACAGACTGGACACCAGGTATTGCAGTGATGAAAGGCAAAAGGTGAAAAAAAATGTTTTTTATATTTTTCATTTTTTAATATCCCAATCTTTTTATTTTATGTTTAGTTTCTTTTTAAATTTTTATGTATTTTATCTCTTACATTTAAACTTATCATTGTATTTCATTTTCCTATTAATTGTTTTCAGCTATTGTAATGACTTCATCTTTGAAGCTTTGGATCACAAAAGGGTTACAACTGGGGTGGGGGAAGATCACTGGTGTGGGGTGTCAGGGATGGGGAATGCATGGGAGGAAGTTCACCTGAGCATAAATATAAGGTATATAAAAATGTTCAAATGTTCACGGGACATTGTCGCAGTGGGTGGAGAATCACTCAATAAATGAGAGAATACTGAATTTCCATCCTGGAGAGCTCTGCCACATTCTCTAAGGGAGCAGCAACAGTCCCCCAAGTGCAGGGGCAGTGACTGGCGAAGGAGGATGATCCACTGATGGGCCCTTGATATTGATGACCAGCCTTATGAGTCTATGCTCTTGAAATTGAAACTTAGCCTATTGTTATGGGGTGCCTACGGGTTGCCTCCTGAGAGCCTTCTTATTGCTCAAATGTGGCCTCTCTCTAAGCCAAACTCAGCATATGAATGTGTTACCTTCCTCCCAGCATGGGACATGACTCCCGGGGATGAGCCTCCCTGGCACCAAGGGATTGCTACCAAGTACCAACTGTCAATGCGACTGGAAAAAGACCTTGAATAAAAGGGGAAAAGGTAA
The DNA here is from genome assembly GCA_026826555.1 of Tolypeutes matacus. Taxonomy (NCBI): domain Eukaryota; kingdom Metazoa; phylum Chordata; class Mammalia; order Cingulata; family Chlamyphoridae; genus Tolypeutes; species Tolypeutes matacus. Next base: position 797,864 of record JAKSZT010054277.1, on the reverse strand, counting down.
AGACAAAAGAGTTCATATGGCTAAAAGACTTCAAAATGAGTCAGGGGGTCATTCCGGAGGTAACACTTACGCACATCTCAGTAGGATCTCATAGAATTCCAAAGTGGATATCACCCCAAATAGCGGGGCTCTTGAGGGCTCTGGAGACACCCAGGTCCTAAGTCAGGGTGGATAGCTCCAGAGTATGGTGCCTTGCCAGTGGGCCCTACTTTGGAGTTTGTGCTCCTGAGAGTGACAGAGTTGGACTCAACTATGTCTTCCGTGCACATGGCTCATCTGTCCCTTCTATTCAAACCTATACTTGGTGCTGCAGTTTGTAGATGTATGCCCAGAGACTTGAGTCTTTGGGCTGTCCTTGTGCCAGCTGGGCCCGGAACCTTGGTGGAGCAGCAACTCCTACTCTACAGCTCATTGGACTCACCCAGGACAACTGGCGGGGAGGTAGTGATGGACAACAGCCATCCCAGGGAATGGAGAGAGTCTGCAGCTGCAGGCAGGATAAGCCCAGCCATCTTCCCCCTGGGATATAAACCCCCTCTCAATTGGAGGTGGAATGGGCATCACCATCCCATACTCCTCAGGATTGGGGGAAGAGCTGTGGACTAGAGTGGATTTACTGGTATTCTGCTATAGACATATTGTGACTAAAGCAATGAAAGAAACTACAACATTGATGTGGAGCCAGTGGCCACTGGAGGCTCTGGGGGTGGAAAGAGGGGAAAACAGTTGTAATACAGGGGCTTTTTCGGGACTTGGGAATTGTCCTGAGTGACATAGCAATGACAGATACAGGCCATTTTACATCAGCATATAACATGCAGATCTGTGTGGGAGAGAGTGTGGTCTACAATATGAACTGTGGCCCATGCTTAATGGCAAAGCCCCAGGATGTGTTTATCAATTGCAGTTAATGTGCCACTCTAACGAAGGATGTTAATGTGGAAGGGTGGTGGGAAGTGAGGGAGGTGGGGCATATGGGAATCCCTGTATTTTTTTATGTAACATTTATGTAATCTAAGTATCTATTTTAAAAAATTAAAAAATTTCTCTCATTTCTCCCATGCTCTGTGCTTGGGCTCCTTCCCCCTCATGGGCGCTCTCTGCTCCCCGAGTCCCCTGCAAATAAGTATCCCCGGGCTCTGTCGTCTAACTGCAAATTCCGTATCCTGTCCCCTGAAGGGGTATTCTTCATTGAACATATAGTCCATCCTTCTTAAATCATAATTTTGTGCATTCTCCTAATAGGGCCTCAAGGGGAGAGGAGAGGAAATGAGGATATCAACAATTGTTACTGCTTTCTAAAAATTGTTTTTTATATATTTTTCCTGCTACATATTGCTCAGGTCGCACAAGACAACATAAATCTGCTTCAGTCAGCAGTTACAGTCCTCCCTTCTTTTTGTTCATTTCTTTATCTTCTGGGATTTGAGACGATGTCCCCTCTGACTGCTTCAGGCTGAGAAGGGGTGAAGACATTATGGGGCGGGGGGATGCTTTGGGGCTGGTTCTGGTCTGTCATTATCGTTTAGTTGTCGAGAGTAGGAACTGGCCACGTACCTGCTGCTTTCAGGGCTCCTCCAGCACAGGAACAACCGCGGGATTTAAAAATTGTTTTGATGGCGGTGTATGTTGATGGTAGAAAATGTCATTAAAAGTGGTCAGGACTTAAGAACATAAAGTCACCACTGTTCATATTTTGGCATGCATATATCTTTTCAGACATTTTTCCTTAAACCCACAAAAATGAAATTGTACCACTTAATTTTGTTTCTCCCCACACTTATCCACACGCCATGACTATTTTCTGTCTTTTCCATAATTTCCTAAACCGTTTCTAGGAGCTGCCTGGCAGCCCATATCACAGACGATCACGTACAGTAATTTCCAGAACAAATCCAGAAGGGATGCTTCGTTTCAATTTCCCGTCATTCAAGGGAAGAAGGGCCTCGTTTTGTGAAACGGCAGCGACAGGCTGCGTCTCGTCTTGGGGCCGCAGGGCTCTGGCAGCGGCCTGGGCCGGGCAGGCAGGCGCGTGTGCTCGTTCCTGCAGCATTGGCGAAGGGGCCAGCATGAGAGGAAGTTCTCAGTGTCCTCTAGGGTCATCTTCCCCGCCGTGTCTACGAGCCTTTCACCCAGGTCAGCCACTCTGGGCTGTCTCTAGACGACCTCTGCATTTCTGGGACCACCTCCCAGGCCCGGACCTGGGGCACCCTCAGCTCCAAGCTTCTGGACTGGTTGGGGGTTAAACGAAGCCCAGAGGCGCGGGGTTCACACGCCGTCAGCACGTGGGGGTGCGCCCGGGCCGCCCGGGCGAAGGGCTGGGGGCGCTGCCCTCACTGCAGACTGCCCTTGATGCTCGTGTACACCTGAGTCGCATATATGATGTGGTTTACACCAGCCCTTCACCTCGGGAATTGCGGACGTATGTCAGCCGGCATAGGCGTGACCGAGGCGGCCTGCTTCCCACTGGCATGAGCTCCGGGTTCTGTGACTCTGCTGTAGGCTGTGTCTTCTCTGTCATCTGATGGCGCTTCAGGTCCCTTATCAATGTTCCCAAGAGGAGGGGTCTGAGCGCACGTCCCCGACACTCACTGGGTGTTGTCACCCTGCGCCCGCGGAACAGCTGTCTGTCCTAGAGCCCCCTCCTCTGCTCAGGGTGGAGGCCTGCGGGAAATGCCCTCTGGCTCTGCCCGGCTTCCTGGCGGCAGGAGGCGTGCAGCGGGCCCCTGAAGGAGGGCTGAGAAGGCCTCACACCGCGGGCCTGTATTAATCCAGGGCGGCCTGGCTGCAGCACCCCCAGACCTGCCGCGCCAGCCCCTGCAGAGAGGGGCCCAGAGGGGTCTGGAAAGGAAGAGGGTCATTTTTTGCAGACTCTTGGCAGATCCCTCTGAGCTCCCTATGTCCTTCTCTTCCTCCTTCTCGCCTTCTTCAGTGCATCTTGAGTATCTCTGGATACAGGGAGCTCTGCTCGGTGCTGGGGTCCCGGCCCCTGGCTTTAAGAGGCCGGCCAGGTACAGGGAGCAAGCCCGGTTTGGAGAACTAGGGAGAAGTGTCCCTTCGCCGTGTCCGAGCTGCTGAGACATACCTGGCTGCGAGTGAATCCCAGGCTGGCCGCTAAGGCAGGCAGGTCTACCTGATCTCTGCAGAGACTGCCTGGCTTTTTCTGCAAAATGGGTGCAATTCTTGTTTCTACAAGGCAGGCAAGCTAACAGGTTTAAATGAGAAAAGCATCTGGGACAGGCGCGGAAGCCTGGCTTGTCCTTCTCCCCCCACCTCTAAGGGGCACCCTGGGGACAGGATGGGGTGGGCTCTGTTTTGAGCTGGGTGGTGGTAGAGCTCTGGGAGGTGGAGGAGAGCAAGGGGGCTTCCCGGAGGCAATGAGAAGTCCAGAAATCAGAAGGCAGGAAACGCTTAATAGAGGAGAGGGAAAAAAGAGGAGAGGAGAGGGGCTGGAGAGCCATGCGGTGGGGACGTGGGGGGCGGAGGGCTGGGCTGTGAGCTCTGGGTGGGGATCCTCATTCCCCTGCACCGCTGTGAGCTGCCCATTCAGGAGAGACTGTGTCACTCGTGGCCCCCGAGTCCCACTGCTGGGAGCCTGGGCAGGAGGACAGAGAAGGCACCCCTGGGTTCCGGCACGTGGCTCCGGGCACAGCGCCTCAGCATGGCCGACGATGCTCTCCTATAGTGCAGCCCGAGACCAGTGCTATGTTCCCACCTTCAGACAGACGTACAGACTCACAGGCTGAAATCACACGGCCAAGGCCACGTGGGGAATGAGCTGTTGTCTGACCGCAGAAGGCCGTGGAGAGAGGTGCTGGGAGCAGAGGCCGGACCTGGACTTTTGGGGGAGGCAGGAGGTGGTGAGGTGCAGGGATGGGTGGGAGGCAGAGGAGAGGGGCGGGGGGAGGAGGGCAGGCTCCAGGAAACAGAAGTGTGAACCCAGGCTGCCTGCTGGGGCTGGGACCACTTTTTATTTATATGTTTCTATGAAGACTTAAATAGGTTGCCCACCTTTAACCATCAAAATCTGTATTTTCCGTCACCAGCCATGACACTGAGGCCCTGCTTCCTCATCAAGCTCATCGTGTTGTCAGCCTGGGTTCAAAGCACCCCGCCCCAGCCCCTCGCACCCCTCCATCACCTGTGCAGCCACTCCTCCCAGGTGTGCATGTGGCTGAGCGCCTGAGGTGGACGGCTGTTGGCCGAAAGGGCCCTGTGAGTGCAGGGGGAGGGTGGGTTGGCGCTCTCCGAGAAGGGGTGCGACCCCTTGGCCCCACAGGCCTGTCACCTGGCTAAGGCAGAGGTAACCCCAAAACAAGGCTGCTCTGTTCCTCCTATGCTGTTTAACTGTGAAGCTGTGCCCCCGCGTTCTCAGCCCTGCTCCGTGCCCTTGGTCTCCCTGGCAGCCGTGGAAGGCAGTGCCGCTCTCATCCCCAGCTCACAGCTGGGGAAGTGGAGGGCAGAGAGAAGCCAGTCCACCCGCTCAGACCCCACAGCTGTGACGATGCACGGGCAGGATTCTGCCCCAGCCTTCCGCGAGACCCCACCGGCGCGAGTCTCCCGCCCAGGGCCAGCCAGGGCAGGCAACGCTGCTGCCGCTGAGTGCAAAATGCTTTTAGGCCACTTGTGTACATGGATGCAGCCTGCATCCCTCCCGCTAGGAGGGAATTTAGGCTCCACCTCAGCCTCTCCTCCCCCAGCTTTTACCTCATTTATGAGCACTTAGATGATTTAGGCAGAAACCATTTGAAAATTAATTATCCAGATAATTGCCTAACACTTAACTTCACTTTATGAAATGTCAACTTGATTGTCAGTCTGACGCACCATCCTTCTGGGTCCTTTGGAAAATCACTTTTGCCTCCGCTGGAGAACCGGGCACAGCCGTCCTTTTCCTTTCACGTGTTTGTTTGTTTATGGCAAGGACCAGCCAGTGCATCCTTGGAGCCCACCGTGGATTTACGTGGCTGCCGAGACGCTGTGCTCAGTTTGTAATAAAGTATTAGCATTTCCTTGCCGAGTTCTGGGCAATGGAATTAATCTCTTGTGAAAAAATGACCCGAGATGATGCTTGATTGAGCTGCTCTGTCATGAGTCTTAGCCGCCCGTTTACGGATTTCCTGACCCTCCTGGGGGGGCGGGGGGACGCCAGCCTTACGTGGTTTCATGTACGGAGTCTGGTTTCTGGAAAGATTGCTATCCAGTGGGACTTGTGTGGAAGCATTCACAACCTGCAGAACAGTCGAGGTTTCCATATTTAAAGTACAGCTCTTCATGTGTGAATAATGCATTCTGGGGCTGGCTCGGTAAATTGCTTTAGTTAATGAATTTCAAAGATGGAGAGAGTTGTCGAAGCATCTTATCTGCTGGGTTGCTGTTTGAGGTTTGATATTTATTCACTTGAAGAGTTTTCCAACATTTTGTGCAGAAGTAAGACAAGGAAAGAAGAGATATGTTATTTGATTATTTTTGGTTCACAATTAGTCCTTAGGATGTGTTCTCTTTATACTCGCAAAGGCCGATAATGTATAAGTACTCCAGTAGATAAAACCTTGAAAAAATGGCTACTGGCAGAAGAGGTAGATGCTGAATAGAAGGTTTGATGGAAAAAGAAAAATGAGTGAGATTTAATTCACTTTCTTGCTTTCCTTCCCATCTACCCATCCACACCACAGCCCCGAGCTCCAATTGATCTGCCTTCTCTAACAAGACACCTAAGAAAAAGTGTGGTTGACATTTAACCTTGGAACTTCTTAAAAGTTAGACTGGTGACGTGTCATCTCCTAAGTTAGCAATATAGCAAAAGGTTTTATTAAGAAGCAAATGAAGAAATGAGAAGTCAAACTTCCTGGGAAGTAATTATATCAGTTTATAATAAGCCATACGAAATCTGAAAGGAAGAGAAAATCCAAGGAAAGAGTATCTTGAGGATATTAAATTAAGTAATTTTAATGTCACCATTTGATATCTAGGAATGTGAACAATTTATAGTTCTCGGAACTGTCAGGTTGAAGCATTCATCTTTCAGTCGTGTGAACGTGGAGTTACGTGGGATTACACATCTGCGCATCTGTGAAGGAGGAACTGGAATCTCACCCAGAAGTTGCAGGCTCTCTCTGCCAGTGAGCGAGCTCGGGAGAATGGTCAGGCTGTGACCTCTGGGCTCAGTCCCGTCCGACCCCAGCTCACTGTGCAGCCCTGGGCAGGTTCCCGAACCTCTCTGAGCCTTGCTCCATTTCCTCATCTCTGACATGAGGAGGGTGCTCCGAGCACTGACGACCGACCACATAGGGCAGTGAGGAGGAAGTAGGTCTTTGCGTGGAGCACGTGTGGGACCAGGGCCAAGTGGCTGGAGCCACGGAGGAAAAACGGTGCCTGGGAGCTTTTGTTTCCTTCAACCCCCAATGTTTTGCATTGCTTTCTTGGTATCTCATTGAAATCAGTGACCCCAGAGGGTCTAGAAATGGAAATAAAAGCTGCAATCTGAGACACCGAGAAACCCCCCAGCAGCCTTCCCACAAGATGCCTGTTCACAGCTGCGTGGCATCCACAGCTGCGTGGCATCCACAGCTGCATGGGCCAATCAACTGGACAGAAGAGAATCCACCTTCATGGCAAAGACGCCCTCCAAGGCATGGCCTGCAACGGGGCATGTGCACTGGGCCTCGGCTGCCCTTCTCTTTCTTACCTGCTCCGCCAGGATCCCACCCTCCCTGAGACCCCAGGTGCCCTGCTCCTGTCCTCAGCCATCAAATGTAAATGAGCACGTGGCTTCCCTCCAGGTGTGCTCGCTAATAAGAAAGGAGCAGCTTCTGATGTGGGAAAGCACCGGGCTGTGCGTGAGGGAGAATGGGCGCCCTCGCCCAGCCCCTCGCCCATCACTGCCCGAAAACGGTCCTGGGTGGAGAGTGGCCATGTCTGCTGCTGGACCTACCTGCCTGGACACCCAGAGGGGATCGAGCAGAGGCGTGGGTGTCCCCACAGCACGGCGCAGTGGTGACTGCTCTTGTAGCTGGTCAGGCTGAGGGTCATTATTTTTGCACAATTGGAAAAGGGAGATCAATGATGGGCTCAGAATATAAATTGTAGATCCCCTCATAGAAATATAAAAATTCTCTGTATCCCAGTAAGAACATCTTTCCCAGTAGAGAAGCTGAGTGCATCCTACAACTCTACATTCCCACAAGCAGCCCAAGCACCTTCCTCCCTCCAGCCCCCTGCCTGGGCAGAGGAGCTCTCTAGGAATGCACCCCCTTCTCATCTCCATCGGGCACACGTCACCCCCACGAAGACTGGCCAGAACCTTCAGGCCTAGAGCCCATGACCTTCTCTGATGCAGCATGACGCTTGATCTTGTCGGTGTTAGAGCACTCATGCGCTCGTGCAGACCTTCTTGCAGGAGTGTTTAGTGAGTGAAAACTGCATGCTAGACACTCAGGAGATGAGGAAGGCAGAATGTCTGTTCTCAGAGGGACCACATTCCTGTGCATGAGTTGGGTGAAAACGGTGTTATCATCCAGTGCGTCAAATGCTTCAAAGAAGCAGGCGCCCAGGCTATGGGGACGTGGTTGATAGGGTCAGCCCTGCTCAGGGGCCCTGTTATTTACACCGAGTGTCCTCAGGGACTTGTGTGAACTCCTCACACCTGCTCAGTAGGCAAACTCATCCCAGCATGCGGTTATAGGACTATTTGAGCTTTCCTCACATGATGCTCGCTGCATGGCTAGACTGAGTGCCAGGAAGCACAGGGCACGTCTGTGGTACACCCCTGAGAGCCTTTTGTCAAATAACTAGAGAAGCGGACTGTGGCCACTGGAGAATGTCTTCTGCTCCTCCAGGGCTTCTCGACTCCAAGACAAACACCTTCTTCAGAGCCCAGTGTCCGTAACACCCCTTTACTGTCCTGAAATGGAATTCATAGATAACATAGCCTACCTAGATATAGGGACATATGGTTTTAAAAAAACCCTTTATTTTGGAATGATTCTAGATTCCCAGGAAGTTACAAAAGGAAATGTACAGAGAGGCCCCTTGTACCCTTGGCCCAGCTGCCCCAGCAGTGGCATCTTGAACACACTGCAAGCTCACAACCAGGGAGTCGGCATCTGCACACTGCGAAGACCTTGTTCGGGCGTCACCAGTCTTGCCCGAGCGGGAGTGGGTGTGTGCCGTTCTCTGCATGTTGTAAACTGAGCGTCTGCTTTGCACAAGTCGTAGCCATCAGCCTCCACTCGTGTTAATTTCTAATAGCTCTGTGTGGGTTACCGCACAGAGCTATTCAATGGGGCCGTGACTCCAGAGCGGGTTGCAGTGATGGGCAGGGTCCAGGTCAGCAAGGGGCCTTGTGAGCTAGGAAGGAATTTTGGACTTTATTGGAAGAGCATTTGCAAACCATTGAAGTGTTTGTTGTTTGCTTTTTAAAAAAATTTTGACAGCTTTAAGATATAATTCAGATACCAAAAATTTCACTCTTTCAGTACAATTTAGTGGACTTGGATCTATTCATAGAATTATGCAACCATCACCACGATCTAATTTTAGAATGTTTTCATCACCCAAAACGTCTGTGAGCAGATTTGTGTAACCCCTGCCCACGACCCCAATCAGGATTCCAAGCCGCTCATCGCCACAGGCATGGGCGTCCGAAACGTCAGTGTGGAGTGTCACGCAGCGTGAAGGAGGATGAGAAGGCAGGCTTCCTGTAATGACATAGTGATGTTCAGGATTTAAGTGCTCAGGCAGGACTCTGCTAGAAGACACAGCAAAGTGGCGGCGCGTGCATGGAGCTGCTGTGAGGTGGCCGCTGCCAGCGCCCATGGACTCAGGTTGAATTGCTGATTCACGTGCCTCGCCATCATGGCCATTGGTGACATACTTCTCTGAAATGGTGAAAAACTCTTGGAAAGTTCTGAGCAAAACATAGGACAAACTTCTTTCTGTTTATATGGCAGTTAGACTTGAAAAAAAATCAATGTAAATTAAAATCCTACAAAACATAAGATGTTTCTATGTAAAACAAAATGTTAAGGTTTGGACTAAGCAATTCTCTATGAGTATTTCCCTCGGATCACACACAGGTCTTCCCATGCATCACAGGAGGCCTTGGCATCCCTAGCCCCTGCCCATAAGATGCTGATGTCAACCCGGACATAGTGATAACCAAAGTGTGCTGCCACATTTCCAAAACTGCCATGTGCAGTGGCACAATTGCCACTGAGAATCCCTCTGCTTAATTATGAGTTCTAGTCCTTGTATCTCCATCTACAATACAGGCTCTGGTAGGTGAAAAGTACCTAAACATAGATGGATGGATGGATAATGGGTGGGTGGGTGGATGGTGGGTAGATGGATGGATGGAGGGTGGGTGGATGAACACCTGGTAAATGGATAGATGGGTGGGTAGGTGGATGGATGGATGGATGGATGGATGGATGGATGGATGGATGGATGGATTGATGGATGGATGGACAGACAAATAGGTGTGTGGGTGGAAGGGCAGATAGGTAGATGGATGGATGGTGGGTAGATGGATATGGATGGATGGAGGGATGGATGGATGGATGGATGGGTGGATGGATGGTGGATGAATGAATGATGGGTAGGTGGATGGTTAGAGAAAGGGAGGGAGAGAGGGTTGGGAGAGAGAAAGTAAGGGAGGGATGAAGGGAAGATGGCAAGAGGAGTGGACAGACAGATGGAGAGGGAGGGAAAGAAGGTAGGCTAGAGGATGGGTGGGTAAATGGGCAGATGACTCCTAAAAAGTCACTGTGCCTGCAAAACTCCCAGGAGCCTGTTGCCCCACAAATGTGCCGAGTTCACTCTCTGCACCTCTGGACATGGATGAACCTGCCATTTCTAAGTAGAATGAGGTGGTAACTAGGTGGGTGAAAATCATAGCTTGACTGTTGTAAAACACAAATTTATTTGAGAGTCTGAGGTTTTACTGTAGGTCACTTGTTCTCAACAGAGGAAAATTTTGGCCCCCAGGACACCCTTGGCATGTCTGGAGACATTTTTGGTTTTCACAACTGGAAGAAGTGCTACCAGCATGGGGAGAACAAGAGATACTGGTGAACATCCTGCAATGGACAGGACAGAGAATTCTCCAGCCCCAGATGTCCATTGTGCTGAGGCTGAGAGGCTCTGCTGCAGGTGATAAGCTATAGTACTTTTTTAAAGCCTCTGCAAGACAAACTAATTGATCTTTGGCAAACTAAAGACTGTCTTGAAGAAAATATATACCCAAAGAACATTGGCACCTACAGAAGACAAGAGACATGGGGGAGGCAGCTTCAGAGATGAGCTCTGCGAGGAAGTTTCTTGAGGCGTCTCAGAGCAGAAAGTGTGCCCTGCACGGTGGATATGTCATTAGTGTGATTATATATACTTACAGGAGGACACAGTTGTTCTATAAATGCAGCAAAGCTTCTGAGAATAATAGGAGAACTTCTCCTAGGGGTGAGCGAGTTAACACGCCAACAGCGGAAGCCTGGATTCACAATGGGCTAATAAATGGAAACTCAATGCACAAAGAAAAACCAGTGTTTTAATTTGTCAGAAAATTATGGACTGGCAAGAGGCTCTTTGTACCAGAGCTTTTCTTGAGTGGGTGCATTTTCCTTAAAAGAGAGCCAGCCCGTGTTTACAGTCTCTGCCCGAAACAGAGTTAATTTGAACACAGGAGGACCTACTTGGAGTTCGCGAACCAGCCCGGTGTTCCTGTAACCACACGAGCTCTCTGGAAACAATTAGTTGTCACAAACATCTGCCCCTGGGGCTGCTGCAAGCTGGTGTCTTTGCATACCTTGGAGGTTAACAGCGCCTCCAATTAGTTTCTTTCCTCACCAAAGCTTAGCATCTCCCTGTGCAGTCTCTGGAGCTGAGAGGTGGCTTGTTTTCTTCCCCCTTCGAGTAACTCTGTTAAATGCTAACACCAGGGGAGAGAAAGCTGGAATGGGAGCCATTAGCAGAATGTAGAGCCACTCTGAGAAATGCGCAGGCAAAGCAGCTGGGAGGTGGCGGTGGCAGTGATGGTGAGAGTGACAGTGATGGTGGTGG
>JAKSZT010054277.1:752799-786796 GCA_026826555.1 Tolypeutes matacus | reverse complement strand
GGTGGCAGTGATGGTGAGAGTGACAGTGATGGTGGTGGTGGAAGTGATGGTGACATTGGCAGTGATGGTGACATTGGCAGTGATGGTGGTGGGGGCAGCGATGGCGACATTGGCAGTGATTGTGGTGGTGGTCCCAGTGTGCAGAGCTCAGCCCTGCTCACCCCTGAGTGATCTGAACCCTACACCCCACACAACTTTGGCCTTTCATCTACCACAGCCCCTGCTCCTCCTACCTCTGTGACCCAGTCATGCCCACCCTCCTCCCATCCTGGAACCTGGCAAGCTCTGTCCAACCTCTGGTCCTTTGCGTGTTCTGTTCTCTCTGTCTAGAAGCTTCTCGCCTAGACCTTCCTCTGTCTAGCTCCTTTCAGTCATTCACTTTGTAAATCAGATTCCTCCTGGAGAGGCCTCCTCCATTGGTCCCAGCCCGACCAGCACCTCCAGTCACTCCCTGCCCCATCACTACTCCATTGTCACCAGGAGCTGGTGTTGTCTGGTGCCCTGGGTCAGCCTGCCTGTGGCCTTCTGCAGGAGGTCAGTGGCAGGAGAGCAGGTGACTGCCCTGGGCATCAGTATGCCCAGGTCTCCAGCCGGATCTCCTGATCCAGAGGCTTCCCGTGCACTTATGGGGTTGCGCCAGTGGTTGAGGGGCTGTAGCTCCCAACTGGGTGGGTGACTGGCACCATGGGGTGACAACGAGAGGGGTCTGCCCCAGACCCTGCTCTAACTGTACCCTACTACAGGCTGGAGTCATGGGGAAGTTTGGCCAGGTCTCAGGGATCCCCATGCCAGCCAAAGCTGAGAACCACTTGGTTAGAGGAGGCAACTTACAGAGCATGCTAGAAGAAAGGTGGCAGAGGAGATGGGCAGATAGACAGGAGAGGACAGACATCCAGGGCAGGATGTCATAAGATATGGGTGACGAGGGGGCCCTGGAGGAATCAGAATCCTGGGTCTAAACACTGGAAAGGACAAGACAGGGCTTTGTGTTCCCAAGCCTCTTGTCATCATCACCATTAGCATCATCATTACCATAATTACATCATCATCATCATCATCACCATCACCGTCATCACCATCATTTGTCATCATCATCATTGCTATCATCATGACCATCATCATCACCATAACTATATCATCATATCACCATCACCATCATCATCTCATCACCATCATCATCACTATCATCATCATCACCATCGTTATATCATCATCATCACCATCATCATGACATCATATAACCATGACCATCATCACCATCACCATCACTATCACCATCATCACAATCTTAATCACCATTGTCACCGTCATCACCATCATCACCACTATCACCACCATCACCATCATCATCATCGCTACTATCATCATTCAAAGAACTGAGGGTTAACCTGTCTTTGAGATAGAAATGACTTTCCCTTGAGTTCTGTGCTTGTGTGCGCATTCAGAAGCTGCATTAGCACTTTACAGAAGTCATGTGCTTGAACCCTCATGTGACTGTAAGATGGCAGATGAGTCTCAGAGATGCTCAGTGACCTGTGGAAGGTCACGACGTGTGACTGACTTAGGGCCAGCAGAGAAGTCCACCCCGGGGCTTTCCTGCTCCTGTGGAATCACCTAGCAGGGGAGGGTTAGGTTTAAAGTATAGAGTCCCTGCCCTCCCATTCCAATTCACTGGGGGAGGGGGGCAGCAAGGTTAAGGAAATTGCTTGTGTATCAAGCAAATGGCCAATGCTGGGATCCAATTGGTAGATATTCTTTAGTAGAAAGTCAACAAATGTTTTTCTAATTAACGTGCCAGGTGTAACACTCAAGGAGCACAGGTGTGGGAGGAGCTTCACCAGCTGGTGGATGGTGATCTCTGGACCACCGCAGACCCCTGCCATCAGCCTCCTCGCTGCTTACTGACACCTCAGCTCTCGTACCAAGAAGGGAAACATGCGATGAATTTGGGCTGCCTCGCCCTCCTGTGTGGCAGAGAAAGGGCAAACTGCCCCTTTAAGGAATACAGGTGTGATTGGAGGCTGAGGCCCGCTTCCCACCTGGGCCAGGTGGTCCCCTGGAGGCCTCTGTGGAGTGGCTGGTGCAGAAGGTGAGCCCAGAGTTGGAGGCTTACCTGTGGATGGGAGCAGCACAGGTTTTATGGGCCTGGGAGGAAGTTTCTGGAGGCTGCAGAAGCCAGGCGCCACCGCCCAGCGTAGACAGAGGTGTCGCACGATCGAACAGGCCCCCCAGGGACTCGGTTGGCGTGGTCGTGTGGGGTGGGTCTCCTTGGTGGGTCACCCCACTTCGGGGGTGGCAGCCGGGCGGGCATGGTGGGCAGCGAACACGGCCTGCGCGGGGCTGGGGGTGCCTGTGTGTGGGCAGCCGGCTCCGAGAGGGCAGCCACCGATGCACTGACTGGTACAGTCTCCTGGCCGTGCCTAGGCCCTCCGGCCGGCTCTGGCTCTCGACTCCAGCCCTGGCCCGTGGAAGCAGTGGCCCCTCGGTCTGGGCCGCCCTGACCAGCCACACCTGCCCCCACCACAGGTGAGAACTTACAAGGACCAGGTGCCAGCACAGAGCTTGGCTGTATTTACAGGCACGTTTATCAAAGTCTGAACTTCAAAAAGCGAATGCTGCCTCTCCCCTCCCTGACTTTCCCTCAGTCACTTTCCAGAGAGCACTGCCAATCTATGGAGCAAAGCAAATCCAAGAAGGGGCAGAATCCTCAGCCTGGAATTGCAGGCCCATCGTAGGAAGGCAGCCCGGTGTCCAGTCCCTTCCGCTTTGCCTGCAATTAACGAGGAAATTAAGAAAAGCCACGGAAAGTCAGCGCTTCTCAGACTAGTCTCCTAATTGTCAGCCGCGCAGGGTTAATGAACTACATTAGTTCTCTGAAAAATAACATATTGACTGTCAGAGCTTGACACATCAGCAGCCGGAAGGAGCCTCCGTAGAATATCTTTGTAGGAAATTAAAAGTGACTTCCTCCCTCTGGAAGAGAAGGCTGAGCGGCCTGGCCATGAGGCCCCTACCACAGGGGCTCCTGTGCCCACGGGGACGTCGGGGAGGGGCAGACGGCCCCTGCAGGGTGGGACTGGGGGCTCAATTGCTTCCCCCTACTCTGCTGCTCACTGGAAACGAGCGGCTTCTGCGTTTGTGAGGGTCTCCTCTGAACCCGTGCCCTGACGAGTCCTGCGGCCGCCAAGACAGGCCTCGCGCCTCGCGCTGGCTGCGGGAACGACCGAACAAGCCCAGGCTCTTTCCACTTGACCAGGGGGGCAAAAGGACGCATGGGGGCTGCGAGGGGCGAGGGGCCGAGGTGGAACAAGGTGGCGGAGTCCATGGAAACTTCAGACGCCTGTTACAAATGGAGCTGCCCAAAGGGTGCCCGCGTTCGAGCGTGTGGTTCAGGCTCGGCCCTGCTCGTGGGCACTTCCAGTCGCCAAGCCACAGAAGGGCTTTCTGGCAAGAAGCTGGTCAAGGGCGGGTGCCCGCTGGCTTAACACACCCAGCAGAAATTCCCCAAGGCCTTGGCAGCCCCGTGGCTCGGCCGTCCTGGCCGAGCAGCTGCCTGGCAGGGAGGGATGGGGGCCTCTCGTCTCTTGGCCCTTCTGAAATCTTGCTGCAGGTTAGAGCTTTTTTCTAAATTCTCGGCCTTCATTTCACCCGTGCGTCTTCAGGTTGCAGACACCCTAAGAATTCAGAAGTCCAGAGAGCAGAGGCTCAGAGGGCCTGCGACAGCCCACAAGGGCTCCGTCTCATTGCAGGTGCGGCTGGCTCTTCCCTGAGCTTGCCCGTGCATCCTCCCGGGGAGCCACAGCCGCGTCTTCAGCAGGGCTGGAGTGTCTTGGCCTGTAACAACAGGTCTCCCGATGACTGTTTCTTCTCACCTGTCCATCGGGTCAGGGTGCCCAGCCAACCAGCTGAGCCCTGAGTCCCTCTTTTTCTACTTAGATATTCTGAAAATCGTAAAGTTACTTTCAAAATAAACTGTTACATAGACGTCCTGTGATGACTGGCCTTGTCTGCAAACAGGTCCAGGTCCTGAGACTCCGCCCCTCTCCTGCTGGTCCCAGGTGACAGGCTGAGTCCTCTCCCTCCCTCACCTGGACACACACCTGGGCCACTGCGGGCGCCTCCCTCGGTCCTACCCCCGACCTGGGGCTCTCCAGGGCCGGCCCACCACCCCTCCAGAAGGGAGCCCCACACCTGCCAGAGCCCAGCTTCTGCTCCATCCTCCATCTTTGCCACTGGGATTATCTTTAAATCACCCAGAATGGAAGAGGTCACCCCTCTGCACCGTGAGGGCGAGCACTGGGGCCCCTCACCTGCCGGCTCCCTCGCACCTCCTCCCCACGGCCAGCTGCATCACGGGTCTCTAGTCCCCCTGGGCCCACTGGGCATCCCTCCACGCCTGTCCCCAGTCCCTTCCTCTCTCAAGACACTCTCCCTCCCCACCCTGACCCCTGGCTACTTCTGACTCCCCACCAGACCTAGCTAGGATGTCCCGTGGCCTTTTTGGGGAAATGGGGTCTTTGCAGATGCAATTGGTTAAGTCCAGCTGGGGCCATAGCAGAGCAGAATGGCTCCCGACCAGTAGGGCTGTCATCCCCTTAAGAGGGGGGCAGTTTGGACGAGGCACAGACGCAGGGGAGAAGGCTGTGTGAAGACGGAGCCATAGTGGTCCAATGGGATTGCCCACCAGCAGGTCCTTTGAGAGCAGGTGGGGGGAGGAGGCTGATTGGTGGGGGTCCCCTGCCTTCCGAGCTGCCTAGCTGGACGTCAGGCAGCCCCCGTGGGGTGACGTAGGACCTGGTGCTCTGGGTGGGAAGCGGTAAGTGTGGTTAGGGAGACGCGTTAACCTAGGACAGGGGGTGCACGTGCGATTTGCCTGTGCCCCAGCCCCCAGGGCTGCATTTCCTCCAACAGCTTGGCCCTTTGGTGGGCCTAGTTTCCCCGAAGCAGGGTCTCCCCAAGGTGGTCCCGCCACACAGAGGGGCATCGGGGCCTCTGCACTGAGTCCCTGCCTCGACGTCAGGGACCCCGCTCCACCCCAGGCTTGCCTATGCCCTAAGCCTTCTCCCCAGTCCGGTTTTCTGCTTGCGAGACAGGAGCCCTTCAGCCTCATCTTTCCTAAGGGGCATGGCTAAGAGAAGGAGATGGCCCCCTTTTCCTTTCAGGAGAGAGTCAGCACACCCGGCTGGTCAGGGGGTTGGGATTACAGCTCCTGGGTGCAGATGTCTGCTTTCTCTCCAGTAGCCTGCGAGCTGACCTTCAGTGGAACGCGGGACCCTCACTTTCCCCACCTGTGAAATGGAGCAGGTGGTACGCACCTAAGTTGTTGGAAGAAGCAAAGAGTCAGCGCCTGGTCTGTACCACGTGCGTCCTGCCAGGGGGCTGAGGCTAGGTGTTTACTAGGCGACCCCGCGGCCGGCACTGCTCCCACTCTACAGGAGATGAAACTGATGCTAGAAGAGCTCGGCCCAGATCTGGCACTTAAATTGAGGAGGCGAGGTTTGAGCTTGCGCCTCTCTGCCTGGAAGCCCCAGCGACCTGGCCTTTCCTTAGCAGTGCATTTCCCACCGCCATCCGTGAGCTTCTGGCTAAGGTGACCCAGAATTATGGAGAGGAAGGGTTTCTCTTCTCATGAAACCCCCTGGTTCAGGATGCATCACCTTCTGGGAAACTTGGTATTTGGGGGTCTTGATTGGTGTTGGAAAGAAAGTGCTGGAAGCAGGGTAAACCCTGCCGCAGGTAGATGGAGAAGGGGAGTTAGTCAATGAATCCAGAGTGTTAAATTTTAAAAATATCCCAAGAGGTTAGGTTCCAGATTTAATTATTATGGATGTGATCTTCCTAAGCTATTTTGACAGCAGATCGAACGTAGTGAGTGTTTGGAGACGTTCTCGGCTGCTTTGGGGCTGTGGGAGCTGGGAAGCTAGCGCTGCCCCTGGAATTTAGTTGCGAAGTGGCAATGCAGTGTCGGGGGGTTGACCAGCACGTGCTGGCGTGTGACTTCCTCCGACGCCATCGCTCTGCGTCATCCTCGGCCATGGCATCCTTCTGCTTCACATGCAGCCCTTGGTCCCTGAGTGAACAATGCTAGCAAAGGTTAATTGATGTGGGCAATTTTGGCGGCAAATGCCCTCCCCAGATCTCGGGGTTGAGGTTGGAGCAGCCACCGGGGCCACGCGGTCCCTCGAATCCGGCTTTATTGACAGTCCAGTAGCTGACTCGGATGGCACCGTTATCCTCGGGCTGAGAAGCTCGCCGAGCTCAGCCCCCTCCCGGGCAGGAGTGGGCGCTCGTGCCAGCTCGGCCGGGGCTGCAGCTGGGCTCGCCATTCACTGGGGATCCGGAGCTGTTAGCAAACTAATTTTCACTGAGAACAAAGCAGCCGACTTCAGAACTGGGAGCCCAGTGAGAAGAATGGCTCTTTTATCCAGGTCGTGCATTTTACATGTGCCCTGCTTAATAAGCTAAAAGTCTGAAAATGTTGAATTCGGATCCTTTATTACTCAGGTCCTAAGAATGTGCCCCGGCCTTCAGAAGGCGCATGGCACATGCTTCCACGTTTAAAAGACGTGCCGGAACATTCCAGGTGAGCCTCCACGGGGACTTTGATGGTGCAAGACAAAGCTAGAAGGGGCAGCGCATTGCGTATTTTTCTTTTTCTCTGAGGTGAGGAAAGGGGTCTGCCAGAGAATTTGCTGGAGAGTCTGAATTTGATTATATGAGAACAGCTAACCTGCTGTTTCTCAATTTTTAACATCACATCCAAGAACATGGGGTTTCTGTTGGAAGTGTGCATTTTAAAGAACTTTCCAGGGAGCTATGATAATGGGGAAGGGAGTAGTAGGTAGCAAACAGGGCTTTTTGGGGGTCGGTACCAAGGCCGGGGATTAAACCAGGGACCTCATATGTGGGAAGCTGGCACTCAACCACTGAGCTACCCCAGCTCCCAGGGATTTTTTTTTAACCTCTCTCTATACCCTCTCTCTTCCAGCATGTTGAGTGTTTCCTAGCAAAATGAACTTACCTACATGACGATGGAGTTGTCCTTTTGTTATCTTAAAATTACGAGGGTTGGCACAGCAGGCTCGGCCTTCCTACAAACTGCATGGACATTGATTTTACACAGAGACAGCTCAACGCTTCTGAAGGGAAATGCATCTCGGTGAACATTTATTTTACCTGTTGTTAGTATTGACATTAAATAGCTGTACTTTAATGTTGAGTATTTTATGCCTGGTCTTGGAGTTTGAGGTTTTTTCATCTTTGTTTTTTTGTTGTTGTCAGTTGTACTTTTTGGGCGGTCAATCCTTTGCAAATTCTAAACTTGATTTTCATTTGCACGCACTTCTCGTGCTTGTAAAGAGATAACTTTCGATTTTGGCCCCCAGGGAAGGGAATTGTTTAAACAAACCAGAATTACAGATTCTACAGTCTGGTGTGTTATTTGTAGGGTATAAAACAGGACTTTTTTTGTTTCAGTGTTTTCCATGGGTTAGTTTCCAAATTCCTTTGCCTGCCATGGGCTCACAATTTAAGAACGCTGCTTGTTTGGGATAGCAAGGAGACAGAATCAGATCTTCCCTTCGGAACTGCTTTAATTCTGAGAGTGCATCAGACTTTAGCCCAGCTTGTGGACTGCGTGCTCTGTGCTCCTCTCTGCTGAAGAAGCTGTGAATTTCCATCTTTCTCTCTGTGACTACCCTCACACCGTGACAGCTGGCTGAAGATGTAAAGCTTGAGTCAGATATTTTCAAAGAGCTGAGCAAAGTCTATATTCATACAGACCCAAACATTAGCCTGTTTGATTCGAATGTTTTTTTAGGTCTTTTCCAGATGTTTGATAATATGGCAACCCAGCTGGATCAGTCCGATTGGATCGGGTTTCCTTCCCATACTTTAAAGTACAGCTAAGAGGGGGAAGGATCGAGGCCACTGATGTCATAGGAGGGCAGGTAGCAAGTTTATCACGCCACCAAAAGAAGACGTACATGAGACATGATGCCATACAGTTCCAGAATTATCCATGACTGAAAAATCTGCCTCACAAATAAGGGATTGCAGCCCCCTAGTTAGGATGGCGACAGGTGGAGAACTAATCTCGTCCTTTTAGCTGTGATGCATATGGCTAACAGGTCAAGCTGTAGTTCCTTAATAGCTGCTGAAGATATTTATTCAAGTTTACAACTCTGTGTTTCCACCTATGCATTGAAGCTATTGCTGATTTTAATGATATTTACCATTCCGTGGCTTCTCACTTTGTGCCAGGCTCTTTGATGAGCTGTCTGTTCCCCTAAATGACTTAGGAGGGATTGGGACTCGTCTCTATTTCATGGGTGAAGAAACTGGCCCCAGAGAGGGCAAGCATCTTGCCCAAGGTCACACAGCTGTCGTTTACAGAGTCCCAAAGCCATCACCAGTGCACCGGCCTCAAGCCTAGACTAAACCCTGTTACTCTGGACAGATGAAGAATGTCTCACACATCATAATGCACTGAGCCAACGTTTGTTAAATGGTGCCAGGCTTCCATTCACTTGGTTCTTTCTGAAATCTTCCAGGATGAGCTCTTGCGTCTCCACCGCCTTCGTTCTGTTTGGGACTCTGTGGCCAGTTGTCTGAAACACCTGCCTTGACATTGAGAAGAGCTGTTCTTGCTTCTAGTCCGTCCCCGCCTCTCCACATCCACACCCACCTCCACACATGGGCAGGGGCTCCAGCTGCCAGCCGCCAGCTGGTCGTGCTCTAGCCCTGCCTGTGGGGAGCAGGAGACCCTCTTGCTGTGTGTGCCGGGCCCGAGTCTGTGTCTTGTCCCCAGTGACGCTTGTCCCCGGCCAGCTACATCCTGGCTCGGCTGTCAGAATCGAGTTTGAATGCGTTTGTGGTCGTGGCTCTGTGCTTATGCCCAGTGCCGTTGGTCGCTGTTCAAACTGCAGTGTTTCCTGGTGAAGTTTTTGCAGCAGTGATACCGTTGGCTGATGTTTTGGGCTGTAAGCAGGATTTAATACATGTTTACTTTGTGGCCAAATAAATGTGAATCATCCATTCCCCACTTGCTAGACAAGATGTTTAAACAAGACGTGGGGAAACTTCGTTGTTGCGTAAAGCTCTTTCAATTAGAAGGTATGAGCCAGGATCGGTGGGCTTCCCTCAGAGGTGGGAGAGGAGGTGGGAGGCTGATGCCACTTTCAAGCCACCAGCATGACGTCATTGATCCCGGAATTGGGAGGATTCGAGCAATAGCCACCCTCATACGGCATTTCTGCAAATAAACACTGAGAGCGTCGAGGTGTTCCGTATCCATAACCTTTGTTTTTGCTGTAATTCATCTGATCCTAAGTTTATTCAATTTACTCTTAACATGACCATGTTTAATAACAGGCTCACACATTCCTGGAAATTTAACAGCTCCTCCGGGGAGCCTGCGCGAGCCGGCTCCACCTCCATGCGCCGTGGCGAAGAGCTCAGGGCCCCCTGGGAAAGGTTTTGTACTGTCCAGTTGCATCTCAGCGAGCATGTTATTTCCTCCAACATCAGGTCTTTATTCCAAAATAACCTCTTGTCACAGCTCGCATTTTAACCAATAGGCATCATAACTTAACTCATAAGCAGAAAGTTGAGTTTCTGGTTCATTTAGCAGATTGCTTATAGTTCTCGGTTCTGTGCTCTTGTAATAAAATACATTGTGGGGAAAAACAACAGCCCATCGTCTCTGTATGATTTTGTTTTAAAAGACTTTAAGAAGGCAGAGAGTACGGGAAGCGGCTGTGGCTCAATCAGTAGGGCTCCCGTTTACCATGTGGGAGGCCCTGGGTTCGGTTCCCGGGGCCTCCTGGTGAAGGCAAGCCCGCCCGCACGGCGTGGTTAGCTGACCCAGCCGAGCACAAGCAGCAAGGGGGGGATAAATGAATAAATAAATAAAATCTTAAAAAAAAAAAAAAAAAAAAAAGAAGGCAGAGAGTACAGAGGGGCCGACACACACTGTGTACATATACCCGCCTGCACACCCCTGCTCACGTGTGCACGTACCCCCTGCACATGCATGCACCCACACACACGCACAGTGCATATGACTGCCTGCACACACATACACACCCACACACACGCATATGCCTGCATGCACACACGACACACACGCATATGCCTGTATGCACACACATGACACGCACACGCACATATGCCTGCCTGCACACATGTAACACACCCACACACACACGCATATGCCTGCGTGCACACTCGACACACATGCATATGCCTGCATGCATACACGTAACACACCCACACAAACACACACGCATATGCCTGCATGCACACTCGACACACATGCATATGCCTGCATGCACACACGTAACACACCCACACAAACACACACACATATGCCTGCATGCACACTAGACACACGCACACACATATGCCTGCCTGCACACACGACACACACACGCACCTGCATATGCCTGCATACACACACATACACAGGTGTATTCCTGCATGCACACATACACATACCCACACACATGCACACTCATATACCTGCACACACAAACATGGCCCCGTGCACTCGTCTTTTTGCGTGGTGGCTTCTGGGTAGCGAGAGCCGTGGTTGTGGTGGTCAGGTCTGGATGCACGGCTCCCCCCGGCTTCTTTTACTCTTGCCTGTTTCCCTGTACAACAGTTAAACTTTATGGTGCTCCTTCTGAGACTCTTTTGTAAGGAAGTACCCAGGAATTTTCACCACTCTGGCGCCGTAGGATCCAGGCTGTTTGTTGAGGATCACAGAGGGCGAGTTTTAAACGTCCCCCACTTTCGGGACCTTTAGAAACATCTGCTGGGTGAGCTGTCCTTCCGTAATGGAATAGTGCGTTGTTACTGCTGCTCCTTGACACAAAAGGAAGGCAGCACCCTCAGGTCATAAGCATCATCGATCCCCACCGCTTGCAGATCATTGAGAAGGCACCACATGCCCTAGGATGGGCAGCGAGGTGAGTTTCAGAATCACTGTGCCCTGGGGCACGTGGGTTACACAATCAAACCTTCTCTTTAAAACATAATTATGATTGCTTCCAACATTCTTTTCCTTGAACTTGAAATGTACTTTCTCTCTCTCTCTTTTTTTTTTTTCCTTTTTTGTTACTGCCCGGGGCATTTTCATATGTTCTATTAAGAAAACTCCTGCTGTGGCAGCTGCTACAGCACATACTCGTGAGCAGACTGTTGTTTCTTCCTTAGATGAGATTTTATAGCATTATTGAGTATTTCAGAATGTTTCATCAGGAGTGGAAGCTGCAAGGTTTGGTTGTAAACTTTGGGTTTTTCACTGCCCTTCTAGAAACCTGCTTCCTAATGTCATTTATTTCCAGTGACACTGAAAATATTAAAACACACAAAGAAAATAAAATATGAATAATGTCTTCATATTCACTTTTGATTGGTGTTGCTTTTGATTATAGCAACCCCCACATAATTATGGCTTTATTTGAGAAAACGGAATTCTATAAACTAGGTGTGAAATCCATTGTACAAAAGGGGATGCTTGCTCCACAGTCAAATATGGCGCAGCCCCTTTTGTCCCGACGTTGAGCACAGTATTAACAAGCACTCGTAAAACTGCCTCCTGACTTCATACCTGGATGGAAAGTGCAGCCACTTAGCCTCGCCCCAGGAATGAAGTCCAGAAATACCTTGTATTCCCCACTCCCTCCCAGCCTCCTTAAAGTGCCCAGACTTGACATCTCTTCCCCTGAAAACCGCTCTGTCCGGAGATGCCTGTTTTCTTATTTGCAGTCCTCGGAGGCCCTTCCGGCAGCCCCCCAGCTTCCTTTCTCCCCCATAGATTCCGTGTCTCTCTCCCACCCCCACAGCCGTGGGCTCAGAGATGGTGGGGCCTGAGCTTCGAGCCTCGTGGTAGAACCCCTGCTCTTGCTCATCGGTGGTCTCTAGAAGGGTTCTGGTTTACCGTGAGCTGCAGAGGGGCCCGTCTCGTGAGATGAGTTTGCAGCGCTTTGGCCTGCTGGTTTTGCGTGGGCCTCCCTCTGGCAGGCTGGTCTCACATCTGCCCGTGGGGCCATCAAGCTCCCTACCCCGAGGGGGTCCAGGGGCAAAGGGGCACATGCAGTGCCGGCATGCCTGGGGGTGGGGCAAGTGGAGAGTGGGCAGGGCCGCTGGAGGGCGAGCCTGGGCGAGGCCGAGGTCCTCAGAGTCAGGAAAGGCGAGGCAGGTGCTCTGGAGAAAGGAAATACGGTGTCCTTTCTGCGGCCGGTGGAAAGTGAGAATGCCGCTGTCTGGGTTCCTCCTGGTCCTGGACCCCCGCTGCCCCACACGCAGCCAGTCGCCACATGGGGCCGTTTCAATGAAGACTACATAAAATTAATCAACAAAATTTAATTTATAAGGGTAGCCATCAGCCACATTTCAAGTGCTCAGTCGTCCCATGTGCCACGTGGCGGCCATATTGGGGACAGCGATATCTGGCGTTTCCATCATGGCGGGAACCACGCTCTGCCCTGTTCCTTCTTCAGGGAGAGTGGAGCTGGAGGGGTACATCCGGACGGGAGCCGCGGTCAGCGCTCTTCAGCAGAGTCAGGGTTTCTAGGGAAGGAACAGGAGTTGAAGTGGCCCGAGTTTCCAAGCTGAGCCCCAGCTGGCCTTTCGACACCTGTTTAAGGCTCTTGGGGTGAAATTTAGGCAAGAGGCTTCCACGGACTGGCACGTTCCCGCTGCCCCTCGCTGAACACGCGGTCATCTCGCTCCAGGCCTGTGTGATCCCGCGTTCAGCAGCAGGGACTCCTCATCAGCACAGTCTGAGGGACGCTCGGTCCTGCAACGGAAGCCCCCGCCCAGGAGCAGCTGCCCTGGGGGAGACTGGCCCCTCGCGGAACAGGTCACGGCCTGCACTGGTGCCCGCCGAGAGAGGCAGTGCCAGGCAGAACCTCTCCGTTCCCGCAGCCTCGTACACGGCCATGGGACTTCAGTTGTTTAAAATAAGACGCCGACAGAGTTTATGAGCTGTAAATATAACTTCTGAAACAGAGACTCTGGAGCTGTGTATAATTGCAGGAGAGTGACATTTCCTTCAGTCGATTGGCAGGGATCATAGCTGTTCAGAGGACAAAAATATGCCTCTATATTGGGAGCTGTGGAACTGGCACCCAAGACAGCAGAGAGGAGCCTGGGCCTATTGATCGCGTTCCAGGCACTGTCTACGTGGTGGACGGAGCACAGGTGGGCATGGAAGGGTGGCACGGGAGGAGGAAGCAGCACGGCATGCCCTTTTTCCCAGGACAGAGAAATGCCGGTGGCCAGCCCAGCCCTGGCAGCCCTGTCTCTAGCAGGGGAGGGTGTTTGCCCTCAAAACTGGTCGCCAGTGGCACCTGGCTTGGGGGCAGTGGTGGTGTATTTTGAGCGGGACCTCAGTGTAGATCCGCAATGGAAGATCTCGTTTCACAGGATTGATGGGGACCTAGGGATAAGCCTGGGGGCTGTCCAGCCAGGGACTGGGTGTGACACACACCCACGTAGTATTTTTATCCACTGGGAGGAGAGCGTGGCCTGAAACAGCTGTATGTTGCCTCATTGTACATTTACTGAGTGCCTGGCATGAGCTGAGCTCCATCATTTGTGCTGGGTGTGCAGAAATGTATTTTCTTTCTAGTTCTCTGTTGCAGGGTCAGAACCCTAGGAGGGAGCAGAAAATTGTCATGATGTGATAAATGTATAATGGAGACGCGCTCTGTTTCATTTACCATGCTTTTTGTAGGATAAAAACAAGAAAAAGTGGTTTATCTTTACTCTTTCTGGCCCTGTCATTCCTGTACGTAGATCCAGATTTCCATGTTGGGCATTTGCCTCTGCCTGGACGTCTTCTTCCAATGTCTTGCTGTGTGCTCGGCTGGCCATCAGTTCTTTGAGTTCTTGTATGTCCGAGAAGGTCTTTATTATGCCGTTTTTGGAAGATATTTTTGCTGGTAAGGAATTCTAGGTTGGCGTGCGTGTGCGTGTGTGTGTGTGCGTGTGTGCGTGTTCTTTCAGTCCTTTAAAGATGAGGCTCCACTGTCTCCTGGCTTCCATCATTTCCAACAAGCCGTACGCCGTCGCTCTGGTGCTTGTGCCTCTGGATGTGGCGTCTCCCCCACCCCCACTCTCTCCAGCTGCTTTTAAGATTTTGTCTTCATCACTGGTTGTAAACAATTTGATCATAAAGTGTTTGGTGTAGTTTTCGACACCATTCTTTTACTCACATATTTCTTCACTTTTCATTGACCTTGTGGGGTCTGTGAGTTTACAGTTTTCATCAAATTTGGGAATTGTGGCCACTTTTGGGGATTCAGACCACTGGATGTTGCCCTACACCTCACCAAGTCTTTGTTCTTTTTTAATGTGTATAATTATTTTTTCTCTCTGTACTTCATTTTGGATAGTTTCTATTGTTGTATGCTCAAGTTCACTATTTTTTTCCTTCTGTAGTGCCTAACCTGCTGCTAATCCCATCCAGTGTATTTTTCTTCTCAGACATTGTAGTTTTCCTATAGAAGTTTGATTTGGAACATTTTTGTATCTTTAATGCTTATGCTTTCCTCTAATTCCTTGAACATGTGGAATATAGTTATAATAACTTTTTAATGATACTGTCTACTAATTCTCACATTTCTGCATATTTTTGTTGATTATCTTTTCTCCTCAGTATGAGTCACATTTCTCTACGTCTTTGTCTGCTATTTATCATTATTATTGGGTGCCAGATATTGTGAATTTTACTTTGATGGGCTCTGGGCATTTTTGTGTTCTTGTAAATAGCCTTGAGCTCTGTGGAGGACACAGCTGAGTTACTTGGAAACAGTGAGAGGCAGGATTAGAGCAGCGTTTAGTCTAGGAATAATTTTTTCCCCTTACTGAGGCTTTTTTTTTTTTTTTTTTTTTGCTGAGAATCTACTCAATCTCTCACAAACTGTGAGGTCTGTCCACTGTGGCTGATGGGAACCCAATCTCTTCCCCAGCCCCAGGTGAGCTGCAGGTATTTTTTGCTCTGATTCGTTCAGGTGGTTCTGCCCAGGCTAGGGTAGCTTCTTACATAAGTATGTGCATCATCATCCAGCTGAAGGCTCGAAGGAAACCCGACTCTCCAGAGCTTTCTCTCTGAAGCTCTTCCCTTCAAGCATTCTGCCGTTATGAGCTCTAAACACCTTTCCCTTGCCCCCTCCCAGAGTCCCAACCCCACCTGCTCAACGCAGGGAGACCTCTGGGCTCTGCTGGTCCCCCCCCGACCCCTGCTGGGGCCTGCAGACTCTCTCCAGGCTGTGAGCTGGGGCCGTGGTAGAGTTCGCCTTTGTCTCTGCTCCCTCCAGGGTCACTGTCCAGTGCTGCGTGACTTTCAGGGTCTGATAACCCTTTTCCATGTGTTTTGTTTGGATGTTTAATCATTCTGGGGTGGGTGGTGGTTGAATCCCATCTCTGTGACA
This sequence comes from Tolypeutes matacus, assembly GCA_026826555.1. Lineage (NCBI taxonomy): Eukaryota > Metazoa > Chordata > Mammalia > Cingulata > Chlamyphoridae > Tolypeutes > Tolypeutes matacus. Next base: position 771,353 of record JAKSZT010054277.1, on the reverse strand, counting down.
CCACCTTAATCCAGGACCTACCCCAGTGCTTGGCAAATGGCAGATCCAGGATAAACAAATGAGGAATGAATCAAGCTGTGCTGAGGCCCTTGGGGGAGCCAGGTCCCGGTCTTTCCAGGAACAGGGGAATGTAACGATGGAGTCACGACGAAGTCTTGGTGGCTGAGCCGGGGCCAGGCTGACAGCGGTGGAGAAGGGGGCGGCGGCAGCAACAGGGGGTCCTGCAGGGCTGGTAAAGGGCCACCCGGTGTTGCTGTCCCCAAAGAACTCTGCACGGGCACCAGGTGGTGCCGTGGGAAAGGATCCAGACTTCACATAGGTCCCTAAACAAGAATTGCCATCCAGAGTTTGCGCTTGCTAGTTATTTGAATTTAAGGATGCCAGGCCCTTTCTCTGAACCTTTGTTTTTCTGTCTGTACGTTAGGACTGATGCTAGATGCTTTCTTCACTCATTGATTGCTTTTTTTATTATATTTTATTCAGTTGGAACAAATATCACAAATAAAATAGCCAATGATGGAAGCATCACTTTTTTAAAAATTCTGTTCAGGCACATTTGTCTTATTTAATCCTAAAAACAAACTCAATTGTTTCTCCAGTGTTCAGAAAGATGAATAAACGAGCACAAATTAGTTAGATGACATGACCAAGGTCCCTTGTCAATGAAGAAAATGAAAAAAAAAAATGCTTGATTATATTCACATCTCATAAAACTAAATCTTATATTCTTTTTTTGACCTGTAGCGTTGATATAGCACTTTCTTTGCCTTTTCTACAAAAATAATACAATATTAACTATAGTCTACAAGTTATCTTAGTTATATTTTCCCAGTAGGTCCATATTCTTGTATTTATATTATTAACCACTGTCCTCACCCACCAGCGAAATCACTGTGTTACGCAGCCCCTAGGTTTCCCTCTAGCTGTCTTTCAGTTAGGGTCAACCCCCCCAGACTTCCCCACACTGATTCTTAGCACAAGGATAAGGCAGCTGAGATGCCCGTCTGTTTTAAGCATGTTCCCTTCAGTCGTTCTACCTGCTTCTCGGATTCCCGTGAGCGCAGGGGCAGGCTGCTTCCTTCCTGTTCCGCAGATGGCTGGAGTGCCCCGGGTGGAGGAGCTTGGCCGTAGCTCACTCTCTAGGTGTGGCTGCCCTTGATCGGGGGCACCCACAAACCCAGTCCCCTTTCCCGTGCACCACGCGTCCTCGGTCACCCAAGGGGACATTTGTAGTTGTCACGGCTTGGGGAGTGGAGGGCTCCTGGCATCTGGAGGCCATGGGTACTACTAGCATTCCTGCAGTGCCACAGTCAGCCCCACAACAGAGGATTATTTGGTCCAAAGTGTCAGCAGTGCCCGGATGTAGAAACCCTGCCCCAGTATCCTGTGGCAGTTCTTTGAAAACCAGGCCCTGCCAATAAAATCTATGCTAGCATGGTATTTTCTGTTAACTTCCAGGTTTTATTGCTGCCATCGTGTCTAAAGGTGAATGCATCTCCTTAAACCCCTTATGTCATCTAGGCACTTATATTGGTCAATTTACATTCATGTTTCTTTCCAGCCATTTGTTCCAGATACATGCAATAAACATTTCTTTAGAGGATGTGTAAGGCTTGAGTAAGCAAAACTGATAGCATTCCACAGAGCGCACGCTCCTTCCTGAAGCACAAATCTAAGCTAAAATACGCCGGTTACAAGCACAAACCCAGTGTTGAGAACTAATTTGGTGTTAAAAATGCAATAACAATTTAAAAGAAGTCACAGTTTGCCTCTCATTCTAGCTGCATTGCTATATATGAAAGAGAGCATCAGAATAAATGGGTTTTTTTTTGGCCAGGAACCAAATTGCTCCAGCAAATGGTTTTCAAATACAGTAAAATGCTCATAAATTTTTACTTATAAAATGTTCCCATATGATATATTTAGTTCTATACATGCCCATGACTTTCTGTTCCTCTTTTGTGAAGAGGTGTTTTTTTCTCTTTTCCTCCCCCTTTCAGCATTCAGCTCAGTGGCCCTGTGGCTTCATTTTTCAGAAAAACCGGCTCTGGGGCTGTGGAGAGCCGAGACTTTGGAATTCCGCTTTTCCTTTGGCCCCGTCTATCTTGCTTACTCGGTGTGTTCAAATTCTCTGCGCCTGCCACGTTTTCTGCAGAAGGCACATTAAGAGAGGAACGATTCGGGAGGGCCCCGAACATGCCAGGTGTTACCAGAGATCTGGCACCAGAACGATGCTGAGATACTCACGTCCCAACATTTTCAAAATATTTGTGGCTGTCTCTCCCAGTTTGCATTTCTTTTATTCATGAGGAAACTCTCCTGAGAGCAGTGGGTCCTTCTGACCACGCAGCGCTTTTTGGCGGACGCTCCCGGCAGCCAAGGAGCCTTTAGTGCGTCCGGGTGGTGGAGGGCTGCTGGGGAAGATTGTGCCCAGGTTCTGGTCAGGGTAAGCTAGTCGTCAGCCCCCAGCCCCCTTTCGTGGCTCAGCACCCCACCCCCACGCATTGGATACTTGGGTCAGGCAAGTGAACCAGGAGCAGCCAACCAGAGTGCTGCATCCCCTGGCCACAGCCCCTGGTTCAGGAATGGGCTCTGGCCCCAGGTGCTTCTGTGATGCTACTAAACTGACTGGACCAGCCAGACACTGAGCGTTTGTACATATTAACTGATCGCATCGCCGTGGTCACCCCTGGAGGTACGCCATGCACTAACCCCCCCATTTTACAGGTGAGGACCTGAGGCCTAGGACGCAGCCATGCCGGTAAACGGTGGCGCCAGGATTCGAAACTAGCCCTGCTCCCTCCAGGCCATGTACCCTCCTGCCACACTGTGCTGCCCCAGGTTGGCCCCAGTGGCTCAAGAAGGGGGATAGGAACTGGATTCTGAGGGAGGAGGGAACGAGGCTCAGAACTCTGGCTGCCAAGGAGCAAGTTCTGACAGGATCCAGGCCAGACTTAACTTCAGAAACCACATCAGTCTTTATGATCTGGGTGAATGGAGTCCCTCTGCCTGAGGTCCCCCTGCACCCCCCTCTTTTATCTCATAATTTATTAAATTACTGTTCTCCCAAAGGGAAAAATATCCTGCTGTCATGAAATTTTAGAGATCCATCCATCCACCCACCCTTCCACATGGTTATCCATCCATCTACCCACCCATCCATCCTTCTACCCAACCATTCATCTTTTCATCCATCCACCTATCCACCGACCCACCCACACATCCACCCATCCACCCACCCATCCATCCATCCACCCACGCATCCACCCATCCACCCACCCATCCATCCATCCACCCACACATCCATCCATCCATCCACCCACCTACCCATCCACCCATCCATCCACCCATCCACCCACCCACCCATCCATCCATCCATCCACCCACCCATCCATTCATCCATCCATCTATACAACTACCCACAGCCAAAGGGATGCTGATGCAAAATACCAGAAATCTGTTGGCTTTTATAAAGGCTATTTATTTGGGGTAGAAGCTTACAGTTACCAGGCCATAAAGTGTAAGGTACTTCCCTCACCAAAGTCCGTTGCCATTTGTTAAAGCAAGATGGTTGCCGACTTCTGCAAGGGTCCAGCCTTCCTCTTCCTCTTAAGGCTGCATGGTCCCAGCTTCTTCCAATAGCAGCTGTAGGCTGAGATAAGTCTTGTCTCTCTCCCTGGGCTCAGCTACTCTACTCGCTCCACAAGGCCAGCTGTAGACTATCAGGCTCTCTCTTTTCCTGGGGCCTCTGCTGTGCCTATGGAGCCATCTCTATTCCCCTGTGTTCTTCTCCTGCATGTTTACTTCCCAGGACTCTAGCATTAAAACTCCAACTAACTCCTCTGCTGTGTGGTTTCTCTGTGAGTCCCTGCCCACCAAGGAGGTGGGACTCAATGTCCTACTGATGTGGCCCAATCAAAGTCTTAATCATAATTTAATCAAGTAAAAGTGAAACCTCTGAATCCAACACAATATAACATGCCTAGAGGAACAGACCAGTTCACAAACATAATCCAATATCTATTTTTGGAATTCATAAACAACATCAAACTGCTACACCACCCCATCCACGCACACATGCATGCATGCATGCATCCATCCATCCACCCACACATACATATATACAACTAAACCCCACACATCCATCCATACATCCATCCAACCATCCATCCACCCACATATCCATCCATCCATCCACCCACCCACACATTCATCCATCTACCCATCTATCCATCCATCCATCCATCCAAACACTCATGCATGCACCTATCTATTCACCCAACCCCCCACACTAGAGTGCTGGGATCTAGCCAGGTAGTGATATTCCCTGGGGCTAAAGCTAACACAGAGGAAGACAACTGAGAGATAAAGGAGAGGCTGATTTTTTTATGAAATCAAATCCCTGGATCCAGCCATTCCTGAAAGCAGAGGTGTAGCCAGACATAAATCTGCCCCTCCCCAGTATTTTTAGGTAAACCTAGTTTGAAATGTGTATGTGACATTTCCATGCAAACTGCCCCATTCTAACCTAATAACCACACTCATAACCAAGGGACCCATGGGTACCCTCTACCTCCTCCCCGAGTTGTTGATTGCTTGCTGAGGTGGTTTCCTCACCCCTGTGCATACCTCGTGCAGCATGACTTAATTTTGGCACTCTGCCCACCAAGGGATGGGCTTGGCCATGTGACTGGCTTTGGCCCATGGGACGTTAGCAAACATGCTACGAGCTGAGGCAGGAGCCACACGTATGCCTTGGGCTTGCCATCTTTGGCCATGCTGGAAACTGAGACTGTGCGATAGGAGCCCAAGATGCTGGGCAGCCCGCCTGAGGAGAGCAGAGGTGCTCTAGCCAGGAGCCTATCCGGTGATAGACACGGGAGGGAGGCCACCTGGGCTCACACTCCCCAAGCTGAGCCACCAGGCACTGGCCGCTGCAGGAGGGACCCCAGGCGCAATCTGCAGAAGACCTCATTTTTTTCCTTCCTTGCTGGTTCTTGTTCTGTCTTTCTGATGCTCTTATCACCTACTGGCTGACCACTTTCAAATGTGCCCTTCTTCCAGCCTCTTTCTCACGCCAGACCCCTACTCTTGCTTTTATTTTGTTCACTACTGTAGATTCAGCTTCCTAAAACATAACCTTCATCATCGTCTACCCTGTTGGCCACCCTTCGGCAGAGATTCCTGCTCTCTGGGAAGCAAGGTCCAAATGCCTACACCGTACGTGAGGCCCCAAGCTCGGAGCTACACCTGCTTCTCCAGACTCATCACACAACACGCCCCCACTTGCACCCTCCTCTCAAAGAAAAAGTCACCACCATGCTGTGTACTTTCCCACAGTCTATGCTTTTGCCCTAATATTCCCTACTTGAAATATTGCACCATTGTCTTTCCCAAGATTCTGCTCACTCTTGAAGACCTGCGCCAAGTTCTAACTTCTCCCCCAGCCTTTGCTGGTGACTTACTTGGGTGGGTTTTTCCTCCTGCAAAGCATTTGGTGTCCACATTGGGCAGTTCTGTAATTGTCCTACCTGCTCACCTCTTCATCAGCCACATTTATCTTCTGCTGACATACCACCTGGGATGCTTATCAGTCTTTGGCATGGTTTTGTCCCCTTGACCCCCACAACTGGGTTGTAAGCAGGCTGAGGCAGAGCCAGCGTGGCACGTAATCAGCCTGTGATAACTTGAATCGCCGCACTCCCGAGTGTCTACTCTGCAGCGTGCCCCTGAAGGCCTCGTTGCACACTCATCACCTCCTTAGGGCCAGCCCGCGTGGGAGGTCTGAACCCAGGCTGCCCGAGCTCCCGAGCACTTCCCCAGACCGCCTCACTTGCTAAGCTGGTTGGAAGCATGGATTTCTCTCATCTGTTTTCAAAGCCAATTTGATAAGATCAAAGCATAAACTTCCCAATGCTTTCTCCTGGTGGCTAAGAAGAAAAGACGGCTGGGATGCACCTATGCATTTAGTATGAAAAAAAGTATTGATATGGTAGACCAGTTCTCTGCTAAGGAGTAAGACTTTCACCCCTTTCCAACAGGCAGTTTCATTTCACGCAGTGAACTGGCACACTCCACTTCATTTTGCTCATGTTGGCGAATGAGTCGGGCTCTTCAGATTGAAGTCAGCACCCCTGTTTCGTTGTGGGGTGTGGTTGGCAGCGATGTGCTGCTGAAGATCCTCTGGCAGAGAATTGTATTCAATTTTCTTTTTTAATATAATTATAGGGTGACAGGGAAACCTGGCCAACTTAATTTTACTCCAGAATCCAACTCTTCCTCTCCTTTGGCTGAATTTGTGTCGGCTGTTGTGGGTCACAGCACCACACTGCCTCCCAGAATGTTCCATGTTACGAAAGCATCGTTGCTAAGGAGGTAGCGTGTCCTCCCGTGGGTTCGTGTGTCCACCCGACAAGTGCACGCTGAGCCCGTCCACTCCGCAGGGCCGTGTTGGAAGCTGGAGGGAGATGCGCAGGTAGGGGCCAGCCCCAGGCGCTGAGGCGGCCACAGCTGCAGAGAGCCCTCCACAGGCGGCCCCTGTGTGAGCCAGGCGTGGGGGAGCTGTGGGGGACCCCGTAGCCTCCCGGGGACATGGGGTCTCCGTGGCGATGGTGAGGATGGTCCCAGCGCCTGCGACTATCAGAGACGTGCCCTGAATTGGCGTCGGCCACGCACTGCGGGCTGCTGGTGGGCCAGGCGGCGGCCCGAGCCCCGCGCCCCGGGCTGGGGGCCCATTGCCCGACCCTCGCCAAGCGCAGGCTGGCGTCCAGCCGCCCTGGTGGCCGCGGCTGCCTGGAGCCCCCTCCTCACTCGTGGGCTTTGTGCTCCACACATCCCCGCTGGGTCGAGGCAGCCGCTGAGCGATGCCGCGCCTCGCACGCCAACTTTGCGTTCTTTACTGAACTGCAGTGCCAGAGCACCAGGATATGCCACTTACCAAAGGAGGGGAGGAGTGCATAGTATCTGCCCACGCAGTGCTTATTTTTGTTGTCCAATTCTGAGGTCCATCTGGAACAAGAAAAATCCACAAAACACGCAAAAGAAACTTCCTAAGGGCAGGATGTCTAATCCTGCGGCACATTTAACTCTATCCACCGACCCATCAGGCTGTGAACATGATGCACCCCAGAAACCTGCCTCGTCATCTACACAGACACATTTCACGGCAGCCCCGTGGCCAAGCGACCGAGCGCCAGGTTTGGGATCCCTGAAGCTGTACGGCATCAGTTCCCACAGTTTCGGGGTGGGGGGCTCGGCAGCTTCACGGCCCTGATAATGTCCGCGTGCTGGCGGCGGTCCCAGATCAGCGCCTGCTGCGGCGACTGGAATCCCACCCTGCCTTGCCCACCGTCCAGAAGACCAGATCCCAGCTGTGCGGCTGACATCACCACCTTAAGACAACGCGGGTACGGCTTTAACCATCACTAGAAATAAAGGGCGTGCGACACAGCCACATGCACTGCTACCTCAGGGAAGAATCCGCCTTCTAGGAGCCACGTTTTATGCCCCTGAATATCACAGATGCCTGAAGAAAGGGTCCTTGTTTTCTTGTTTATACCCAACGGTGCCTGGCAGAGGGGAGTGTGTTTGTCCCTTGATTCACACACTCATTTCCACATTCAGTATCTTTATCTGGTGCCTACTGCATACCAGACACTGAGAACGGAGAGCTGAACAAAAGTTATTCTTCCTGCCCTCATGAAGATGGCAGTCTAGAGGAGGAGACAGCAAATAAATAATTGCATAACTGAATGTCTGGATAAACCCTGCGAGAAAAGAACCCATGCTATGAAAATGTGGGGGTTTCATTTGAGTTGGGGGTGGGGGTGGGAATCTCTAAGGCAGGGGCATCCTTCAGGAAGACCCTCTAAGGCGGAGGAGTTGGCATTTGTTATTCAAACACAGGCACCGACCTTCTCTAAGAGGGCACAGCCTGTGCAAAGGGCCTGAGGCAAGGAGGAACTGGTGTGCTTGGAGGGAAGGCAGGAAGGTCAGCATGGCAGGAGCATACTGATCAGGACCAAGAGGTAGAGGCCCAGGGGAGGGGAGGGCATGAGCAGGGGTTATCCCAGGCGCTAGCGAGCGGGACAAGGAGCTGCCTCCTGGATAGTGTGAGGTCACCAAGTGCTAAGGATTGCAGGAAGCCCAGTGGGTGGGTTTGGGGCATGTTAGGAGATGAAGTCCATACCTCCTGGGGATGCGCTTCTGGGGAGTGGGTCCCCGGTTTGTGGCCCCAGCACTCGTGGTGTGTTGCTTTCGGGGGTGGTGGCATCAGCCAGAGTTCAGAACTGAGTGTCAGCCTTTGGCCCTGTGCACACTGAGGTGCCCGTGAGGTCCCCAAGAGATGTCAGTAGATGGTTCTCTCCAGCCCGAGGCTCGGGGAGGGGTCTGGGCTGGGGTGAGGGCACCGAGCCATGCTGAGGGACGTGCCTGCACCTGGGGGCTCTGACGTTCAGGAAGGGTCCCAGGAGGTGGGCCGCTTGAAGGTGAGGGGTGCGAGGAAGATGGGGGAGGGGTCCCCCACCACGTCTCGCCTTGTCGAGGGTCAGTGTTTCATTCTGAGCAGACTTCTAATTTATACATTTCTTTATTTGGCCTCAGTCGTTCTCCATTCCTTCTAACAGTCACCACACACTTAGCCTCTGAAGAAACAGGGCCATAACTTTAGGGAAGTAGCTCAAGGTGTTTACACCTCAACCAGCCCTTCAGACAACTTGAGTTGCGGTGACTTTTGGACTCTCTGCTCTTTCACCCAGAACAAGCATCAGGCGGACATGGAATGCAAGATGACAAGAGTCCCTTCCGCAGGTTGATTTGTGCCAGCCCCTCAACTTTCCAGCCAGAAGTCGACCCTGAAAGCCTGCTCCTCCACCAGCACCTCCCGAAGCCTAACTCCTGGGTCCTCCAGCTGTCCATCCACCCCACGAGCACTTGCCAGCACGCCAGTCTGCTTTGGCACGAGTCAAATGGCCAAGCTCTGTCCACGGAAGGGTCCCGAACATGTAGCCCCAGCTGTGGACAGGCCTGGAGGGATCCGCACTCAGGTCGGCTCGTGCTGCTGGGAGGAGCTGAGCTGGATCTGTGGCTCTTCCGCCCCCACTGAGGCAGCCACATCTGCTCTTTACAGCCGAAGTCAAAAGGAAGCAGAACCCCCCCCCCATGATTTTGTCAGGGCAGAGACAGTCATGGAGAGCTGCTTGTTTCTTCCAAATGACGCAGGCGGCCGTGGCTGGCTTCCACTCTGGGCTGGGCACTTCCCGTGGTTCCCAGCTCTGACCTCCTGCAAAAAGCAGAGAAGAATGAGGTGGTGTGAGTGTGACAAGCAGTTGCCGCAGGGCTTCATACCTTTTGAATGGAACAAAGCAGCTCTTAATTTTTAAAAGAATGTTCCAGGGAGTGGATGTGGCTCAAGTGGTTGGGCGCCCGCCTCCCACATGGGAGGTCCTGGGTTCAGCTTCCGGTGCCTCCTAAAAAAACAAAAACAAACAATAAGCAAAACAAATGAAAAAACCATCAGGGAAGAGCCAATGTCCCAGTCCCTGATACCTTAAAAAAAAAAAAAAAAAAGAATGTTCCAGATTAACTCATTTCTCGTTTGTAGAGAGCCTCTATAAACAAACACTGGAGTTCAGGCAGGGCCCCGGGGAATGACCCTCCTAAGCGGCTTTGGCTAAAAGACGCCCCAGTGGCGACTGCTTTGGAACTGTCTCTGTTGGAGTGAATGACCCTGTGGTGGAATTGGTACCAAGCTGCTTTATTTTTAATTGTAGGGTACGTACTAAAGCACAAGAAGTACGTACTCTATAAAAAACATCATGGGGTCTCACTGGTGCCAAGATGACTGAGAGGAGCAGGGAAAAGGAGGAGAAGTCAGCTTCTGCTGCTGCCAGTGTCCGAGGTTGCTCTTCCTCAGTTTCCCAATCCCTAAGGCTGGAATTGCTTCTGAGAACTTTTTTTTAAACAATAAGAGACTGTTCTGCTGGCATGACCTGTGTACCTTGGATTACTGTCTAGAAGTCGGGGAAATTGGGGTGTGCACACGAGGTAAACCTTTGCACGTGGTCCTTGGGCAGGGCACATCCACAGACCTGGAAGCTTCCATCAGGTTTAAAGGTGAACCTGTGGCCAGATGTTTTATGCCTGTCGATTTTTTTATTTTTTGAAGAATAATGCATTTCATTACTTCAGACTTTAATGCATTTCCTTATGATTCACTCGTCACTCTCTGTAAGGCATAGAAGCAGGATTTCCCAAATCTTCACTCGGAGGCTTCTGGGCATCCCTTTCTTGCCCAGCCCCCTCTCCTCCCAGCCTCGGGAGTGTGGACCACCTCTCTCGAGGACCACTGAGCAAGGTGCTTTGCAGCCACACCTCTGCCCTCCGTGGCCTGTAGTGGCACACGGTGTACGTGAGCACAGAGACCAGGGCAGGGTCAGGCGCAGCGAGTAGCCGACTGCAGCCGATGGAATCGTGGCAAAGGAGCTTTCGAACTGGAACTACAGTCGATGTGTCCCTCCCCTTCTCCCAGGGGCGGAGCCCTGGTGGCTGATGGCCACAGCCAAGGTCAAGGTCGAGCTGAACCCTTGCCTGGAGAAAAGTTCCCCTAACCACGGATAAGAAGACCCCCCATGCCCTGCGTTTCCTCCGAGCCAGACCCGGTTTTAAGCACTGTGCACATATGAAGCAGTTTCATCCCAGCAGCTGCAGTCGGCGTCCGCAGTGGAGGGGGAAATAGCTGAGCACAGCCAGGTCGAGTCATGTGATGTCTGAACCCCGCCTCGTGGGTCTCAGCGTTTCCGCTCCTAACCAGGACCCTCCACCACCAGTGGTCTCGAGACGTGGCTCCTCCTCAGCATAATCTGGGGAAGCTTCTGAAAAATACAGCTGCCCGGGCCCCTCGAGAGATTCTGGGTAGGTTGGAGGCCCAGGAATCTGTAGTTTTGAAAACTCTTCAGATAATTCTGATGAAGGACCAACTTTGGGAACCTCCATCTTTAGCTCCCAAAATGCTGGTGGAGTTCCATTATCTGCATCTTCAAAAAAGATGATCAGAGCTACACCTGCTCCATGATCCAGCTGCTCCTTTCCTGGGTATCATGGAAGAGAAATCAGCATTAAAAGCAGCTTAATTCTTAATCGCCCACAACTGGAGGCAGCCCAGGTGGCCCTCAATGCACAAGCTGAGTCCCTGGAGTAGAAGTCTACTCAGCAATGCCGAGGGGCGCGCGGCCGACACATGTGCCAACACTGGTAGAGCTCGAAAGGTAAAGGTGGGGTGGGAGGGTCCCTACAGGATAGGGCACTCGCTGCACGTGCCACGATATGGCATTCTAGAACAAGCCAAGCCAGTCTATGGCTTAAATAATCCTCATGGCGGTCTCCGTGGGAGTGATGTGCTGCATTGGCTGGGACATGAGGGAACTTGCCGGGGTGGTGGCAATGCCCAGTGCCTTGATGGGGGCCGCCTTACGCAGGGGTCCTGGCCATTCTCGAGGTCCACATTGGACTTGTGCATTTCACACCTAAAGGAAAAGGACAATGAACGACCACTGAACTCATGGTCATGGCACGCATGCTTGAGAGCCTAGGAGGTCTGCAGTTTACGCTGATACGTATGCAGAAGCGAGACGGATGGATGGAGGCCAGTCGGGGTGCGGACTGTACAGTTCTTTCAAAGTTTCTGTAGGTTGGAAATTTTTATGATAAAATGTTTGAACAAATGAATGAATGAAGCCACTCAAGGACCCTGCAGTGCCTTGAGCGTGTGGTTCCACCGCTGGTGCCCCTCTTTGGCACGACGTGGCATCTGGCTTTGGACTTCCCCAGAGTGGCCACATGCCTTCCAGAACAGCCCGTCAGGCCCTCTCCACTGCTGTGTTCTGTGCCGCAATGTCCTGCTTTATCCCAGTGGAAAGACTCGCTGAGAAGGCGGCGAGGGCGTCACCACGGGGCTCCTCTCCCGGGGAAGGGAGGCAGCGGGCTCCGGCTGAGCCACGGCGCCTCCCGAGGTGAACTGAGCACGCCCTTTGGGCTGGGGCTGGGGCTGCAGCGGACGCCCTGCCCTGCCGTGACAGGGACTCTTCTGCTAGGTGTTGACTCTAAATGACAGCAGTTGTGATTCAGCTGATGCCTGAAATACCTAATGTTCATTAGGTATTTGTTGACTGTGCAGGGACAGGGCTCTCTCCTTTCGTGGAGCTGCACGGAGGCACAGGTTAGAAATTCCCGATTATCTATTTGGTGGAGAGTTAGGGATGCTCGTTAACCAAGGACCCTATTCTGCAGTTTCCAGCCCATTGCTGGACTCCAAGGAGCCACATGGGGTCAGAGAAACTGCTGGGCCACTGGCGAGGCTGGGCTCAGAAGCGTGGCCACTGCCCTCCTCGTGGAGCCCGGGCTTTGGTGCAGGCTGGAAGCCGGAATTGGCGGGCCAGCTTGGAATTCTGCCCCCTGATCCACGTGGCAGGCACTGGAGGGAGAGGTTCATGGCGGAGGGGAGGCAGAGAACACTGGTGCCTGGGCTTCTGGTCGGGTCAGCATGGCAGCCCGTTAGCGGCATCAAGTGCGCCTCTGGGAGCACTCAGGCAACACCATGCCTGGATCAGAACACGCGCCTCTAGCACAGCCTCCTTCTGCACGGGGAGGCCCCTCGGGCAGCTCTGCGGAGCCCGACTGCGACTTGGACTTCCTGGAGGTCTATGTCTGTGACCTTAAAGAGAAGATGGCAGGCAGCACGGCCGTCGGCACGCAGCTCAAGTTGGCTGAGTGCATTTGGGGTCCCTCGCGTCTCCAGCTGCTGTCTGCTGAGAGCTGCTGCCATTCTTTAAGAGGCAGTGTTAAATGACAAATGTGCCTCATTTTTAATAGGCCACCATAAGGTGGTACTGGATTGCCATGCGCTTATCCTGTTAGCCTGCTTTCGCCTTGCGCCCTGTGTGGATTTGGTGCTCCAGCCTGCACTGTGCACCTGCAGCCGGTGCCGGGCTGGGCGCCGATGCCCCGTTGGTGCCCGGTTCCCTGAGGGCTGCCAGGTTGGAGCTTCCCATCACTTTCTGGTGTCCGCTGAGTCTCCAAGGTTCATCTAACAAGGTTCACGGCTGATGACAGTTCATGGCGCCACGCGAGACCGCATCAGAGGGTATTATGTCAGAGGGACAAGCCTTGGGCAGAGAGAGAGGCCAAGGCTCATGGTGAGATTAAAGCTGTCTGGTCCAGATGGGGAAATTGGGGCTGGCAGTCATCATTGTCATGCGGAGACAAGTGCAGCGGGAGTCCTAGGATGGTTGTTTTTTAACAACGCTTTGGGTAGCGTTGCCACGCGTTGGCAGAATTGAGGCCGCGCTCTCAGACACCTGGTGCCTGCATAGCCCACGATCAGCCCAGAGGTGTTTCCAAGGCAAGGCTCTTAAATACCTCCCACGCCATTAAAGACGTAGAAAGTTACGTTCAGCATAACCCAAGTGTTAACGAGGATGGTTGGTTGTACTTAAATTTTCTGATGATCCACGTGAGGTTTGTATGGCCACAGAGGATATTTGACCACTCAGGTTTCCTCACCCATCCTGAATATCAGTTTACTAAACTTCTAGTGCTTCAAGTCCTTGGGAAAGAAGTCCCTTATGGAAGAATGATATTGATTTTATAGCTGGCTCCATTGCAACACAACATACGGCACGTGGCGTGATCGGCCCCACGTCAGAGCGAAACATTTTACACTGCGTTTTCGAATCACAGGTGTGCGCCTTACGGATGAGCCCAGAGGCCGCACAGGGCTTCTCCTGAGTGGACCCAGCCCCGTGTGCATTATGTGGACTGAGAGTGTGGCCCTGACGTTCACACCTGCACATCAAGGTGTAACTTCCAGAGCTCCCGCCCCAAACCCCCCGAAGAGCAGGTGTTCTGAACAGACCCGGTGTGGCTGGTGGTGTCACCTCTGAGGCTAGGGAGAAGCAGGAGGCGAGGGAGAGACGACACAGACCTAAAAGCAGCCCCAGCTCCGGGCAGCCGCTCGCCCGCTCTCGCGCTGTGTGCCTCTGCGTCCTTGGGGTCTTCCGTGTCGGTGGAATCAGTCCGTGCTCTGTGGCATCTGGCTCATTTCACTGAGGTGGTGGTTTGGAGGTTGATGCCCTTTGCAGCACGGTTCAGGTCTTCACTGGTTTTTATGGCCAAATAGCCTCCCCCTGCCCGGAGAGGCACGCGTGCTCGCCCCTTCCAGCAGCGGACGGACACTTAGGCTGGTCCCAGCTTGGGCCTGCTGTGACTCGCGCTGCTCTGAACAGTTTAGCTATTGACGTTCTTTCTTTACGCATAGTGTCTCTCAAAGCATCAACTGCATGGGAAGTGCTCCAGGGCCCTGAATCTGCGGACGGTGGCAGGGCCCCCCTGCACGGTGCACGCCTCACGTGGAGCTCCACGGAGCCCCTGTGCCCTGCTAGTTTGTAGGTCTCGGCCCCCTGCCCCTGGAAAATACCCAGGAGCAACCTCTGCTTCTCCAAATGTTTCGGTTCTTGCAGAGCAATCTCTTCCTGACATGGGCCATTGCCTCCGTTGCCATAAAACAAGTTTTTTGGAAACAGGCTGGGAATTGGGTGCTCCTGAGCTGCCTCAGCTACTGGAGGCTTCCGTCGGCGGCTGATGCAGGCGGAAGAGCCAGGGGCCCAGATGTGCCTCCCCGCGAGGCGGGCCCCTCAAGCCATGGCGGCTTGGAGGGAGGGCATGCGCTCCACCCCAGGCCCTGGACAGAGGGCGGCTGGTGGCCTCCTGTCCCCTCCGGCAAATCTGTCTTCTTAGCCAGCCCTCAGCTTTGAGCAGGCTCCTGATAATCTCCCACCCCCCAAAAGGAGAACAGGCCAGTCTGCATCCCCCTCCATGTGGCCACCCACCCCAGTCCTGGGAGAACAGGCAGCCTGGGGGTGGGGGGGCCTCAGAGCCTGTGTGTGCTCTTCTGTGACCCTCGAGCTTCCCCCTGAAGCAAGACCTACAAAATCAGCAAAGTGAGACTTTCCAGCTCGGTGCGGCAAAAAGAGTTCACCAGCTAAATTGCCTGGGAAAACGGAGGGGTGGGAAGAAAAGGGCCATTGGCTTGTAGTTCACTGCACATAACTAGATTCCAGGAGCCAGTGAGAGAGAGAATGGCAGCCAGGAACTGTGCCACAGCAGTCACGGTTCCCAGTTACACCTGCGGGTAATCCCAGAGGAGTCCTGGAGGTTACATCTCTGCTTCTGATTATTTTAGAACTTACTACTTCGGATCACCCTCAAAGTTTTGTGGGAAGCGTCACCTTTGTCTTCCTTGTTTCTTCTAAACTTGATAAAGAAATCTGCATCTCCACCCTCACCTGCTGTGTGCAAATCACTAAAATCTATAAAGCTTGAATAGATTTAGAAAACCATAAGATGCAATGAAAGAAAACTGTAAGCGAATCTTTATATTTGAAGCTTTGTCATTTAACAAATGCGTTGTTATCTATTATCCTTTCAATACTTAACAAACAACTCGTAATGAAATACAGACGGGCTCAATTGGAAGGGCTTTTTTTCCCCTCTTTCTTTCAAAAACAGCTACTTCCTTGTAGGTAGTAATTTTGCTTTAAGAAGAATGATGTTTAGCACCAGGCCTTTTAACAAAATATGCTTGAGAGAATAATTCTTCCAAAACATTCTGTATCTACAAAACCTAGAGGTGGGAGATCTTGAATTGTTCCCTAATAGATTTTATTAGATGGCAGTTAAGAATTTTCCTAAGAGACCTCTAGTCAAAAGCATCCATTTTGGATGACAAAGCACTGGAGAGAAAGGAACTTACTGAGAATTGGCCTGGCTCCCTCTCTCCTGAATCCTTTATCTGCTTCTCCAGCCAGCACGTCCATCTGGAGGGTGGAGCGTGTGAGGCTGAGGACTGCAGAGCACGGAGCTTTCCGACACGTCTGAGCAATCAGCCACCGAGAAGCGGGTGTTGGGACCGCGCTTTGGGCAGGAGGTTGTGCTCTGGGGTCCTGGAGGCAGGAAGGGCCCATCCGCTGGCAGGCGCCGAGGATGGGCCAAGGGGCAGATTGGTGAGGGCGCCGGTGCCAGTGCAGGGCATGGCGCAGTCGAGGGACACTGATTCCAGGGTACAAACCTGCCGTTGGGGGCTGAGGTCCGGGCAGAGAGAACCGTCCTCACCTCGAGGAGCAGGACGCATCCATTCCTTCCTTCAGAAATGACCGCCCAGTGGCTCGTGGGTCCCGCCATGGCTGGGAGGAGCGTGGCACCTGCCCCTGGAGCTCAGGCACTAAGGGGGACCACGGGGACAATACCCCCCCCAATTCCAGAGCCTGAGTGCCCAAGAAAGGGTCGCCAGACGCTTCCTCGACGGCGGGCGTCTCGGCCGACCCCAAGAGGCCAGAGGGGGCTAAGGGGCAGGGGGCCCAGCAGGGACGGACAGCCTGGGCGACAGCTCCGAGGGGAGAAACTGCTGGGGCCGGAGAGGAGGCGTTCCGGAACCGTAATCGGCAAGGCAACGCGGCCGAGGATTTCTCCCCCAGCTGTTTATTACGACAAAAGCTTTCAAACTTACAGCAAAGCCGAGTGAGCACACAGGGAGCCATGGGCCCAGCACGCGAACGCCACAGCTGGTGGCCTGCCCTGCCGGCCTGAGCGCCTCCCCCTCTGGCCAGCCCGCTATCCGCTTCCTTTGGAGGGTATTTCAAAATAAAGTCGCAGGCGCCAATGTCCTTCACTCCGAAACACGCCAGCACGCGTCCATTAAAGTTCAAATTTGTTCACATTTTTAAGGTGAAATTTTACACCGAGAAATGCAGTTTTAAGTGTCCATTCTCCCAAGTTTTAGCAAGTGCGTGGCTACCTGTGTAACAAAACTCTAATCGAGATATAGACCATTGTTACCATTCCAGAAAGTTCCCTCTCGCCTTTTCCCAGTCAGTCCCTGCCTCACTCCCCACCTCCAGTTCCAGAGATCCCCACCCCTGAGATTTTGCTCACCATAGTGAGCTTTGCCTGTCCTAGAGCTGTGTGCGGGCGTCTTTCACTCAGCACGTGGGAAAGCCAGGGGTCGTCTCAGCCAGGAGCACAGGCTGGGCCCAGCTCGCTCCGTACTTTCTCACTCCACGCCTTGGCCAGCCTGAACCCTCTGAGCCTCAGTTTCCCCACCTGGAAGAAGGAAAGTGACGCACCCTGCCCTGGACACATCAAGGATTGCGTTGAGCCCGTGGAGGTGACCTGGCCTGGCACGGCCCCTCAGTCGTACCTTGTCTGGAGAGGGGACGTGATGCGGAGGCAGAAGTCGCCGTGCGCTCTGGGCCAGCTATGCTGGGCAGTGTCCCCAGGGTCGCACGGCCAGTGCCCCCCCACACACCGGACATCATGGCAGGTCCATCTCAGAACACCTGGCCACTGCGCCCGCTGCCATCAAGCGTGTGAGACCTGGCGTCGTTCCTTAGCCCCTCTCCTCGTCTCCCCCATTGGGAGATGTGGTTTCGAGCAAGGCTGCAGGGGCAATAAGGGACCTGGGGGCGTGAGGTCCCTGGGGCCCTGGAGCCAGAGGCCCATGATGGTCCCAGGCTCTTGGCATCTCTGCCCACGTCCCCTTCCCCACAGACTGTGGGGGACGATGCCACGTGCTCCGAGGGGGTGGGGAGGGTCAGGCGGCCGAGCCGCCCGTCGGGGCCAGGACGACGCTCGTTATTCATCCCGTCACTTTCCTCCTCACCGCGGCCTCAGCCACTGGCGTGGGGATGTCCCCGGTGAGCGGAGAACCCCGCCGAACGGGCCCCTCTGGGCTTCGGCAGGCTCCTGGGTGCCAGTAGCTTGTTTACTTTGCTGTAGTGCTTGTCGAATGACGAGCATATTAGAGACTTGGAGATAGAAATGAACATTTTAATGGGAAAAACAGGTAACAAGGCCCAGACGACACAAAGGCACGCCCCCTCGCGAAAATGCCGGGCTCCAAAGCCACTCACTGTTGGAATGGCCTGTGGGGATGCAGGACCTGCTCGTCCAGCTCTGCCATGTGGGGAGGCCGGGATGCAGGGCCCCGTCTTGGTGGAGTCGGCCGCGCCCGGGCTGTGGGTTCAGGCCCAGGCCGCGGCCAAGCTCGCCGCAGATGGACTTAAGGAACGACGTGTCTGAATTTGCTGAGGTGGCAAATGAAGGCGAGAAATGACTGCATTTTGCAGTTTGTGTTCTTTGCCCTCAAGACGTGGGAGAAAAGGACCCCCGTGTCTTCCTGGAGCCGTCCCATCGTCAAGCGGCATTATAACGGCAAGGCAGCTGTTTGCGTGTGTCTAGCATCATATTCCTCTTTGATCTTGACAAATCGAGCTCTCCTGAGATCGTTGTCTGTTAAGTATTTGTCCTACACGACCTGGAATTCTGGATAAGCCTCCACTGCACGGGGACATCAGAACACCGGGACGTCTGCATGAGCCCCCTTGTCACGGAGACGGGAACGCACAGTCGCTGGGCTCGCGGTGCTCGGGCAGTTAACTGTCCAGCACCTGTGCAAGCCGAGCCTCCCGAGGAGACGGCACCGTCCTCTGCCCGCAGCCTCAGGG
>JAKSZT010054277.1:738537-752789 GCA_026826555.1 Tolypeutes matacus | reverse complement strand
CCCGAGGAGACGGCACCGTCCTCTGCCCGCAGCCTCAGGGGGTCACGTGCATACAGGGGGGAAAGAAAGAACTTTCTGCCCCAACAGACATTTGATCCCCTCCGCGGACTCCACCGACCAGAGCGGGAGCCCTGACCTCCTGGAGCCTCAAACAGGCCCATCTGCACACGCCCCTGCGCTCCCCCGCGGCGATGCCGCTTCGCCCTGCCAGGGCCGCTGGTCCTTTAGGCAGCTTGGAGTGGCGTGGGTGGTGCCCTGTCTGGCTGCCACGCAGAAGAGCGGGTGGGGGGAGGTGCGGACGAGCGGGTGTGCACACCCCCACGTATCTCCCTGGCCACGTGTCTGGCCACGGCAGGTCCAGGCGGGTAGCGCTGTAAGAAGAGGCCTGGCCTGTTCCCGTGTCAGCGCCTCCGGCCTCGGCGCGCAGCAGAACCCTTGCACGCCTGTTTCTCGTGACCCAGGGGCGCCGGTCGCAGTGCCCACAGCTGTCACGAGGCGCAGTGACCGGGCCGCGGCGTGCACTGGGAAGGGTGGCGGGCTGCGCAGAATGCCGGTTGGCGCGATGTTGCTGTCAAGCTGTCCACTGGGGAGCCAGGTGGGCCGTCCCCCTGGACTCCACTAACGAGGCTTCTGTGTTCTCTCCTCTCTAGGTAAGTGATTGGCTGCTGCGCTGGACGCGTGTCCTTGTCCATACGTGTTTCGCCCGCGAGAATGCGTTCTCTGCTCCCCGGCTCCTCCGCGGACGCCGAGCGAAGGTCCGGTGTAAAGTAAGATGGCACCGCTCGTGCTGGCGCGTCTCCTGGCCCGTGGCTCTTTGGCTGGTGTGTGGGTGACGGCCACGTGACCAGCCTCTGACGGAACCCCTGCGCTCTCTTGATCAACCTTGAGCAAATGAGGGGGGATGAGATAGCCAAGCAGTGAGCCAGATAAGAAAGTGATTGCTGTGGACTCTCTGGCTTGAGAAAGCAGCATAAAATTGATTAAACTCTCCTCCAACACAGAATCCGCCAGGCCAAAGGAGATTGAGCACAGAATGCCAGTTCCACCTCCAAAACCTGCACTTACTGCGAGGTGGTTTTCCTATCTTAGCAACCTGCAGGTCTGGCTTGTCTTTTTTCCTTCAGTCTAACTGGGAAGCATCCATTTACAAATCCTTACAGCTGCCAGGTGCCTCTTTCCTGTTTTCCCAAGGTGCTCCTGGGCTGGCTTCTGATGAAACCGAGGTCCTTTTCATGTTTGGCTTTGGTCAGAGGTGTTCTTGGTTAAAGAAAGAGTCAAGAACAAAGAGCTGAAGTTTTCTCGGCTCGCCGGAAGGGGACTGGGAGAGGAAGCATCCTCTGCCTGTGGTCGGGCAATACTCCTCTGCACCTGAGTTGAACGTGACAATATTACCCCGAGCTTTGTACTGTAGCATTCACCTCTGCACAGTGACATGTGAACTCACTTAGGCTGACTCCTTTTTCACAAGAAGCCAAGCTAGGCCATTTGGTGTGCCCACAGCAGATGTTCACACGTGCCTGTGCCATGCCAAGGAGGATGTTAGTAACAGAGAAGTGCACAGTAGAAAAAAAAAAAAAAGAGTAAGACATAGGACAAGAGATCCAGAGCCGGGAAGCCACAGTGTAGTTCTAGAAATGCCCTAGAGATGGAACACCCCACAACCCACAGGCTGTGCAGTTTCTAAGCACTGTAGCTGAGCTTCACTCTTAGCCATGAGCTTCCTGGCATCCAAAGAGTAAAGGGAAACATGACCATTTGAAATACTTCCAGATATCATAAAAGAGAAACCTTCTCTCTTTTGTTCTTTCTTTCTTTCTTTTTCCTGGCAGAAAATATTCCTACTAGAACTAACATAAAGGAAATATTCCATCTTGGGTCTCCTCTATCAGGGGACGTAATAGATAAATAGACAAATCTTAAGGTAGACTAATAGACAAATCTTAATGTTCCCAAAGAAAATGTGATGGAGAGTGCCATGTCCTTGTATGGGGTCATTTTCTTCCATAGAGCAGTGGGCATAACACTGAAATGCAA
The DNA here is from genome assembly GCA_026826555.1 of Tolypeutes matacus. Lineage (NCBI taxonomy): Eukaryota > Metazoa > Chordata > Mammalia > Cingulata > Chlamyphoridae > Tolypeutes > Tolypeutes matacus. The sequence goes on along the minus strand of JAKSZT010054277.1, from coordinate 750,755 downwards.
CTCACTGAAAGCGTGTAGACTAAATAAATCTTGAATGCTTGGGTTTGATCTAGGGGAGAACCTAGAACACCTGGAAAAACAAATGAGGCATAAACACTGTGGCCAGTTCTGTGCCCAGAACACCTTGATAAGAGCCGGACAGCAGGCACCTTGAGAGCACGCTCTCTCGCACGCTCTCGCACGCTCTCTTGCACACTCTTGCACGCTCTCTTGCACACTCTTGCACGCTCTCTTGCACACACTCTTGCACGCTCTCTTGCTTGAGCCTGAACTGTAAGTATTCTGGGTGCTGGCTGTGAGCCGAGCGACTTGCTTCAAGCAGTGGGGTACCTGTGATCAGGCTGAGGCCCTTTGGAGAAACTGATAGCTTAAGCAAGGCCAAAGAAGAAGGAGGCCATTCCGAGGCGTAGGCCGAGTGACGTGGTCAGACGGGTGTGACCAGCTTCCAAACTCACGCGGTCCAGTGCGCGGCTTCAGTTGCAGAGGAAGGACTTTCTTTAATCTAAGAAGGAGAACTAGAGAGGGGCAAGCAAAGTAAAGAAGTGGCCCACCGCTGTTACCGAAACAAATGTGACGTTGCTTTTGAACGCGCAACTGGCTGTTTTTCGCACGTGAGTGCACGAGCAGGGATCACAGATGCCGGAGAACGTCAGTCCCGAGCCCCAAACCTCCCCACGTGGTGGGAAGGACACGGGCCACACTTTGTCGTGAATTCAGGGCGTAGCGTTAGGCCTTAGCGTCAGGCCTTAGCGTCACTGACCCCACGAGGTGGTACGGCCCCTGCTCAGAGACGGATTAATTCTGGTCGGTCCTCTGGCCTGGCAGCGGATCTGGGGGTAGAGTGGGCATGGGGGCTGCTTTCAGTTCACTGGGGCGTTGCCCTTGGCTCTCACAGCGAAGGGCATTTTGCAGTGTGAATACTGAGCATCTGTGCTCACCCCGGAGGGAGAGGAAACAAGCCTGCTGTGGAAATTGCTGCCGCTTGAGCTCCAGCGGGGCACACCCCTCCCCGCACGCCGCCCTGGACGTCCTCGTGCCCAGTGTCGGCCATGGCCTTGTTGCAGCGTCTCGGAGGCTCAGCCCCGGGAAGCACCTGCCGGGGCATCGAGGAAGCGCCCTGCTCCCTGCGGCTGCCTTGGGGAAGGACCCGCTCTAGGGCTGCAGCCTGCAGGCTCTCTCTGGGGGCTCATGTCTTTATTTGGCCCAAGGTTGGCTTTACCCTGAAATTCAGTAGGGTCCTCGCTCAAAGGGTCCCCGTTCCACGTTCAGAGTTCAGACCTCGCGTCCTTCCCACTGCCTGCTGAGATGCATTTACTGCCGAGATGGTGCTTGGGACTGGCCGGTCCCGCAAACGTGGCCTGAAGAGGCTTCCTGCGCCTGGGTTACTGGTGGCACAGTCCAGAGCTTCGCTGAGTCTAACTCAGCTCCCAGCGGACACCTGGCCATGTCTGCAGACCGTAGAGGTAGTCGCAATTGGGGGGGGGCTGGCATCTAGTGAGTCGAGGCGAGGGGGCGGCTACACACCCTGCAAGGCACAGTACAGCTCCCCAGCAAAGAGCTCTCCAGCCCCGAGTGCAACAGGGCCTGGGTGGGAAACTCTGCCTTAAGTGGTCACCGAAACTTCTAAACGCATTGATATTGCCAGAATGTAGACGTTAATTTAAGGAGTGCTAACACTGACAGCGGATGCTGGCGACGCGCGCAGCCCTCTCCTCTGCCGTACGTCCACACGCCCTTTGCGTCCTTAAAGGCGCGATCATCACCTTGCTTTGCAGGGGGGGTGAACAGAAGCCCAGAGAGGCTAAGAAACTGCCCAAGAAAACACGGCTGGTCATGACGGAGCCATTCCGTCCAGTCCGTGCAGGCAGTTTGACGTCCTTTGCTGCGTCTTCCCAGCCCACCGCGAGCAGGCCCGGGAGGGAGCCCGCGTGGCACAGACAGCAGGCCCAGCCCCTCCCAAGCGCACACCCCAGGGCTGGCCATCAGGCGAGCGGGGCCGCGGCGGCCGAACCCCCCGTTAGTCGCCGGCCCAGCCTGCGTGCGGTCTCCAGCCGGGCGCCGTCGCCGCGGTGCCTTTGCAACGTGTAAATCTGACAAATGACCCAAACAGGTCCCAAACCACAGCCGTGTGGGCTCTCGTCCGCTGGCGATGGAGGGCAACGTTCCCCTTGATCTCGGCGCAGAGTTCCTCGTAGACACGCGCCGTCCTCCATCCACGTGCAGCACCCTCATCCCGCTCGCCGCGTCCTCCCCGAGGGCTTGATTTCAGGGAAGTGTCTGATTTAATGGGACAAAAAGAGAAGAAACCACGGAGCGGGCCGTGGAACGCTGAGTTCGTTCGTTGCCCAGCTCGGCGTTCACTGTTTCGCTTTGAACGTTTTGCTTGAGATGTAAGGCCTGCGGCTGTTTTTCTCCTGGAAATTCTTTCTGAACGCGTCCGCTCCCATCCACGCGTGGAGGCAGCTGTGCGGTGTGAGGCATGCCGCTTGGGTTTGATTCGGTGGGGGGCGTTCCAAACTTTACAGCAAGGTGGTGTCCGGAAGGAGCTAGACGGAGAGAGCAGGCGGAGGGAGAAAGTGGACTGGCTAATGGGTGGCTCAGAACGAATCGGAGCCTCGCCAGAAACGCTCTCGGTCTCCTTCCCAGCCCTGGCTCGGAGCCTTGTAGCTCCGTGGCAGCACCGTTTGGACTCTGATCAGTAGGCATGTGAGACGGCGCTGAGGGAGCGCAAGGCCGCAGGTGTGATTCTCCTTGTCCGCTTTGCTCCTTGTGGTCCCAAGGAGCGGCGAGTCCAGCCTTTGGCTTTGGGGTGCACCTTAGTCACCTCCGTGTGCCCCGTCGGGTCTGTGCCTGGCTGCGGGCCACGGGGCAGGTGTCAGCAAATGTGGGTTGAAAAAGGAAGCAGGAAAGAATGAGCAAAGGAGCGCATCTTTGCTTTCCAGAAGCTGCTGGCCCTCTGTGTACTGAGGGAAATCTAGTCATCACGTCGCTTGCTTTAAGATGAGCGTGTCTGTCGATTGTTCCAGGTCCACACGGCATCCCCAGTCTTTATTAGGTTTCCATATTAATAGCAAGTGGGAACATGCTATTCTTACATTGAGAAAGAAACACAGATGCACGGGAGACAGGAGTGTGGAGATGGCATCAAAACCCAGAGCTTGAATTAGACAAATGCAATTGAAGTATCATCATGTAATCTCGTGCTGCCTGGGATTCGATAGCCGTGTGTTCCCCAGAAGAATGCAGAGTGGGAAAAACAGCAAAAAACTAAGTGACTTAATTATCAGTGTCCAATATTGCAGGGACGTAGAGGGGAGTAGACAGAGGGCAACACGTGATATAAGGACATTTTTCCAAAATTATGTTAGGCAACTTGCATGTTTGGGGAGCGTGGAGAAGCTCGTGTGTCTTACCTTCGTCCGTGGTGCAAGCAAGAAACAAAACTCCAGACGAGACTGTCCCTATTAAAATCCACTCACAGTGACAGCTCAGACTTAAACTTGGAGCACCGTGAGGGCGGCACAAATGCCCAAACAGCTCAGGTGCGTGCGGAATTCCCTCCATTTACGTTTCTCACCACGGATGATCTGGGTCTCAGCTGGAGCAACTTTCTGGGGTTTATTTGGTGAAGCGAATTTGAAAGAACCAGCTGCTGAATACACTAAACTGCATCTTCATGATGTATTTCTCTTCCCTCCGTAAGGAAATCGCCTCGCTTTCATGCTCTTTGAGCTAGGCCAGCACGTGGCACGTGCGGGGCGCACGTGGTTTTGCTCCGAGTGGCGTACACGTGGCCCAGCCAGGTAAAGTCGGGGAGAGAGAGGGGGTCGGTCTGTGAGGAGCTGGGCGGGGAACTGGTGAGGGAGGAAGGCGTTGTGGTGCTGGGGGAGTGGAAATGTTTTGGAAAGCCCCAGAGGCTTTGGAACACTTCGAAAGCTTGGAGTGGGGCGACGGCAGGACCTGACTACTCAGGCAAGCAGCAGAGCCGCCGGAAGAATTAAAATGATTTGACTCAAGGCACTTACCCACTCTGGTTCTCCTGTCATCTGGCTTTAGGGAAATAGGCCCATTTTGAGAGTTCAGAGTATTTTATTTTCCTACATGTGTTTGTGGGGGGTTGGGTGAGTTTTTCAGAAAATATATTCTTTTAAGCCCAATGCAACAACTAAAAATAACCGTCTTTCAGATGATGCCGGGTTAAATTAGCTCATTCAACATCCATTTTGTAAGTGGATGGGGTCTATTTTTAGTTCTCGTTTGAAGCCGGGAAGCCGCGTGCAGATGAAGCGCTGGCAGTGAGTGCAGGACCAGAGGCAGGCCACGGGCCAGGCGTGGCGGCTCGCGGGGGTCGGCCACGCCCCACGGGGAGACCTTACGTAACCAAGCAGCGCAGGCGGGTTTCAGTGTCTCAGATACGAGCATTTGCTCTGAGAAACACGTGTGGGCGGTGCACTTAGAAAGAAGCGGTACATTCTAGAAAATACCTGCCAGACAGCCAGCCCTCCTCGAAACCGTCCGGGCCGTCCTCCACGAGGGACAGCCGAGGCCACAGGGCGCTCCTGGGGCAGGAGAAGGACAGCTGCGCAGACACGGCGTTAGCTCACTTCGGGGCTCAGGGCCGGTCCGTTAGTTGCGGTGCATCGCCACGGTAATGGAAGACGGCACCGTTCAGGAAACTGGGCGAGGCCCGTGGGAGCTCCCTGAAATAGTGTGGCAACTTTTCTGTAAATCCAGAGCTGTTCTGTAACAAAAAAGTTGACCTTAGAAAGTATAAAGAGGGTAATTAAAATCACCCGTTATTTCACCACCGGGAAAGAAGTCCCCGTCGGCGCTGTGCGTGCTGCCGAGGTCTCCGGCAGCCTCGCTTGCAGAGGCAGCCGTGCCGTGGACAGAGCTCTGAATCAGCCTTTGCCCCTCACTGTTGTGTCAACCTAAACACCCTCTCTGCATCCATAAAACTCTTTGGATCTCGAGTGAATGAATGAATGAATGAATGAGGACACGCAGTGTGAGGGAGCAGTGCATCCTCCCGAGGCTGGAAGTAACTGGGGAAATGGAGGCTACACCGCGAACACCCAGCGGCCCACGGTGGGGCTCCGTGGCCGCCCTTGGAGACGGGCGTGGAGAAGCCACCGGTGGCGTCAGGGCAGCCCTCGCTCTGGGCCCGGGAGGGGAGAGCCCCTGCCCGCTGGGGCCGCCCATGGCGAGGTTCGCCCTGGGGAGAGGACAGAGGCGGGAGCCTGCATGGGGAGGAAGCGTCCGAGAGGGGCGTTGGGGGGACACTCACAGGGAGAGGAACTGCGGGAGCATCTAAGATGAGGGGTTCAGAGCGGGCGGCCTCCGGGATTTGGCAGGAATGTCTGCCACGTTGCTTGGGCCCCTCTCAGGCATAGGGCAGGACAAAGGTGGCACTTGAAGCGCAGAGGGCAAGGGGCATCGAGACGGGCAGGGGGCGGCTTGGCAGTGGCGGAGAGCCCCGTTCCACGCCCCCACACCTCTGCAGACTTCCTCGGGGAGAAGGGGCCTCTGCCCAAGCCCTCTCCTCCGTCCGGCCTCGACCCAGCCTGGGCCCTAGAGGGGACTTTGGGAGAGGCGGCGGGATCCCCTTCTGTGCGGACTAGTCCACCCCGGCACCCACTGCAGACAGCGCCACGTGTGCCACGACTCACCTGCAGAAGGGAAGCCGGGCTGGCGGTGTCTGCTGGGCCCCCTGGGAAGACCCGCACTAACGGACTGCCCCCGTCGCGGTCTGAGCTGGGACAATGCAGGCTCCATTGGGGGGCAGCTCCGCCGTGCTCTCAGCAGCCCACCCCATCCAGGTGCCATCCCCTGTGCCTCCCACCACAGAGGTGTGATGCGAGGCGGGGATGCAGCGTGAGCGGGAAGGAAGCACCAAGACCGCGGCAGGGCTTCCTGGAGGAGGCAGCTTTTGAGGTGGGTCTGGCAGGAAGGCGAGGGTGTGTGACAGGTGAGAGGGGAGGGAGGCAGGAGGTGGGGAAACAGAGGGTGCGATGCAAACGGGATGTCCCTCTGCCTGGAGTGGGCCAGGCCCCAGCGGCCAGAGGGCCAAGCAAGGCCAGAGGTGGCAGGAGACCCAGAGGGTGATTGGGGAATGGGGGGAAGGGGCCTCAATGCAGAGATGCCACCGAGACTACCCCCGGGTAGCAGTGGGCTCCTGGCAACACCGCGTCCATGTCGAAAAGGCACCTGGGACCGGTGAGTGAAGGAAAAGACGGCATCTCGCCACACGCACATGCCAACAGGCACCAAGATTTCCACGCACAGCTGCTGCCTCAGGATGCTGCGGGGAGAACGATCATATTTTAGGGGTAAAAAAGGAGGGAGAGAGAGAAAAAGGGGCGGGGGAGATTTTTCCATATGGCGAAGGTTCTCATTAAAATCAATTGTAAACTTTGCTAATGGCTGGGTTAACTTCATTTGGAAATCATTGTAAATATCAGCTGCATCTATATTCGGCATGTGAAATTTTCTCATGAAAGCATGTATAGCTTTGCGTGTGTGTTTCCGTGGAGTGTTATTCATTTAAAGTTGTTTGAAAATGTGATCAGAAAGCTCTCCAACCCAGAAATTTAGTGATTTGGAACGGGCTGGAATCTCCGCTCCCTGGCGCTCCTTTCGAGGGGCGCCTGTTTGGAGTCCGCCAGGCTTTCAGGTGAGGCTGTGACTCTGCATCCTCTGGAGGCTGATGTGTCCTGGAGGCTTGCGTTACCGCACGAGGGACACTGACGTTCCCGGGCAGCCCAAAGCGCCTCCACCTGCGTCCATGGGCTCAGAGTTCCGGCTCAAGCCAGACTCAAGCCAGTGTCCTGCTGAGCCGTCAGGGAGGCCACTGATTTGTGGCCAAAGCCACTGTCAGAGCTCCTTTCCCGCGGCCGGGCCGCGTGGACGTCCAGGGGTTTGGCCTGCAGGGCTGAACGCGCTCTCACCGAGAGACGCCCGCGCCGCGCCAAGGGGCCTCGGAGTGTCTCGGGTGGAGCGTGTGTGAGCCTGTGCGTGAGTGAGCATGCATGAGTGTGTTTGTGTCAGTGTACGTGTGTGTGATGGCATGTCGGTGTCAGTGTGTGTGTACGTGTGTGAGCATGTGAGCATGTGTGAGAGATGTGTGTCAGTGTGCGTGTGTATCTGTGAGCATGTGTGTCAGCATGTCAGTGTAAATGCCTGAGCATACGTGAGCATGTGTGCGTCACGTGTGTAACTGTGAGCATATGTGTATAAATGGCGTGTGTCCCTGTGGGTGACATATGTGAGCGTGTGCGCGTGTGTGCATCGGGTGTGAGCATGTGTGTGCACGTGTGTGACAGGTGTGTGTGGGAGCTTGTCTGTGAACTGTGCGCGTGTGCGGCTGCGTAAGTGTGTGGGCGTGTGAGTGCGTGTGCGTGTGTGCAGGAAAGGCCGCGTCGGCTCTGGCAGCAGGCCGTGAGGCTCCAGCTGGGGGAGGCGAGGCCGTCCCCGGCCACGCTGCGGCTCCCCAGCAGGACCCCCAGCAGGACCCCCGCCTCCCGTGACCCACATCTGCGACGGCTGCTTATGACGGGGGGGGGTGCTGGAGCGGCTGGGGGGTCACGTCACGAGCAACCGCAGAGAAGCACCCCCGCGGCGGCCTCCGAGGGGCGACGGAAGCGATGGGGGCGCGTCTGGGGCGGCCCGGGCGCAGCTCAACGCGGGGCCCCACGGCCTCCGCAGAGGCCCGTCGCCGGGCAGCGCAGACGCCCTCGGGGACAGACCAGCGGCGCCTCCTGGAGGAATGTGCTTCAGGCGTCCGTTGGTCTGTTTTGGCCAATTTCAAAATCAGCCCCTCAAGGCGGATTTCCCTTCAACGGCGGCATCGGGGCGCCGGTTGCGTTTGTGCCTCGTTTCCATTTTCAGAGCCCGCGTGCCCTCCCGTCCCGAAGCCCGCGGCGGAAGCCACGCTGTCAACTAGCAAGCGACCCCTGAAGTCTGCAAGGATGCCGTCCCCGTGCCGGCCTCCCCTGCAGCCCAGGGACGGGCCCCGGCCTCGCCCCCACCCGCCCGGGGCCCCGATGCTGCCGGGGGCACCCGCGGCGGGAAGGAGGGAAGGCGGCAGCAGGTGACCGTGCTGAGGGCAGGTCCAGGCGTGAGAACAGCTGAGCAGAAGGAGCGGTGCCCCCTCCTCACCCCCAGCGTCCCCGCACTGGCGGGCACGCGTGTTCCGGCTGACGAGCCCGCACGGCTGCATCGTCCCCAAGGGCGGTTCCCACGAGGGCTCACTCCGTGCCGTTCACGTGGGTTTTGACGAGCGCGTCGCGTCACGTCCGCGCCATTACGGCCTCACATGGGCCGGCTCCGCTCTCCTAAAGGTGCCCCGAGCCCCCCTCCCCGCACCCCGGCACCGCTCCTCTCTTTACCGTCTCTGTGTTTGGCCTTTTCCAAGTTGTGCTGCCGCGTGGGGCCTGTTCAGACTGTTCCCTCCCCAGCAGCGTGCGCTCTGCCCTGCGTGTCTCCCAGTGGCGTGCGGCTCGTTTCCTTTTATCGCCGAGTAACACTCCATTCGCGGACGGACCGTGGCGGCGACTTCCAAGCCACGCTCCGCGTCGCCGTCATGCCCGCAGCAGCTACCAGGGCTGCGAGCCGTGGCGCCTCCTCTCACGGTGACCCTGCGGCCACGTCGCGGATGAGCCCGTTTCAGCGAGGACCCCCGGCACAGCGAGGACGGCCGTGGTGACGCACCGCCGTCTCCGCAGACAGAGGTTCTTGGGCAGCCGCCTCTCCCTGGCACCGAGTCTCAGCTTGGAAACTCAACTGCTTATTTCTTCTCATAAAAACATTCAAAAAATGAAAAAACAGGGCCCGGCAGCCCAGGGCTCGGGCCCGCCGTGGCCGTAATCGGCAGTTGAGCAGACGCTGCCCCCTTTTGCAGGACGCCCAGGCTCTGCGGCCCCAGCCTGTGGCCCCTGTCCACCTCATCCAGGAAGCTCATCCTCGCTCCTCACCCAGCCCTGCTGGGCACCCAGGCATCACTCACCACAAAGCCCCCGGAATCCAAATCCCCTGGCCTGGAGCCAGATGCCAGGACACCGACGTGGGACGTGGCACTTGGCACTGCCTTGGGGAATAAAGACGGGATTTTCTCCAAAATGCTCCTTTTCTCAAGAGCAGCTCTGGACCTGCGGACAAGACGGGTGGACAGGCCGTGATTAGGAAGTTTCCAAAGGGGTGGTGGGAAGCGCCGGGCTCCCCCCGCCGATGGCCGCACAGAGCTGCCGTGGCACTTCGAGGCCGCGGCTTCGGCAAGGGCACAGTAGACCAGAGGAGCCCCGGGGGCGCCCACGAGCATTCACGGCATGTCAGGCCGAGAGTAAACCTTCTGTGATCCTGTGTTGCGTGAAGAGAAAGGAAAACTGGATGTTTTTTAAAACATGAAACTTCCTCACTTTTACTTTTTGGCAAATGATAGAAAAACCTGAAAATCTTGACGCAGAACGGCTCCCTGCCAGCCCTGCCCGCTGACCACCTCCGTTTGAGCTCCTGGGTAGGGGGCACTGCCAAAAGAACACCCCAGCAGCGTGTCCTGGGCACGCCTAGCGAGCGTCAGTGCCAAGGAGCCCCCGGTCCTGGAGTAGCAGAGGACGTTGCAGCCCCTTGAATTGCGTGGGGTGTTCGGCTGGCTGCACCCGCAAAGCCAACCTGGGGTCTCCGTGAGCTGATGAGCTTGCATTGTGGTTTTCCGGTGCACAGAAAGGGGGAGAGCCTCCCAGTGATGGCAGCAGAGTCCTCTCCCCGAGCACAGACGCTGTCTGTCGGCAGCTAGGGCCCCCTCTCTCCCTTCCCGCGGTCCCTCATGCCCAGATAATTGAGCTGCGTGTTCTGCCGAGGTACAGGTGCCACATTGCGCTGAAATGCCTGGAACAAATGTACAGCAATTCATCTGATTCTGAGCCATGCTGGCATCACACCTGCTGTGGGTCAGTGCCTTTCTTTGAACGATAACCAGAAAAGAGGACGATTATGCACAATTACAAATAAAGGCAAAATAATTGCATCTGACTTTTTTGTTCTTGTTGGAAAGCTGCTCTAATGGTTCTCTCCCTCCCCGCCTCCCCCGCCTTTCCCTCGTAAGCCGCCATCTCCAGCTTTGCTTGTCCACACATCATGGAGATTGTCCTCCCATCCCTCTCCCCTCTGGCACTCGTTTGCAGTCTCCCTTCCCCAAAACCCAGACCCCTCCCTGACCTGGCCGTGTAACATGCATCCCCTCACTCACAGATGCTTGCTTCTCACCTCGCGTGGCAGGAGCGCCAGGAGAGACTGACCATCTCAACTCCCCCAGCATCTTCCCAGGGCCGTGGGCTGGGGAGTGGACTGCAGCCTCCTCTCTCATGCTAGCAACTGCCATGGGTTTCTCCCCGAGGACTCGGGAAAACAGGGACAAATCCGTGTGCCCACACTTCCTCTCCCACTCCGTCTCCTTCCCTCCCCCACTGCGGTGATTGTTCCGGATGCCCTGGACAGTAGTAAGAGTGACGGCTGTCGGTGCTGGAGCCCGAGTCAGCCTCTCTGCACGTCTTCACCTCCCCGGCAGCATCCTGTGAGGTAGACATGACTGTGAGTCCCATTTTATTGGTTGGGAAACTGAGGCTCAGGCAGCCTGGCGGCAGGGCCTATCTTCTCGCCACCCCGGAAACTGCACGTCTGCCCGCAACCTGCGGTCTGTGAGTCACAGCATCAGGGAAAGCAATTTTCAATTTGGCAAGAAGCTTGGTGGCTCAGCCCCCTTAAAGCAAAATAGCAGAACCTCGGGGAGCCCCGAGTGACGGTCACAGCCAAGGGCGGCAGCGCCAGTTTGGATGAAGTGTCCAGCCGCAGCTTGCCCAAGAGCGGTCACTACAGATACCCAGCGTGCTCCCAGGTTCACGGCCACGCAGCCGCCCCTCCCCGGCAGCCCTCTGCAGTTGCCGCCTTCCAGCTCCTCCGGCGCGTCCTGCTGTGGTGCCCGGGGGCTGGCTGGCGTGGGCCGGGGCAGAGCGCACACCGGGTGGGCCCGGCCCATGGTCCCCCTCGCTGCACACACGAGCGTGGCCAGCGCCCACGGCGTGTCCCCAAACGCGCCCGCCCCCTGGGGCCTCCTCGGGCCCCTTCCTGTCACTGTCTGCCCAAAGGGCAACCGCATCCTGAATTCCAGTTTTCCGGACTTGGAATTTTATGAAAATGGAATCTTCTGCTTTAGCAGGGTGATGCTGGCGTGCCACCCCGTGACTGGGGTCCTTGTAGTTCATCCGTCCCCCCGACTGCGTAGTGTTCCCCTGGGCGCTCAGGCCACCAGGTGTTTGCCTGCAGCCGGCACTGGGCAGTTTCCAGCGACCTGGGCACCGCGATGGAGCGTCCAGTGTGCGTGTGTTTCTGCTGGGCGCGAGCTGCGGGGCCACGCGGAAGGCGTGATCGGCTTTAGGAGACTCTGCGGGCCGCTTTCACAGGCTGCCCCCCTTCACTCTCCACCAGCAGGGTGTTCTGGCTACTTCCGCCCGCCCGTGAGCGTGCACTGTCTGTGTTTTCAGGCTGGGCCTGCTGGGGGCGTGGGGCATGGCATTGGGCCGAACACCTGGCCTTCTGCCCCCAGGGAGGTGGCGCCTCCCCGTGGCCAAGGGCGGTGTTGCTGAGCTAAGAGGTCCGGCTGGTGTCCCACCTTAGTCACCCCTGACCTTGGATTTGCCAGGTGACCTAGCGCCTCTGTGCTGCAAATGAGGGAAGTAACAGTACTGTGCTCAGAGGAGGGTAGGGAGAAACTTAAGCGACGTAACGCCTGTGTAGGGCTGGCGTTAGCCGTTGTCATCGTGGTCGTCAGCTTTTTATTAGCCATCATATGTATCATTTTATGGTTTTCATCCTGAAAAACGATTTTGATCCAGGAGTCGTGCTTTTCATCAGCAATCTGCCTGTGGTCTGCCTTTGTTCTCTGCTTGGTTTCAGGATTCAATCCTCGTGCCTCCGTCCCCTCCAGGGTCTCTTTCCCCCTGAACACACAGGCGTGGCTGGGAGCGGTTTCCAGAGCTGCAATTCCTGTACGGCCTGAGCTGACCATTTCCCAGCCGCTCTTTATTTTCCCCATCCAGATCCAGCCTTCAGGTTTCTAAAGAAACTCAGAGAAATACTGTTGTTACTCCCGGGGCTGGCGCTGGCGCCTCACTGCTGGGCGTGGTCACGGGTTCCGTGTTCTCGCCGCCGCTGGCCCTTTACCGATC
>JAKSZT010054277.1:722938-738527 GCA_026826555.1 Tolypeutes matacus | reverse complement strand
TCCATCCATCCAACCCAACACCCACCCATCTGTCCATCCATCCACCCACCCATCTGTCCATGGGACACAGACTTATTAAGTCCTTATCATGCCAGACCTTATGCTCGACTTTTTGTAAGTGGTTGAGTATAACCATCACCTTTCCAATAAACAAAGCTGTGGAAAGCAAGTGCTTTGCTTGGGATTTCTACCACAAAATTCTGGGGCTCTTGGGGCCCCTTTCACAGTCTGCAATGGAAAGGACTTAAAAGTTTAATAATATTTACAGGATAAGTAATAATATTTGCAGTTTAATGATATTCACGGGATAACGTGTGCCTCTTTCTTTTGAAAGTGATTTCAGTTCTTATTTGTGTGTCATGTTTTTCTGTGTAAAGCAGCGGTTTCCTAGCACTACCACTACCGCCTCTCGCATCTGGGGTCCTGAGTTCCATCCCCCTGGACAACAGTCCAGAGGTAGTTTGCAGCCCGAGCTTGAAGATGTGGGGGCGACAGTGTCACCTGCTGATGACAATTATTTGCAAAAGCCTCTTGGACCACAGAGCTGTGTTTAGCATCCCTGCTCGTGCCTGTGAAACGTCAGTGTGCCACAAAGACGTCACCACCACCCAAGGCCTCATGGCCCCCTTGCACATGTGACTGGTAATCCTGAGCAGTACCTGCTGCAGCTGCCCCCAGCCCGCTTAGCCCCCCTTTCCCGTCCCCTGGAGCTGATGAGGATGACCCAGGCGCAGAAAAGGAAGCTCAGGTCGGACGCGGTGCATGGAGCAGCTGGGGCCCGAGAGTGCCTAGTGACGGAGCACGGCTCTTTTCCACCCCTTGCCTTATTTCTCTGGGGTTTGGTGGGGAGGCCCCACACAGGTCCTAAGAAGTACCGCGAACCGCACAGGGCACCGTGTTTAGACGTGTTTCCTGCAGGCGCTCGCGGCCTCTTCATCCGGCATGTGGAGTTTATCTCCTCGCAGTTAGTGAGCACAGATGTTGGTGTAACTGGTTTAAAATCTGATTATTAATTTCCCCTTTCCCCAAGAGGGAGCTACCTCATTCATTTGTGGTGAGCAAAAAAGGCTTCAGGCCTTCAGGGGAGCTTGACCCTGAGTCCCCTGAGGAGAAGGGTCTGTGGAATTCCAGCGCCTTCCCCTGCCGCCCCCAGAGTGATCTAGGGACAGAGCTTCTCCTGCCCTCAGCCCTCCGTGGTCCTCGCGAGAACTCGGACTGAGCTTAGCTGCGTTGCCGTCTGCCCTCCCTCCCCACGTCCTAACCCGTGTTCTCAAAGAACAACATGGAAAGAGACTGGAAAGAGGTGCCTCCAGGCTGGCAAGCCCCGACCCGGGGGCGAGAAGGCCTGGAGGAGGGAGCAAGGGGGAGGGCGACAGGTGCCGAGTGGCGGCTGCAGAGTTGGCTCAGGTGGAGCTGCAGCGGATGAGCTCTGAAAACGCGAGAGGCACGGTGCCGTTCCTGACACCGAGTGTCGCATTCATTAAAGTTTAATTTGCTCTTTTTTAATATCACATTAAAACGCTTCCATCTTGGAATGGAATGGTTATAGTTAGCATAAATCTGCCATACGCACAGAGGCTTCATTTATATTAGCTTTTATTTAACTTGGTAAAAGATCATTTGTTTTTATTAATTGATTCCTTTTCTGCCTTCAGTCAGGCAAGCTGCCTGGACTGGGGAGAACCAGAGGGTGCTGCCCCTTCACCCTGGGCAGGCACGTGTCTTCCGTGGGAACTTTAATGGACTGCCCAGGTGCCTGGGTGGCCCTGTTATCAGCTTCTTATTTTGGGGTTATTCTGGCTGATTGATTAGTCAGATACTTACTGCAGGGATGGGCTGGACCATTTGCCGCCTCCTGCTGTCAGCAGAATGGAAAGAACCCACAGCCCTGTTGACTCACGGGCACATCTGGGCAGCCGCGCTGGCCTTCAGAGCCTGTGGTCTGCAGTCAGGTTGTCGAGTCGGCATCTCTGTCAGCCGCCAGTGCCTCGAAACCGGAGGCTGCGTAACAAGTAGCCTGGTCTGATTTCCATCTTTACTTTCTCTTCTGACATTTCCCAGCCCCACCAGTTTACAGGGGGGTTGATCCGGCTGCCTAGAGCTGGCCAGGCATGTCCACTCATCGCCCGTCCTCCTTCGATCGATCGGAGCACAAGCGCACGGGCCCGCTCCGTCCGGGACCCTGCTGCAGTCCCACGCTCACACTGGCTCCACACTGGTCGGCCTCACGAGACCTCGTCGTGTGGTTGAAGATCGCTCGCTGAGTGCCAGGATCAGACCTGAGTCCAGGTCAGGTCCGGGAGCGGATGCGCTGCAGTCTGCTCAGTGCTTGTGTTGTGCAGCCAGGCCCGTCCGCCATTTCCCAGCGTATCCAGAGAAGACGTCTGTACCGTCACGCCTCTGCCGGCGTCCCCTGCGGGCGCCATGCACACAGCAGCGCCCTGTTGTGAAATCGCTGTTCTCCCTCCAGGGGCCTCTCGGGAGTGAAGTCACCTTACACACACCTGGGTACGGTGCCCGGGGCCCTTCCTGCCTCGTTCCTACGGCGCGCATGGCGAGGTGGGGTGCGCATTGCCGCGGTCGGTTTGGGGTAGTCGTGGCCCGTCTGTTTGTGCTCCTTCAGCTGTCTTCCTGGGAAGTCTCTACCTGTTCCCCATAACAAACTGCCGTGCCGAGTTTTCTTTGCTATAAAAATAGATCCGAGATCGGCTGATGCTGCAAACCTTTACCAACTGCAACAGCTGGCAGCCGGCGGTAGAGCCGGGGCAGGACGAAGCCGGCCGCTCCACCAGGAGGCCTCACGCGAAGGGAGCGAGATGCCCATCAAGCCAGCCCTTCCACCTCTGGAAGGACGAGGAGCTACTTTGGGCTTGAACTTGGGGACGGGCCGCTTCTGCAGCCCTGCCCATCTGCGTTTCGCTCCCCACTTCACTCTGTGTTGGTGCAATAACGCACGTGTAAGTGGCTTGTAAATCCTGAAGCTTTACGCCAACGTGGGTCTGCTTTACTCGCCCGTGCAAATAGCACATAATTATAATTGGGACCGATTGTATTCCATGGTTTCGTTGATGGCACTTTATATTTGTGCAGTGCTTTAAGCTCTTTTCAAAGCTTCTTCATATCCATTATGGCATTCAATCCAACTAATTGAACTTGAACTGGAACAAAGAAAAACATTTATAAATTAATTAAATCCAGTCCTTTGATGGGAAGCAGGAGGGTAAGCCACAGCTGTGTGACACTTTGTTTGAAAGTGCCTATTAAAATGTGACTGTTAGGGGAGAGAAGAGAAATGGAAACCAAAATCCACACCCCTCCCTGCCCCAGATGACCTCTATGGAAGGGTGGGACGGGCGTTGAATTTTATGTAATACTGAAGGTGAAATACTCGCTCATTGTTTTCCTACTCTTCTCTGGCCCTTCCACCCCCAGTGCCCCCAAATAGAAACGTTTAAAAGGAGGAGTTTTCCTCAGCACATGTAATGGGCTAAGCGACCTTTGCTTCCGAGAGTCAGAGGTTCCGACTGGCCCGTCCTTGGCAGAAAATCACTCCGTCGACTCTCTCCTGCTGTTTCTCGTGACCTTAGATCCCTGCATCTGTTTCCGGGTCCCCCAGAGGGCAGAAGCCCCCTGGTTCAGGCAGACCCTCCTTCTTCAGAAGTCTGTGGCTTCCCAGGAAGAAACCGGAACGTCAGAGAGCAGCAGCTGAGAAAGCCTAGGCATGGCTGCACACCCCGATGGCCCCCTGCCCCCGTTGCCTCCTCGAGGAAGATGCCCGGGAGGCCACAGGGCAGGAGGCTACGGCTCTGCAGGCACAGGCCCCCAGGGGTGCTGCCGGCCTCCCTCTTCCCCAGGGTGCGTGCCTTGGCCGGGAGGAGAGAAAGGCAGGGGACAAGCGGGTCAGCCACATAAGATGGCTTCTGCGTGGCCAGAGGGTCTCTCTCCAGTGAGCCTGAGGCTGAGGGCTCCCTTTTCCCTGGAGCCGGGGTGCAGAACGGGCCCTCCGGGTGCTGAGCCCGGGCTTGCCGCGCAGGGAAGCCGCGTGGACGTTTGTCTCTGTTGGCGCACCGGGGCCAGGCTGCTCAGGGCCTTTGCTTCTGCGCCTGGAGCAGCTGAGATGGAGAGGCGGAGCATGCTGCTGGGAGGACAGTGGGCCCGTGAGCAGGGCACGGGCAGCTCCCTGGGTGTGCCCCTGCGGGGGGCTGTCAGCCGAGGGCTTCCCAGCGCTGGGGGTGGGAGGGAAGGGACCACGCGTGTGCACATGCACACAGAGGCCTCTTTCCATGTTAACTCTTTGATAAAACCCGCAGAGCATGAAGTTTGGAATTTCAGGTGGTGAAACATGTGGAGACGGAAGAGCAGAGGCACTGGGAAGGGGCCACGCCAGCCACGGAACTAGGGAAGCCCCTGTGGCCTGGCCGGCTAAGCCGCCGAGACCCGAAGGCCAGGGTGCAGGGAGGAGCAGAGAGGGGTGCCCTGCTGAGGATGTGGAAATGACGCAACTCTCAAGTTTCGGAAGCTCTCTTCTCCCCACCACCCAGGAAACGACCACCAGTCAGCTCTTTGCCTGAAAGTGGAAACAGGGAAGGGCGGCCTAAGGGGCTGGGGCCTCGTGGGTCTCTGCGTGTCCCCCCGAGAACTCGCTGTCCCTTTTCTTCCTTGAACAGCAGCTGGGCCCAAGCAAAAGAGAACACCCTGCCCTTCGCCCCCCTTAAGCAACCGAGAAAGAGGGTTGCGTCTTCTCCAGGTCTTCTCCAGTTCTGAAGCGCAGGGCTGCCCACGGCACAGCGGCATGCCTGAAATGTGTAGCTGGGCATTCACCTGGCTGTTCTTAAGAGCACTGTTTGTTAAAGCCACGAAGCAGAAATACTAAAATGCAACCGCTATTTGTACTCAATTGTGCTGTTTTTTTTAATGCTGTAGGAGTTAGATTATTGTTATCAAAACGTCACATTTCGGGGAGCAGATGTGGCTCAAGCAGTTGAGCTCCTGCTTCCCACATGGGAGGTCCCAGGTTCAGTCCCTGGTGCCAAAAGAACAAACAACAAGCAAACAAATGAAAAAAACCAACTCAGGGAAGCAGATGTGGCTCAGTGGTTGAGCGCCGGCTTCACACATACGAGGTCCCAGGTTCAATCCCCGGCCCTGGTACCTCAAAAAAAAAAATGTCACATTTCTACTCGGTACAGCTCCCTATTGGAGGAATACATTCAGAATAGCGAGTCAATTAAATATAGCCGTTTTAAAAGAGGACACGTGAAAACTGGGGAAGCCCGAATAAAGTCTACCTGAGCTCATCGCATGGTACCAGTGTCCGTTTCCTGGTTGACCATGGACTTCAGTTATATCAGGAGTTATCAGTGGGGCAAGTGTGATTGGGAACTCTGCACTAATTTTGCGATTTCTTATCAATCTTAACCTATTTCAAAAATGTTAAAAACATAGTCATCGCGTTCAGTTCTCATTCATTCGATAACATTGCAGACAGACTTCTTGGGTTGGAAAATAAATTCTGTAGTCTGTCCTTTAACAAAAACAAACTCCAATCCCACATACAAAAAACAGCTTTTCTTTGCCTCCCCTCCTCCTCCCCACACCCCAAAATCTTTCATTTAAAAAATCCCTTTTACTAACATGAGCATTGAAGTATGTGTCAAAATCGGAAGGCGGGTTTCGCTGGCACCTTCTCATTTCCTTTCGGGTGGGCCTTTTCTGAACTGTCGCTCCGTGGTTATTGAGCTGAAATGGTACCTTTGCCAGACCTCACAGGGGATGAATTCCTGGGTTTCATCCTCGTGCCCATTTGCTAGTCATCCCCCATATAATTTAACTCAGTGGGAAATTTCTGGTGACTGAGACCCAGGCTGGAATATCAGAGGTTTGGGGCGGGGAGCTGAGCTGCCGCAGCTGCGGTTTTTGGAAGAGCTTTCCTGGGAGTTTTAGAGAACCGGCTGGAGGAGGACTGGGAGAGAAGGCTACAGAGGGTATGTGGCACTCAGGGGCCGGCAGACCCGCCAGGATGGGTGGCTCAGCCCCCGCTTGCAGGGGTCTCCGCAGAGATAAACTGTCCGCAGGCTGGCGAGACGCGGCTGTGGCCCCAGACAGCGTCTCATTTGTATCCGTGATCGTCTCTGGCTTAACCCACTCGGCCTGTGGGAGCAAAGAGAGCGGGAAGGGAAGTGAGACTTACCGGGCCCTGCTGTGTGCCCGGCACTGAGTGCCGGCCCTCGGAAGCCCTCGCTCTGGCTGCCAGCAGCCCCCATAGCCACCGCGGTTCTGTTGATGAGCTGCTGGCACCAGAACCCCGAATCCCCAGGGCAGTGCAAGTGCCACTGCTGCTCGTGGCACCGAGCACTGCAGACATCTCCTCCCCATCCTCAGTCAGGGGCAAAGACTCTTCCGTCTAAAGGCATCCCTGTCTCCGTCCAGCAGTTGTGTTTGGCGCGTCTCAGGGGAAGGCGATACTTCCTGGACCATCGTGGCTGGCAGGAACCTCCTACTTCTGCTTTCATTACATTGGTCAGGGATGCCGTCCCAAGGCACTACCTAGAAGAAAGGGCCATTCCCGGGGGCGCGGGGATCTGCCCCCCCAACGCCTGATCCTGTCCAGGGGAGCACTAGTTTTAGGACCAGCTAACTGGCCTGGCCACAAAGGCCACAAACGAAGACACAGAAGGTCAGAGAAATTAGCCAGCCTTTCCAGAAGCACATGGCTCTCTGTGTCCAAAGTCTCTGTGTGTCTCCCCTCTGCCCTCTCTTGCTCCGTGATCGCTGCCGGGTGACTTTCTTCTAACATTTCAGAAGTCCCCACTGGCCAAGGGACAATCTGAAGCAGGAAGATTCCTTTCCTTCTCTTTATAGGAATAAACAGGACCCATTGAGCTTCTCTATTAGAGGAGAGCCGAGGGGGGTTTGCTTTGTACGGAAGGAAGTGAAAGCCTTTCCAAAACGCACATCCGCCTGGTAGAACTTCCGCGCGGTCCTCCACGGGGCAGAGCCTTTCCATTTGTGTACCAGAAACCTCACCATCCCCCGGGCTTTCCCTCTGACGATGGAGTCACCTTTTTGAAAGTTTAAATAAAGCCTACATCCCCAGTTGCTTTGCTTTTCTAACATTAAGGTGAAAGATGATTTATTCCGTGAGTCTTAGATATGATATGAATGACGGGGAGAGTGGTTTCAGTTTCATTACTGCAGTTGTCATATTTCAGAACTTTCTAAATATAGCTTTTTTTAAAATAAAAAAAAAATCCTACAGCCTTACATCAAGAAAAAAGGTTTCTGTCAAAATCAAAGACATGTCACTTTTAATGAGCAACTGAAAAATTAACAAATGTAACATTCTAATCTAATTATGTTCTTTCTGAAAGCTCTTTGAAAATTGACTCTAGCACTCTGCCACCGAGGCAGAGGCGGTAAGGGAAGGGGGCCGTGCCAGCGCCCGTCCTGGGAGCTTGGAGGGCTTGTTTGGCCTTTGTGGGGTTTCAGAAACTCGTGACTGGCTCGCTGCCATTCAAAACCTTTCCATGACCTGCGATGCGTCCAGAGAGACGCGAGCCAAATGTGGCCCCCTGGACTCTCAGAAGAGAGTCACATCCACGCCACCAGCACCCCAGAGGCCGGGCCCTTCACAGTCTCCCCACAAACGTAGCCACTGTTGTTGTTTTCAGTAAGAGATTTATTTTGCTGAACTTATTTATTTTTAAATTTCGTATAGAGAAGTTGTTGGCGTACAGAAGAACCATGCAGAAAATGCAGTTTCCACGCTGCCGCCCCCAGCACACACCCACACAGCTCTGTCTAGTAACACTCTGCATTACTGTGCTACCTTTGTTGCAATGCATAAAATAGCATCGTTCCATTACTACTATTATAGCATGACAATAATGCTATTATAATTATACAGCAAACTATAGTTCTAGGTTTACGTTAGGGTTCATTATTTTTGCTGTACAGTCCTATGGTTTTCTTTTTAAAATTCTTATTCTAGCACCCTGTCATTAACCCTTTTAGCCACATTCAAACACGTAATTCAGTGGCGTCCGTCACATTCACCGTCCTGTCCTGCCATCACCTCCATCCCTCACCAAAACTTTCCCATCACCCCAAACACAAACTCTGTGTCCCAATTAAGCATACTCACCATTCCCTACCCCTACCCAGGTCCTGTAACCTGGCCTCTAGTTTCTGACTGTATGAATATGCTTATTCTGGTTATTTCATATCAGTGAGTTATTTGTCCTTTTGGGTCTGGCTTATTTCACTCAACATGATACGACGTCTTCAAGGTTTATCCGTGCAGTCACATGGATCGGAACTTCATTCCTTTCCACAGCTGAATAATATTCCATCATACGTATTTACCACATTTGTTTATCCGTTCATTGGTTGGCAGTCACTTAGGTTGCTTCCATCATTTGACAATTGTGAATAATGCCACTATGAACACCGAGTTGCCAATTGATACCTGTCTGAATTCTTGCTTTGGTTCTTTTCGGTAAATATCTAGAAGTAAAACTGCCAGGTCATATGATAAGGGAACAGCCAAACTTTTCCCCAGTGGCTGCACCATTTTACATTCCCACAAACAATAAATGAGTGTTCCTATTTCTCCACATCTCTAACACTTGTTATTTTCCAAAAATTTTTAGTAGTCACTATTCTAGTGAGTTTTGGGAGTTCTGAATTCCATTTCCCTAAGACTAATGATATTGAGCATCTTTTCATGTGCTTACTGTTCAATTATATACCTTCTTTGGAGAAATGTCTATTCAAACATTTTGCCCATTTAAATTAGGTTTTTTGTCCTTTGTTGTTGTATTAGAAGATTTCTTTTTATATTTGGGATATTAAACCTGTATCAGATACATGGTTTCTGTTTGGTTCCTTTTTTAAGTTTCTACCCTTTTATTTAGTTTCTCATATTGTTCACTCATTATTTTGCTGATATCCTTTGGTTCTTTCTTTGTGTATTCCATTCTCTCCTTGAGCATATTGAAGATCATTTTTTAAAGTCTGTCCAGTATGCCCAAAGTCTGATTTTCTTCACTGATGATTTCTGAATTTTTGTCTTGTTCCTTTACATGGGCCATCATTTCCTATTTCTTGGTTTGTCTTATAACCTTTTTGTTGCACACAGTATATTTTAATATTGTAATTCATTAAATCTGGGATTTAGTCCCTGACCTCTCTGTTCCTTATGTAGCCAGTTAGTGATATGACATAGATTGCCTTGAGTACCTGGAGCTCAGAAAAGTAAATAAGCCAACACACACACACACACACACACACACACCTTTCATAGTCTTTGCAAATTGGCTCTGCATTGACTTGTGCTCTCTTTCAGAGTTTAACCCTCCTGTCAAGAAGATCAGCCTGAGGGAAAAGTGAAGTGCAGGGTCCTCTCCTTCTTTTCTAGCATCTTGTCCTGGGCTGGTGCTCATTATGGCCTTAGGTATTCTCCCGTACACGGGAATCCCAGTGTCCCCTCTACTCCCTGCGAAATAGCCTTCCCACCAGAGTGCTCTCCTGTACGCCTTAAAGCCAGTTCTCCTTTGTTTTGGACACTCCTTTACCTGTCTGCAGGACGCTTCTGCCTTCAGGACATGTTCTGGGAGGGTGAGCCAGAGATGAGTTTCCTGGCTCAGTCTTTCAGGCTGCCACCTGGTAGGTTGGCACTGACATACAGGCACCCCAGTATGCACGTGAGGGCTCCTCTGCTCCCTCTGGAACAGGGCCAGGAGCCCGCAGCACCACGCCATGCTGGGGAGGGGGTGGAGGAGGGACCAGCAAGGGTGCCACGATTCTCCTACTGTTTTTAAAGCTCTGGTTTTCTTGCTTCAGTTCTTCATGCAGTTAATGCAGCCCTTTAACAACCAGTTTTTGCTGGTTGTTCAGTGATTCAAAGTGGGGGGACTGCACCCTGGAGCGCCTTGTGCTGCCATCTTGGTCAGCCAGAAGTGATAGAGATTTTGGTTTTTTTGAAGTAAGGTATCTGCACTTTTTAACCAGTGATCTATGTTTACCTCCCCAGTAGATAGGTGAATAGATGCAATGAAGGAAGAGAGCTTGTAATTTCTGCAAATTTCCACTAAATGTCCCTTGTGGTTCAGAATTCATGTGTGACCCCAGTGTCTCCAATGAGTGAGAATTGTGGTGAGACATTGCCATGGTTCCCCGTGTCTGCCTTGACAGCGGCGCCTTGTTTCTCATGCCCAGCAGTATGTAGCCAACGTGACATGACATCTGCCCACGGAAATAGAGTGTCAGTAACTGGAAGCTGGCTCATCCAGCCCTTCCTTTCTTCATTCTGCTTTTGCTTTGTGGCACTTTACTTTTTGGAGAGAGTGATGTTATATCATTTGTGCCCTCAGATATTTTGGGGAAGCTATGGGGCATCATTCTGGGTTTTAGAGATATCAGAAGCTAACACAATTCCTTCCCTTAAAAAACATTCCTGGTTAGGCAGGGAATAGGGCACATATTTAAAATAAATAAAAACACAAGGCAGGAAATGCTAAATACCCATTGTGGGAGAAAAGGGAGACCAAAGCTATGGGAACTGAGAGACAGAGAAGACGGTCCTGGGCTACAGCTGATAGACAGGGATGACCTGAAACCAAAGCTGGGAACATTGCCAGGACACAGAATGGGGGCAACACAAATTTAGTCTACTCTTCTTTGTCTTGTAGTTCTATACTGTTTTTAGAAAGTGAACTGATGTTCACCCCGCTTTTTTTAACAAAATGTATGATCAGGATCCTTTATTGTTAAAAATTACTTTATGGTCCAGATACTATACTTACTAAGGCAGGGAATGAGATATTTTGGAAAGGGTTCCAACAGAAGCCAAAGTAAAAGGAGTTCTGGGGTGACATTTTCAGTCTTCAATATTCTATTCCTAATTAAGATTCAACCCCATAGACTTTGGATTTCATATCCTCAGGAAGGCCTTGGCCATTTTCATGGTTGGTTCCTGGTCTCAAAGCTTCATTTTAAACCTTGTGTTGATGGACTTTCTGATTGTGCAAACCTCAGAAACCTAGAGATCTTAGATAGCAGGAGGATGCGTTTACATAGATGTACACCATAATTCTTGTTCCTAAATATATCTTATATTGCATCATTTACATACGTCTTAAATATCCATTGAATTCTAATAAATAGGAACTCATAATAAAATTGGTAATAAAATGGATTATTCAGGTGATGCTGTTTTATTACAGTCTCATTATGATTATATAATCCTTATTAAAATCTGGATCAAAGATGAATTTCTCACTGGAGGTTCTTCCCAAGCACTTTAATAAATTCTATTTATTGCACAATCCCAGATGAATATTGGTTTTTGTAATTTCATACAAATGTGTGGTAGCATGACATAGAAACCATCTAAAGGAAATCTATATCATTATTCTTTGAGAATTCATAGCTTAGTTTCAGAACTTCTTGAAGAAATGTCTGCTGGGCAGAATATCCCGTGAGCATTGTTTTTCATCTTTTGTTGTGTCTTGCTCCTAGATGGCCTTTTCGTAGAGTCCTTTTCTGATATGATTTGGGTTCTTTGGTGGTGATCAGAGCTGCACATGGCAGATCATCAATCTGAGGAAATGCTAAAACTGAGGTGAGGTCCCGATGCCTCACCCCGGGCACCTCGGGGCGGGCCGAGGTGCCCCCCACCCTGGCACCTCCAGAAAGAGCTTCCAGAGTGAGCCAGGGAAGGCGTGGAGGCTCTCCAAAACCAGACTGGCCATTGGAATGCTGTGCCTTGGAAGAGGAGGCATTGTCAGTCTTTTCACATCAGAGAGACGCAGAGCTGTTCGGCCACCTCGTGGACACCAGGTCCAGGAGGCAGGGCCTAAGAGCGTACAGAGCACAGCTGAAGAACAAATAAAGGGAGTCCTGCTTTCGGCTTGATCCAGCAGATATAGGAACAAATATCTTAAGCCTCTTCCTGGCTGGGCATCCGCAGCTTCCAGCCAGCTTGGTGCCGTCCAGCACAAAGGAGCTGGACATGAGGAGCCGCTGCCAAGCCACTGCAGCCAGCCCGGTTAATAGCCCCCCGTGTGGCTCAGGGGGGCCCAGCTCATTACCTACAGCTGCCTTCTGAGGAGGGAGGACAGCACAATAGGGGACCCCAGACCCAGGCTGCCCACGCCTGAGGTCCCAGCTCTAGCACTCGCCAGCTGGGTGGTCTCCATTTGTCTCACTTTCCCCATCTGTAAAATGGGCTAACAACAGGCTCTACGTCAGCGTTGTTGTAAGGACTGAATAAGTTAATATTAAAGTTCTTGATCAATGCCTGGCACTTAATGTGTTATATAAACATTTGCTAAGTTAGTTCAGAGAAACCGATTTTGCTGAGTGGGGCTCAGGGCCATCCATGGGGACGAGGTCATAGAGGACAGGGAGCCGGTCCCTTTGGCAAGAAGCCGAGGCAGCCCTGCCGCCCGCTGCATGCCGTCGGGGACCGCGGGGGCCGCGGCTGGCCGTGCCCGAGCTCCGAGACGAGGCTGGTGACCGCGGAGCCGTGGGGTTGGTGCTTCCTGAATGCAGGCTGAAAACTGGATGTGGAAACACTTCTCCCAACCTCAGGATTTAGATAAAACTGCTTATTAGCAAAGTGAGGATTATCCGGGATTTGCGGCTGCTCTTATCTCCCGCGCTGCCCGATGTGGGCGCCCAAGGAAATGCCAGCCCTGGCGGCCTCCCGCAGTGACACCTGCTGCCGCCCGAGGCTTTCTGCCCGCCTTGGAGCAGAGGCCGACACAAGCCTGTGTGAGAGCAAACCAGCGCGGGCCGCTGGACTCAGTTTCCTCGAATGTGGCCGCGTCCTTCGTAATGTGCTGACCCCGCAGGAGGCTCCAGCCGGAGGCAGCCTGCCTCTGTGAGCGCCTCGAGCTGGGTGGGTTCCCCGCTCTTTCCTGGTCTTAACATGGAAGGATCACCCCTTCCACGTGCTCATGGTCTCCACGAGGGTGACTGGGGACAAGTAGCCTGGGACAAGTCTTAAGATGGATTCTCTGCTTTCAGAGCTCAGACCTACCCCGCCCCCACCATGTAGAACGTAACTCGTCTTTAGGAAGAAGCTGCTTTGTCCTACAGATTGCCCAGGAGAACACCACTCATCTGCAAGAAAGGGGAAAGCGGGCAAAAGGAACTGATAGGAAATAGAAAAGTAACATGTACAAATGCTCCCCCTCCCTAACAATCAGTTAAAAGCAAACCAAAGCACCCTGGTTTGATAATGTGATTATTAAAAGTTTAAACCTTTGCATCTGATTTTAAGAAGGCTGTAGGGAGATGGGGGCCCCTGACAAGGGCTGGTAGGCATGTGGTATACAGGCTCGTGGCGTCTTTGAGCCTTTAAACGTCAGATACTAGCTGTCTGTGCTGCGTAACAAATCGCCACAAACTCCATGGCTTAAAGCAGCTCTCGCGCCTCAGCTCTCAGCTGTGCGGGTGAGCAGAGCGGCGCAGCCTGGCTGGCTTCTGTCCCAGGCTGAAAGGAAGGTGTCAGCTGGGCTCGGCTCTCATCTCACTGGTCTTCGGCAGAATTCGTTTCCGCGTCACACTTTCCGCACAGCTTCCTCCGTATTCGAGCAAGCAGCAGCAGGCTGGAAAGCTCTGCCTTCCTCTCCTGCCTTCGGGGGCTCAGGCGATGGCCCAGCAGGACAATCCGGGGCAATGTCCCCGTCTGAGGTCAGCTGATTGATAACCTCAGTTCATCCGCAGGGTCCTCCCAGCAGTGTGGGTGGATGCTTGATTGACAAGCCGAGGGTGGGAGCCTTGGGGGGCAGTTTCAGAATCCTGGCTATCCCGCCCGGCCACCCAGGACGTCTGTCTGCGGACATTTCTACCCTAGAACTTTCGTGCCTAGACATGAAAACAGGTGAACGAGCATGTTCACTGGGTATTGGCGGGAGGGGGCTACAGTTTACTTCTGAGGTTGGACCCATGAGAAAAAGGGGCGCACTGATTCCTTAGAGCTCTACAGGATCTGATTGGCCTGGAGTAATTTCCCCTTGGAATTCTATAGCATCTGATTGGCCAGGAGTACTTTCCCCTCGGAATTCTGCACGATCTGATTGGCCAGGAGTAATTTCCCCTTGGAATTCTGCAGGATCTGATCCACCAGGAGTAATTTCCATCCCCTGAAGACATTCCTGCCACCACTCCCAGACACACATTTTAGGGGGTAGGAATGGAAGAGACCAGGTACCCTGGAACTTCCCATAGTAACAGGGAGTCCTAGGTTGGCTGTGGTGGGTCAGGGGAGGCTTTGCTGAGCAGGGGAGCGGACCAGCCAGGGGGGATGCCAGGGGTGAGAGGACCCCGAAAGGAGGGGCAGCCTGGGTTAAGGGCGTGTGTCAGGGCAGAGCTCAGGGCGAGACCCAGAGGGAGGGGCAGTGGCCACGGGTGGAGGGACAGTGGCCCTGGAGGGAGGGACAGTGGCCCTGGAGGGAGGGACAGCAGCCACAGGGAGAGGGACAGCGGCCCTGGAGAGAGGGACAGCGGCCACGGGGGGGAGGACAGCAGCCCTGGAGGGAGGGACAGTAGCCCTGGAGAGAGGGACAGCGGCCACGGGGGGAGGGACAGTGGCCTGAAGACCAGCCTGAGCCCAGGCTGGGGAAGAGGCAGACGGCAATCCCGGGTCTCTGCAGATGCTTCTCCCAGGTTTGGGTTTTACTCTTAGTGCACTGGGAAGCTTTCCGTGGGAGGAGGACGCGGTGTCAGTTGAAGGTGAAGTGACTGAGTTCCCTCAAATCGTCCTGCTGTTGGACGGGAAGTTGGCCTGGAGGCGGAGGCTTCTGGGGGTGCAGTAGCAGCGGCGGGGGATGGCCCGGCCCACCCGGGAGGACGAGGTGGAGGGGTCACGGCAGCCCACACGCAGTGAGCTCCTCACGAGGCCCTGGATGCCGGTGACAAGGGGTCCTGCCCTGCAGGAATCCGCGTCACCCAAGTCCAGAGGAACACACCCGCTTCCTGGGGCTCGCGAAGATCTTTTGGCCGCATTGTCCCACGCGCTGTCCAGAAAGTGCTATGGCACGGCTCATGATGATCTCCACTTACAGGCAAAGAATTAGGGCGGCTCGACGCGGGCGGCCACGGTCACGTCTGGTTTCCGTTTGGGGGCTTCTGGCCCTCTCGTCCCTCTGCTCTCTCTCCACATCACACCTCGGAGAAGACAAGGGCATTGAGTGAGCCCCCGGCAAGGCGCGTGGGCCCGAGGACCAGGAGTCGGGTCCTCAAGGAGGGAGCAGCGGAGCCTGCGCGACTCCAGAGCCTCCCCCGAGCTGCTGCCCTGTCATCACCTCTGGAGTGAGAAGCCCGTTTCCCGCTCTCAGAGCAGCTGTTAGGCCCACGGCCCTGGCTCTGCGGCTGTGAGAAGGGGTCTGATGGGGCGCCCGGGTTTCCCACACTGGCAGATCTGATGGGGCGCCCGGGTTTCCCACACTGGCAGATCTGATGGGGCACCCGGGTTTCCCACTCTGGCAGATCTGATGGGGCGCCCGGGTTTCCCACACTGGCAGATCTGATGCGGCGCCCGGGTTTCCCACACTGGCAGATCTGATGGGGCGCCCGGGTT
>JAKSZT010054277.1:707627-722928 GCA_026826555.1 Tolypeutes matacus | reverse complement strand
TCCCACACTGGCAGATCTGATGGGGCGCCCGGGTTTCCCACACTGGCCGTGGAAGGAAGATGGGAACCTGATTCACCAAGTAGGCACAGAGTAGGGTGGGGAAAGAGTTCTGAAGGAGAAAATCAGGATCCTTTAAAATGCAAAATAGCCGAGCACAAATACGCACCTGGGGAGCCTCTTGGCCTGCTGGGGAGGAAGATGCGGAGGCACAGCGGGGAATTAGCCACGTGGGGCGGGCTCTGGTGCTTGTTTAAAGGACCTGGCTCTGGAGGCTGCAGGTGTGCCTGGGAGGAGAGCCCCCCGGGGTCTGCAGTGAGAAGGTAAGAGGGGCAGGGGTGGGCTCGTTCCCAGGGCTCCCATAAACCAGACGCTGAAAATATCGGAAACGTGTTCTCTCGCCAAGCAGGAGGCCAGAAGTCTGAAATCAAGGCATTGACAGGGCGGCTCCTTCTGGGAGCTCTAAGGGAGGGCACATCCCAGGCTCCTCTCCAGGCTTCCTGGGCTTGTAGCTCCAGCGCCTGCCTCCGTCTTCACAGGCCTTCTTCCCTCCATGTCGCTCTCTCCAAATCTCCATCCCTCTGTCTTCTAAAGACAATAGTCACTGGGGCTCGGGCCCACCTGTTTGTAACTCGATCACCTCTGCAAAGAGCCTGTTCCCAACACGGCCACATTCGGAGGCACCGAGGTTAGCACTTGGATGTGTCTTTTGGGGGACACAGTTCACCGCTCTGCAGAGGGCGAGAGGGGCGGGATTCAGCTGAGCGCAGTGGACTGCGAAGGGGGTGCGCCGAGGCGGGGGCAGCGCTGCACAGGGGAGGGCGGCAGCTGCTTTGTGAGGATGGGGGTTCCTGAATGGGGCGTGGGCGGCGACAGGACCGGCAGGCATCGCGGGCCGCAGTGAGTGTGGCCGTCCTCGCAGAGGGAGGGCAGGGAAGGCTTGGAGCCACGGGCCGAGAGGCCGAGCGCGGCTGTAGGGAGGCGGCGGCTGTGCCAGCGCGTGGAAGGGCATCGGCGCGATCCATTGGTGGACGAGGGCGCCCGGCAGACCGGCAGCCACGGTGTGTGGCTCCCACGGTGTGTGGCTCCCACGGGGAGCGCCACCCAGCTCCTGGTGGCTGGTGGGCTGTGGAGCGCGGGGGGGCAGGGCAGCTTCATTCCCCGAGAGAGGCTGGAGGGGGCGCTCAGAGGAGGTGCCGTCCCAGAGGAAGGAGGCGAGCCGGGCAGCGTGGCGCGCTGAACCCAAGGGGGCGAGTTCTGAGGGGAGAAGAGGGCCCACAGCAGGGAATGCCACCGGGCAGCTGGGGACAGGGGCCGACGAGTCCTGATGAGAGGAGGCCATGGGGGGGCACCCAGTGACGCTGCCGGCGGGACCCCTGGCCGGGCTGCGCCGACGAGGCCTGGCCCGAGAGCGTGAAGACCTGTGGCCAAGGCGACTCGGCAAGCTGCGCTGCTGCGACAGCTCCCCTGGACGGTCCTCGGGCCTGCAGGAGGAGGCCAGGCTCGCCCACGCCGGCCTCTCCTGCAGGCCTCTGGTGGCTGCCGACCCCCGCAGGTAGGGAAGCTGCCCTTGCCGGGGCCACTGGCGCAGTCGCCCCCTCTTCACAGGGAGTAAGCAGGGGAGGCGTGACCAGGGGCACTGCCTGGGAGCCCCCAGCGCTGCAGAGCCTGCGTGCAGAGGCCTAATTACCCCTCCTCAGGGAGCAGGAAGCGGGCCTGACAGCAAGAGGCAGCGTTTAGACCCACAGGTACCGAGCCAGGGGCTCCTGCAGGATTGGGAGGGGCGGGGCGAGGAAATCTCTGGGCCTCCCTGATTCCCACACATGCATCTGGCTACGCAGCCTTTCCATGGAAAACGGATTGGCAAGCTGTTCCTTTCGCTTTTAGGACAGGATTCCCACCTCCTGTTTAGGGAGATGAATTGACTGAACGCTAACCAATTTGTTCTATTAACATATTCAGCGGTAGGTAGGCATGTGGTAATATAACTCAATTTCTATCTTAAATCATTGTTTTAATCTTGTACTTGAGCACCATCATTTAATTTGTACATCCAGCTGGAAATATTGATTTTTGGAGGCATTTATTCTGTGCATTACATAAAATTCTATTTGCACCATACTGTAGAAATGTTACTTTGTGACTTCAAATAATATCCAGCTGCTTCCCTTTCTTCCTTGTTTCCCATTTGCGCTGACATTTCGTGGCAGTTGTGGCACTCACTGACTTCTCTGTGGAACTGGAAGATTCCTGTGGCTGGAGTGAAAAAGTGGAGCTGGTGGATGGTTTGGTAGAAGGACAGAGCACGGAAAGCGGCATTTGCTTTGCTTGGTTTCGTGACTCTGGGACTTGGTGTGTGCGTTCTATATTTAATGGACTTTTTGAAAGCTGGTGAAATAGCAGGCTCGCGGGCTTGACCAGGTGCCAGGAATCTTGCCAGCGCCCCCAGGCGCGTTGTTTGCAGGTACCAGCTCTGGGAGAGCAGTGACGCGAGAAGGAGGGGCGCTGATTTGCTCTGATGCAGTAGCTCACGGAGGCTCCTGAGGGCCAGGAGCAGCTCCTCGGCCTCTGCGAGCTGCGCAGACCTGCACGGGGCTGGGCCCCCAAAGGGCCCCTCTCGGGGACACAGCAGAGAAAGCATGCCGCCCCCTCGTGGCCACTTCCGGCGCGGTGGTGGCACAGGAGGAGCTTTCATTCCAGGCTCATTCAAAAGTCCCTCTTCCTCTTTTAAAGTGACAATAAATTAGATGACTGTCGCCCTCCTGGTGCCCGCAATGATCACAGACCTCTTTGTGGGGCTCCCGCCCTCACACCTGAGCGCCTCTGCAAGGCTGACGTCACCTGAGAGGTCACCGCGGTTCATCTCCCAGGAGGTTTTGATTTTCCCATTTGGCAGATGAGGTGTCAGCTCTGAGGCGAGAGCCAGTGATTTGCCGACTTCGGTGGCGATTAGACAGCCAGTGGTCCCTGAGCCCCACGGTGTGTCCTTGGTCAGACGGAGGGGCTGGCTGTGGGGCGAGCCCCCGGGAACGGCCGGACCCCTGCTTGTGTGAGCAGACTCCACCCGAAGCAGGAGGCGCGGGCTCTTGCTCTCAGGCCACCCTGGGTCCAGTTTGGGAAACAGTGTCTAATGCAGAGAGGGAAGAACTGGACTTAAAATGACGGTAATAATCACAGGCTTTGGGAAAATCAAATTGTAGTTGCCTAGAAAACCTTTAAAGTCAAATGTTTTTAGAAATAAATTATATATGTGAAAGTCAGAACCGGCTGCATAGTCTGTAGGGCCAAGGACACAAGGAAAACATGGGGCCTCTTCCTAAAAAATTAAGAACTTCAAGACGGTGCCAGCAAAGCATTAACAAAGCGTGGGCGCCCCCTGAGGGCGGGGAACCCTGATCCCAAGCATGGGGCCTCTTGAGGGTGGGACCCCCCTTTATCCCGAGCGCAGAATCCCCCGACCCTGAGCGTGCCCCATGACCCTGACTCAGGCCCCCCATCCCAAGTGCAGGACCCCTGATCCTGACCGCTCCCCCATCCCGAGCGTGCGCCCCCCTTCCCGAGCACGGGGCCCCCCATCCCAAGTGTGCATCCCCCATCCCAAGCACAGGGCCCCCCATCCCAAAGGCAGGGCCCCCCATCCCGAGCGTGCGCCCCCCCATCCTGAGCGCGGGGCCCTGTGTCACCGCGCGGGCCGCGTGCTGGGAGGCCGCCTTGCGCCTGCATGGGTGCTCTGGAAGGAGCATCTGCGGCCTGCCGCCTGGAGCCCCTGAACTCCTCTGGCCCCCGCTGCTCCCCTCCCGGGGCTGGGGACCCTGTGAGCCTCAGCCTGCGCAGCCAGGAGGCGAGCTGCCTTGGCAAGGCCGGCGCACACCCCGCCGCGGGGTCTGCCTTGGGGACTGCACCCCGTGCTGCTTTGTCCGTCACGAGGAAGCCCAGCAGTGCCTCTGCCCCAGCAGACGGGCATCAGGCAGCCCCGATGCCCGCAGGCGCAGGCCGGCAAGCCTGGTCCAGGCCCCGAGCACCGTCATGCCAGGGCGTCGCTGTCCTCCAGAGAGACCCCATGCTCAGACCCCGCAGCCTGCCGACCTCAGCTGTCCTTAGCTCGCAGGGATGACCTGGAGCCGACACTGCTGGGGAATCTGCCACTGACAACTGCAGTCAGGGCTCAGCTTAACCCAGAATAGGGTTCCACCTCCTGCCATAGGGTGCTGGAAGGAAGAGGGAGGGAGGAGGGAAGAAGACAGGGAGGGAGGGGGCGGGAGGGAAGGAATGGGGAGGATGGGGGAGGGACAGGGAAGTGGGAAGGAGGGGGAGAGGGAGGGGAAGAGGAAGGAGAGAGGAAGAGGACTGGGAGGTAGGGGGAGGAAAGGAGGGGAGGAAAGAGGGGTGAAGGGTAGAGGGGAAGAGGGAGAGAGACAGGGAGGGAAAGGAGGGGGAGGGGGAGGGAGGGACATAGTGAGGGAGGAAGGGAGGGCGGAGGGAGGGAGGAAAAAGACACTTAATGCCCCCAAATTAGGACAGGCCCCTGACCCCTTTTAGCTCACCCCCTCGCTGCATTCCTAAACACAGTGACGGAAATGGCAGCACCACTCTGCTGAGTTCTGCCTTAAACTTACCTGAAATAAATTTAAATAAATAAACTCCATCTTAAATAAACAGTTGTAACTATAGCAAATGACCTCAAAAATTTATTTATACGATGGCTATATACATATATGTGCCTGCATGCACATGCACACACACGCGCACACGCACACGCGCACACACGCACACGCGCACGCACGCACACGCGCACACACGCATGCACACGCACTTCTTGATTGCCTAGACCAGTGGTCTCAGCTGGTGGTGATTGTCCCCCAGGGAACATGTGACAAAGTTGGAGATGTTTTGTGGTCACGGCTGGAGGGTGCCCCCGGCATCGAGTCGGCCACGGCCACTGCCCCACAGCCCCAGTGCCCGGGCGTCCCCCACCCCCACAGCCAAGACTCAGGACCAGCCGCCTGCAGGCCGAGAAGCCGAGCCCCCGACAGGCCGGCGGCTGCATGTCCACGCGTCTCCGAGCGCAGGGGGAGCAGGTGCCCGGACCCGAGGACGGTGAGTAAAGGAGTGTGGTGATGCCGAAGCAGCCCCCCAAGCAGCCGGCCTTGGAGAGCCCCCCTCCCTGCAGGCACCCAGCAGGGAAAGGCTGCAGACCCGCTCTGGCTCCCCAGGAAAGGAGAGCCCTGGAAGGTCACCGTGCGCCCTGAGGTTTCGATTTTCTCGCTGTCGAGTCTAACTTTCCCCTCCCAAAGGCCTCCCTACAGCCCTGTCGCACGTGGAACGTGTCTGCGCCGCGTGGAGGTGTGGAAAAGGCTTGTTAAAATGCCTTTCCTCGGGCAGCTCCCTTTTCATTTCTCACCGTTTTTCTGTGTGCAGTCACCGCGGGGTACAGAAGCATCTGTGGCGCCGAGTTTCCCAAGGCGTGGCCGTCTGGTCAGGGTTCCAGTAGGTGACGTGGAAGGCGTAGGTCAGCAGCGAGCGGGACGCGCAGTGGAAGGCGGCACGAGTGGACCTTAGGCGTGCTCTGTGCGTGTGCATTTCACTACCCTAAAAATAAGCCTGAAATACAAACGTGGAAGCAAATGGCGTCTCCCTGTAGCCAGCTAAACGAGCCTGAAGGGGCTCAGAAAAGCAGAGGTGGGTTTTGCCAGCTCCCCGCGCTCCCCGTCCCCTCCCTGAGGCGCGCTCCTGAGCAGGTTTTTTTTTGTAGTTAAACATTTTTGGTCTTCATTATTGGGTTACTATAATTGTCTACCGGAGCAGTTTTCAGACCCGCTCTCCGCCCTTCCCGTGGGAGCCATGGCTTGCAAAGAGCCTCCTTGAGCTGGAGGGAGAGGCTCTGGAGTTAGGTTTTGAAAGAACGGTCCCCGTCAAGTGACAGCAGCACTGCCGCACCGTGGGCGGGGTCTAGCGGTCACGCGCAGCCCGCCTGTCCTCTGCACGGCTTCCGGGCAGCGCCTGCCCACCTGGGAACCAGCAGCAGCTCCCCACCGGGTCAGCCAGCCTCACCGCCTTCCCGGGAAGAGACCTCCGCACCCTGCTTTAAACACAGGGCACTCCCTGGTGCCCGTCGTCCCTGACACACGAAGAACGCCCCAAGCTCCGTCTCAGGAGTGAGGAGGGGATGCCGCCCGGGGTTCTTCCGAGCGGCGCAGCGTCCAATAAACTCAGACGCTTGCGGTCGCCAGGAGAACGGGCGAATCCGTTTCTCACGAGGCATTTAGTTGGCACCCCACTTTCCTTTAAGCTTTCCCCTGCTCTCTTCTGAAGAGCCCTTCCAGCCCTTCAGAGTCACCCCTTCCAGCCCTTCAGCCGTACCCGTTATGGTGCAAGTAAGTGGGTTTCTTCATCGGCTGACAGAGCTTTGATTTGCTCCCACGTTACAATTAGTGGTGTCCGGGCACCTGGTGAGTGGCTGCCAGACCCACCCGCTGACCTCAGCGTCTCTCCCACGTACCTACCTCGCTCTGTCGCAGCTCCACGGCCTTCCTCTTTTAACTTCCATGCCCATCCTTGCACGTCCCTATCGGAGTTTCCCACCCAATGTGGCACACAGCCCAGACTGGAATTCTTTGCTGCAACCTGAGTCTCTGTGTCATCTGGGCTCCCCCAAACCCCCATATTGCCGTGCGTGTCTGCCCAGGGACCCTCCTTGGCTGGTGCCTTTACCAGCCCTGCCCCATCCTCACGAGCATGAATGAGATGCCAAAGGCTCTCCCCTCTTCAG
Organism: Tolypeutes matacus; assembly: GCA_026826555.1. Lineage (NCBI taxonomy): Eukaryota > Metazoa > Chordata > Mammalia > Cingulata > Chlamyphoridae > Tolypeutes > Tolypeutes matacus. The sequence goes on along the minus strand of JAKSZT010054277.1, from coordinate 716,162 downwards.
CAGGAAATCTGCATAAAGGCACACGTCCCATTATTTCCAGAGTGTACCTGACTGCTCCCAGGCCTGGGTCCAGAACTTGACTTGAGGGTGGTCCCGCGCCAAATGGACCACTTCTCGTTTATTCAGTAAGTGTTTCCTAAGCACCTGCTATGGGCTGGACACCACACAGGCCCAAACAGCCTTGGGTCTGGCACATAGTAGGTTCTCAATATTCGGCCAGTGGGGGGCGGGGAGCCCATAGCACTGTGGCTTCATGCCCATGGCCTGGTTTTGCGATGAATTGTGTGTCCTGGGCAGGATGTGGGGGTGTCTTGGCTCCAGAAATAACATCAAGAAGCTCATTCCTATCAAAATGCTGCTGGAGGAGGCCTAAGAGCACTCAAGCAGAATCCTGCAAGTGGGAAGAGCAGACGATGGTCACTAAGCACAGACCACACCCCATTAGGGCCTGACCAGGCCTCAGTAAACACTGATGACCTCTGCCTGGTGCACACAAGCACAGCCAGGATGCTTTCTGCCTTCTTGGTCTTCCAGTCTTCTCCTCAACTTTCTTTCCAAACCTCTGAGACTTCACCTAGCCACAGCTAATTTCTCACCTGGATCAAATTGGCTGCAAGGCAGGTGACTCTCTTGGGCAAGTGTTGACCATGAGTTGGCTAAGGATTCCTGGTGGTTTCTGTCTCCTGGACCTTTGTTATCACCATGTACATCCACAATCGCCATGGCAGGACAAGAGAGAGTGAAGAGCATGTTGGCAAAGAAGAGTGTGCAATGAAGGAGAAGGTGCTGGCAAAAAAAAGCACAGAGGCAAAGAGGAACCCTGCAGCGAAGAAGAGCAGCAGTGAAGAAGAGCATGCCAGTGAAGAAGAATGTACCCATGAAGGAGAGTGTGCCAGCCAAGGAGAGCACACCAACAAAAAAGAGTGTACCAGCTCTTCAATGCCCTCGCCTCTGCCCACATCTCATTGGACAGAACTAGTCACATGCCTTATTCCAGGGGGCCAATAATCACTCTTCTCTCAGGACTCAGAAAACAATGAGAAGTGCATATTGGTGGGCCTCCATAATGCCATTTCTTCCCCTACCCCTTTAATCAGCTTTCCACTCCTCTCCTCCTTTGCTGATGCACCTGAAGTCCAGAGTAGCCCAGCCAAGGGGAGGGGATCATATTGCAGCTGGTAGTCAGGTATGGCCATGACAAGTTAGAGGAAGGGCAGGGGATGCTTCAGATTCTGTGTACCCCAAAACCCAGGCCTTCATCCCAATCTTCAGAGTGCTAACTAGGTTTTAGGACGGTGCTCCCTGAAGTTCCTATCTGCCTGGCCCCTAGAACGAGGCATGGCATAGAGTGGACACTCAAGAAAGATGGAGGGGTGGGCAAATGAAGGACTGCCCATCAATTTTAGAAACTGCTCTTATAACGATCTTGCCTGTGGTAGTGCATGTAAAGAATCGCCTTTAGTGAAAGGAATGAAGTTACATGAAAAGACATAAAATCCAGCCAAAAATGTATTAGCTAATATGGTACTTGTGTTATGGAAATCGGGGCCATGTTGGAAAATATTCATGACACCATTTAGAGCTGCGTTTGAAATAGGAGACTTCAGAATATAGGAGAATAAATTCCCCAAACTAATTCATGGAAAATTTATTCATCTGTCATCAGTGAAACACATCACATAATTTCAGCTTCTGGTGTTGAGCTTTCAGTTCGGTTCAGTAGTTCTTACCAGAAGCATTCTATGCATGCACCAGGCAAAACCCTGGGTACTGTGGCTGGCAACACAAATAACTGGGGGTGGGTTTTCCATGTCCCAAGGCAGAGCTTATAAAGCTGCCATTGAGGAAAGATGACTACTCAAAGGGACCCTCATTTCCAGTAGCTCTTTCTGGCTTCTCATATCTGGCTTTGGGATAAGGTTTTCTGGATCTCTGATGGACTCCAACTGGTTCAACAGGGGGTTGACATGCTGCATGTATCTTCAAGACCAGAGACGGTCTCAGCAATTTTAACTCTTTTGGCAGCCCCGATATGACAGGATTTAGTGACTTCCCACCTCGTGATGAAGCTGACTGGGTAGCTCTGTAAAGGCAGGAACTAAACAAACAGAACATTTGGCTAAAAACTCCCACCCCTGAAGCCCTTAGCTGCCTTGACTTTCTCACTCTGTGTTCCCTCACAAGCCTGTCAGAAACCGAAGAATGGGGTGGGAGGGAAAATGCTATGGGCTTCCATTGCTGACTAAAATAGCTTGTTAGCTGCCATTTTACCCATGTGCCCGGAGAGTTTCAGAAGGGAAACTGTTCACGTCTTTTCCACCCCTCTGCAGAAAATAATTTGAACCCTCAGTCATTAATTCTGTATGTGTTTGCTCTGGTTGTTAATAATCAAAATATAGAATTCTGGTCATGTGTCACATGTGTGCTAATGGGTAGAGAATGCTTGTGCGATTGAAGACACCAACAGAAAAATAAGACGTGGGAAAGTTACACCTCTGAACACCAATGGAATTCCTGATGCAATTCTCTACGATGGCTTTTAAAAAGCCCAGGAGGCCAGCATCCCTCTGCCGCTTCTTTATTTCTGTAATTGCCATGTGGTGTGTGTTTCTCTATTTTTAGTAAGCATACTGGTTAGTTTTGTATCATTTCTCAAAAAAACTCAATAAAACACTGAAAAGTACAAATAACACAGCAAACACAGAGGTGTCCACAACCCAGAATTAATAGTTGCTAATGTTTTATCATATTCGCTTCAGGTTTTTTAAAGAATAGCAACATTATGGAAAAGGCCACATTCTCTCTATTCCCTTACTTCCCCAGAAGCAACATTTTATTTTTTTACTTTACCTTTTTTCAAATTTATCCCCCTTCCCCAGATGGTTCTCTCATCTGTCTGCTTATGGTTTGCTCGCCTTCTCCAGGAGGCACCAGGGGACCAAACCGTGACCTCCCACATGAGAGGCAAGTGCCCAATGGCCCGAGCCACATCCACTCCCCTGGAAGCAACAATTTTGACTGTGTTCTCTCTCCAGGCCATGTTTTCGTACTTGTTAGGTTTATACCTGTATATGAAGTATGCTAACTATTTATATAGACTTGTTAAAATCTATGTAAATGGAATCGTGTCAGATCATTCTGTGGCTTGGCTTTTAATACTTAATGTTTCTTGTGGTTGTTGTTTTGTATGGTTTTTTCAGGAAATACCAGGCATTGGACCTGGGACCTCATCCGTGGAGAGCAGGCGCTCAACCACTGAGCTACATCTGCTCCCTTTTGATGTTGTTTTTGAGATCTCTCCTCATTGATACATATTAATGTGGTTCATTTTGAAGCAGCTGTCCATCAGATGAAATTGCAACAATATATTCTTCTCTCTCCTAAGGATTTCAGGTCCTGCATGAACATTGCTACTTCTCACCAATATTTCCACCTCCTTTTTCCATCAGGGCATCTGAAAGGATCATTCGGTTTGCTTGCTTTGGCCAATGAGATGTGAATGGAAATGATGTGTGTCAGTTCATTTAATTAAATGCTGAAGCATTTAACTGCCCATGTGAGCATGTCCAGGACCCTCTTTCCCACATGGAGACCCATAAAAGCAAAGCAGCTTAGAATGCTGAGCCAACATCCTCAGGACAGCTGGTCTGGAGAGTTGCCCAGACCCGCACCAGACTTTAAGCTGGAAATAAACTTGTATTGAGTGAAGCTACTGAGATTTTGGGGGATTGGTTGTTAGTGCAGCAAAACCAACCCTAACCTGACTAATCAAGATTGGTTCCAATTTTTTGTTATTTCCAAATGTGCAGTGCTAGGCTTTTGTGTACTCCGTGTATTCTACGTCTCTTTGATGCTATTAGCTGGACATATAGTTGCTAGGTCAAAGGGAAGTTGCATTTTCAACCTTCCTGATGTGGCCAACGGGCTGAACCAGTTTATGCTCCCACTGGTGCAGGAAAGAGCCCAGCCCTTGGTATTTTAGACTTTGAATTTCGTTGATTTAATCTGCAATAGATAACACTCTTCAGAGATACAGTGTAAGTTTGGGGGCTCCAAAATATTAGAGTTTTCCATGTAATCAAAGTAATATCTCTTTTAATGAGCTCATCAGTGAGCTCTGTCCTTGTTATTACCAGATGAAAAAGTTGGAATGTAGCATTGGCCCTTCAGAAGCATTTGGCAAGATTGAAATGATGTTTGAAGTTTGCTGTGATTTGGAAAAGCAACAGTTTCTTTTGTTAGTTAAAGTTTGGATGGCAGCCGCCTTTGGTTAAGTGATGAAAATGTTGCTAAATTCACTAATGTCACTTAGCTCTGCTAATTTTGCAACCTTAATAGGTTTCATTTGTCACTTACGACATTGCCAAGCCAAGCAATATTTTCTAACTTCAGTTATAAAAATTAAATAAAAACAAAACAACAAAAAAAGCTGACAACACATCTGTGATTTGTTGGGCCTGAGACAAGCCAGTTGAGGGATTTTAAGGAAGGGTAAGTAGAATGGCCAAATTACCCACTCAACAAAGCTGCTGTAAAAACTCACAAAATAACAGCTTTAAAACACTGCCTTCCTAAACACTGTGTGATTACAAGTGTAAACCGGCCTTTTGTAATGTTGATTTCACAGGGTTGGTGCCTTCCTAGTCCTAAAGCTGCCATGGGGAAGGCAGACAGCCTTTTCTCCTGACAGGAGCTGCAAAGAGCAGTGACCTTCCCCAGGGAAACAGCTGGAGCCTGCCCTGCATTCCTTCCATCAGCAGGGAGGGTGCACTTGGAGAACTGAACTGCTCAGCGTGACGGAGCCAAGATCTAGGGGTTCCTGGCCCTCCCCACGCCCCGCGCCAGGCCTTGGTGGAAACCGAGGATGGAAGATCCCACAGGCCGGGGCGTCATCGGCTCCAGGGGGTGTTTCTTTAGACCAGTGGTTCTCAGTCCCAAGGGACATTCGGCAACACCTGGGGACAGTTTCCTGGTCACCGCCGGGGGCGGGGGGGGGTAGAGCCCAGGGATGCTGCTCACCATCCTTCAGGGCCCAGGGCGGCCCCGCAGCACAGTAGCCCCCAGCCCCAGACAGCAATAGCACCTGGTAAGAAAGCCGCTGAGATGGCAGCGCACCCAGGAAAGCGGCGAGCGCTGCCACGGGTCCCCGGAGCTTTCTGTGACAAGCAGGGACACCCAGAAACCTTAAGGTGGGATGCGTTTCATTTCCTAAATGCCTCCTGCGAGGCCACCAGGGAAAGAGGAGGGGTGGGGCCTCTCCCTGTTGACAGTGGTGCAGCCACGCCTGGGAGTTAAAAGCGCTGGAGGAATTCAATGAGCAGGTAAAGACGGAAGGGCCATGGGCTTCTTCAGCAGCCCCTGTTTGTAGCTCCACTGGCCTGGGTGAGAAGTGCCAGCCGTGGAAGGAGGCACGGAGGGCGGCCTGATGAGGCTCCACAAAGCAGGAGGCGTCTGGCGAGCATCCCGCTCTGCCAGGCGACGTCAGGGGCCATGTGGCCGTTTATTGCTCCCACGAGCTACTGCGGCTTTTTAGAAAGACCAAGCAGTTTGCCACGTTAAAATGGCATTTAAAGTGCTAAAATTATGGCCATGCCCAACAAGTGTACTTTGGGGAAAGGGCATCAATTCCATGAAACGTCCGTTAACATTTCAAAATACCGCCGGCGTGTACATCAGTCTTGGGTGGCCTGTCCGAACGCAGTGTTATCTCTCCTGCTCTGCCACATCCGTGGGGGCCGCGGCCGTCACCACGTCCCCTGGATGTGCACGGGAAGGACCCGGCGGTCCACTCAGACTTCCTGTCCGTGGGCTTTCCCAGCACTGGCACCAATGTGAGGTCGCCCACCTGCGTGCCCCGTCTCCCGCAGGCAGGGCCCCCCATCCTCCTTCTTTTTGTGAAGTCCAGCTGGCCAAGCTGGTTTCCTTGTCGTGGTCACTGGAAAAATTCATTTCCCTTGTCAGCCTCCGTTGTCTGGCCATCGGAGCCCTTGGCAGAGGCACCAAGAGCGAAACTCGTCTTTGGAGACGTGTGCCGTCCTGGCTTGGCACTGGCAGGCAGGAGACGCGGCCTTTGGCCCACACACAAAGCCATGTGCAGGTGTGTATGTGTGTGTGTGTCACAAGGAGATGCGCACCTCGGACATTCACACTTTGTGTGATCAGCACGTAAGAGGCTCCGCGTGCTGCCGCTATCCAGTGTGAGTTCCAGCTCTCTGTGACACTTCAAGCAAAGTCTCACCAGAGCTCAGGGTCACCTGCAGTGCTCCAACGTCCTACACAGCTCCAGGCAATTATGCGTGTGTGTGTGTGAAAATCCAGGTAAACGTGTGTGTGTTTTCTCTCTGTGCTGCAACAGAGAAGATATTAAATGTGTGATAGCAGAGCTGGTAGTGTGACTTACATGCTGCCCGGGGACCCATTCTTGGATATAAATTGGACTGTCTACCAGATTGAAATACAGAAAGCGATTCACCAGCAGGACCCAGGGAAACTTTGCTTTCAGGAGGATAAACATCTGATTGGGAAATGCCAGCTGGAATCTGCTGGCCGGGGTGGGGGTGGCAGTCGCCGTGCCACAGGGGGTCCTTCAAAGGCTCTGCTGACGGCCACCTGCCCCTGCAGCCTTTCCTCTTCCACCCAGCGCGCACCTGCCGACACTGCACGGGGGGCTTGGGGAGGAGGCACCGGACGGGGTGTTGGGCTGCTGTGGACAGAGGTCACTTAGCAAGCCAGGGGCACGTGAGCCCCCGGCCTCTCCCCCAAGTTGGCGCTGTCATCACTGACTGCCCTGGTCCCTGCCCTCACGCACGGTGCGGTCAGCAAATGCTTGCTGGGCGTTGTCAGGTGGCTGGCAATGGGACACGGCAGGACAGACATGCCCGCTGCCCGGCGAGCCTTGGCTGCTCTGAGCAGCCTTTGCTGACCCCGCCGGGCTGGGTGAGACCCCTCGCCGGGCCTCTCAAACCTCCCAGAGGGGAGGGGCTTCTATTCAGTGCAACCCCTCGGTTATGTGTGTGGCCCCCACGCCTGCCAGGTGCTTTCCCTCTGGCTGGTGGCAGTCGGTGCAGCTGGGTGTCTTTGTGGCTGAGCGTGGCCTGCCCTCTGTCTTTGCAACACTCTGGCCCAGAATTGTCTACAGAACCATTTGAAGTAAGGAATGTTCTGGAACACTTGCTCCTGCAGCCGGGAAGAGGAGCAGTGTCTCCTCCTCCCAGTGTCTGTCTTGGTGGATTTTGCCAAGTGGCCCTTTGATTTTCGCAAGGGTGGCTGGGTCACGGTTGCTGGTGGTGGAAGACCGTGAGAGGTGGTGGGTAAGCTTTCACTAGAAGAGCCCTGCCTGCCCCGGGACCCCTCGGAAGAACGGGCATCTCTGTGCCTTTCTGGGAAAAAGCAGGATTCCAAACTTACATGAGGCTGTGATTACACTGTTGGTAAATTATGACCATAAATAAAAGACTCAAAGAGCTAAGCCAGATTGCTGCTGCCCTCTGGGTGGGGCGGGGCAAGGAGGAGGAGAGGGGACGTGTGCCGTGCTCGGCGCCCCTCGAGCCACAGCTCGGCTTTCTCAGCGCTCAGCACCTGCAGCAGAGGCCAGGGGCCCCGGAGTGGAGAGCACACGCAGTCTGTCCTCCGCGGGAAGCCTGCCCGCCCTGGTTCCCAGCTTGGTTGGGGCCAGCGCCCAAGAATTGGGGTGGGCAGAGCATGGGCACAAGGCCAGCAAGGTGGGCTGGGGGTACCAGATTGGAGGTGAGGAGGAGGCACTGTGCCCCCCGCAGTCTCTGAGGCCGAGTTGTGCAGCGGTGATCGTGCCGTGTCCATTCCGATGACCCACAGTTGGCGCGTTCTGTGGATGATTCCGAAGGGGCTGGAGAAGGAAGGGGTCTTGCTGGCTTCACAAGCCAGAGAGTTCAGCCAGAGGGACATGGGCTCCAGACTGACCTCCCCTTCCTGTTGCAAGGAAGGACAAATGGGGACACTTGGCGGAGTCGAATGACTTACGTGCCGGGGTCCCTGGCCCCAGCTCGGGTGACCCTTCTCTCGCTCCCATCAGCACTTGCAGGCTGGCCAGGTGCATTTAGGCCATGTGGACATCCATTATTCACTGGGGATTCCAGCAACTCAAGGCGGGGTCCCTGAATGCTGCAAGTGGCCGGTGATCCAATGTGAGGGTGAAAGCCTGGAAAGCTGCACCTCTGCTCCCCCTGGCACAGCCCAAGCGGAAGGATGATGGGGCAACTGGAAAACTGCTCTTGGCTGACATCAGTCTCCCAGTAAAGTGGGGCCTGGACGCAGGCGGGGTCTCGTTCCCCCACCCTCCCGGAGACCCCTGGTGCTTTCTAAGTGAGGAGGGTGATGGCACCTGCCTGTGAGGATTAAACGAATGTCCCTGCAAGGAGCTGGAGCTGGGCCTGGGGGGGCACCCTGGTGAGGATCAGCCGTTGTTAGCAAGGTGTGTTCATTTTGAATGAAAGAGCACCAGAAAGCACCCTCACTTTTCCTAAACTGTCGGGACCCTTGAAAGCCACAGCCCACCCA
>JAKSZT010054277.1:664488-707617 GCA_026826555.1 Tolypeutes matacus | reverse complement strand
CCCAGGAGATGCCAAGGGAGGGCTCGTGCCCCAGGAGATGCCAGGGGCAGGGCTACTGCCTGGCTGTTTAGCAAACTTGGAGGAGGAATGCCCTCTGACCACCCATCTCAGCCCCACACAGGGAACTTGGGGGGGGAAGGGGGAACAGAAAAGAGCATGCGACAAGGCCCCAGGGCAGGGGTCCCCCAGGCAGGCCGGGGCGGAGGGTGCTTCACAGGGGAGCAGTTACACAAGGCTTCCGGGGTCCTGCAGGTGCCCTCCCACCCACTGAGTGGGTTAACGTTTGAAATGCATTTGAAAAGGCCTGGAAAGAGTAGCCTTTCTAGAAATATTTGTGAAAAAAATACAAAGTAAAATGAAAGATTCCCTGTGCAAGGGAAGAGGGGCTCCCTGGTATCAGTTAGCACCTTGCCGCCTCCTTGCTGGACCCTTGAGCTGCACGGGGTGGTGCCTGGTCTGGTTTGGAGCACAGCCCTGCCCAGTACCTGGCCTGTGGGTGCTGGACAGAGGGCAGTCGATGGGGTGGCAGGAGCCAGGCCAGAAGAGCCAGCCTGAGCCATGTCCCGAGACCCGGGGCCACTTCTCCACACCTACCTGTTGTCTGACGTCTCCTGCCCAAGGCCTGCCGGCTCCCTGCGTTCTCACTGTGCAGGTGTAACCGCACTTCCCGAGGAGCCCGCGGGCTCTGCACGCAGCCAGCAGCCACTGGAGAGAAGGATCCCGCCCTCGGGAGCTCGGAGTGGACCTTGAGGGGGACAGACTGGGCTGTGGGTGGCTGACGCTCAGATATTCCCCCACAGGGCCTGGTTCTCTGTGGACCCCTTGCCAGCCTTCCTCCCAGCTTTGTAATGGGGGAGGAGAGGGAGTCGGGGGGGAGCTGGGCGGGCACCCTTTCCAGCCCTGGTACCTGCCAAGCTTTGCTCCATACGGGATTGACGTGGACACTGTGTTTAGAACTGCCGTGAGCAGGTTGGCTGGGATGGTCTTTGAATGCACATTACAGAGGACCGAGGAGGTGATGGGAAATGCACATTTTATTTCTAAGTGAATTCCTCTTCTGTGAGATAAGCCCAGAGCCCCATACAGGCCTCATGACCATTCGACTTGGGCTCTTCTCCGTGTGTCCCTGTGACTCAAGATGACCCAGCATCAGTGAGTGTGGCATTTTGACCAGCTGCCACTTAAACTGTTCACGCCTCACGGAGGGAAGGGGAAGCCAAGATATTCGCAGTAATAGCAATACTGGTCACCTGTGCCTTATGGTGCTAGCCTGCTAATTGCTGAATTAGACAGTTGCCCGGAAGCACGTCCTACATCCGGGGCAGCGCGTAACCCGCGCTCTGGCAGTGAAGCCTGAGCCCCTGAGCCGCCGAGCCGAGTCTGTGCTTCAGCACGAGGCTGGAAAGAGGCCCCATCTCCTCACACGGGACTTTTATTCTGGTCAGGACCACGGCCAGCTCCAGGACCCCTTGTAGGCACTGCCACCTCCCGAGGCCAAGGGCAGACCTCACAGCCGGGAACCCTGCGTGGGGGAGGTCAGACGCACCCTCGCCACGGGGCTGTCACCTCACCCCTCTGCCCTGGCGACGAGTGAGGTGGGGCCAGTGAGGAGAGGAGAAAAGTAAGGCTGGGAGGCGGCAGCCGCTGGGTCCCCGTTTAGCTGTGTGGAGTTGGAGGACGGATGCATCGTGGACTGGAGAGGAGGTGGGAGGAGAGGACGGGCGCGCAGCATCCTGGCCTGGCCCCTCCCCAGGCCTCTCCAGCCCCCAGTTCTGCTTCCCTAAGTCTCGAGTGAAACCATCCGGTGGACTGTCGGACATGCAGATTCTTGAACCTTCTCCCTTATTTAGCCACCGTGCTGTTCGCGCTTCTCTCGACTGCGTTGTGACTTGAAAGTGCTCGGGGTTGGTTGTTGCTAACCCCGGTTGGAAGATAGTGTCACCTCACAGGGACGGGATGGTCAGGAAGCAGGTTGGGGGGACCCTGGTGGAGAGATGAGTCGGTGGAGGAATAGCCCCAGGGGGAGTGGGAGGTCAGGAGGCAGGAGGCCGTCGCGGGCGTGGAGACTAGGGCGGGTCGTCCTCCATGCAAGGCCTGGGTGAAGGCACCACATGCCCAAAGCTGCATGGGGTTGTCCTGGTTTGCGTCTTTTGTGGACCCTAGAAAATTATGTTCTTAAGCTCACCCGTTCCTGTGCATGTGAACCTCTTTTATGTGGGGCCTTTTGGTTCGATTCAGTGAAGGGACCTTCCAATTAGAGCCTGTTGATTAGATCACTTTAGTTATGGGCCTTTGATTAGATTGTAGGGCACAGAGTGGGTCTTAATCCTTTTACTGGAATCTTATAAAAATGGAGATACACAGAGAAAGAGCGCTGCTGCCATTTCACCCTGCCATGTGAGAGAAAACTCCAGGATCGCCTGCAGCTGCAGAAAGACAGAGAAACCCCGAGAGGCTGGAGGCTGGAATCAGCAGAGCAGCCCGAAGCGGGGAGAAGGGAGAGCAGAGCCAAGGGCTGCATCACCCATGCTGAGCTCAGGGAGAAAGTAAGCCTGGAGGGGAGGCAGGAAGCCCTGCAAGGACTGGCCTCCATTGTGCCTGGCCACAGGGCAGGACCCCAGGGTCTGCCAGCAGCCCACCCTGGTGAGAAGGCAGCTCTGCTGATGCCTTGATCTGCGCATATTTACAGCCTCGGAACTGTAAGCTTTTACCCTAATAAAGTCTCGTTATAAAAGCCAGCCCACTTCTGGCGCTTTGCTCCCAGCAGCGTTAGCAAACCACGACAGGCGTGTTGAGCCCTCCAGCCGTGTCTGCTCCCAGGGACTCAGGGTCAGTTCTGGAGGGTTCTGGAGAGCCAGGCGTCCCTGGAGTTAGTTATCGGTCACTCTTCTCTGCTTCTCCGGAGAGCTACCTCACTTGTGAGCATAGAGAATCGGCTCCGGGTGGCGGTGTCTGGGCAGGGCCAGGCAGAGTCGTGGATTTATGCGGGACTGTGGTGCATGCCCCGGTCCTCTACGTGCTGGTTAAAGGAAAGTTTTATGATGAAAATCTGTAAACCTAGCAAAAGCAGAGAGAACAGTACAAGGCATGCACCCTCACCCCACTCCAGCACAGCCAGCCTGGTGTCAGCTGCAGCCCACTTTCCCCTCCCCTCGATGCCCAGCCATCATGCCGTTCTCACCCCTAAAGGTTCACAAAGCATCTGGTCAGTGCCTAGTGGCCGTAGATGTCACAATTTTTAAAATAGTTTATTTGAAATAGAATCCAAATGAGGTCCACACTTTGTGATTGGGGTGACTCACCTCTAAAGACTCCTCACCTCTAGCTTTCCTCTCTGTCTTTTTGCCTTTCCAGTTTGCTTGCTCATGAGGAAGCCAGGTTGTCTGACCTGAAGAGTTTCCCCCGTTTTGCGGTTTGGATTTTGCAGGCTGGACCTCATGGTGTGCTTTAATGGCTCCTCTGTGCTCTGTGTTTCATGTAAATGGGGAGTTGCATCCATATTTCTGTTTCTGGGAGAATCAAACTTGCTGTGGTGGTGAAATCGTCTGTCGGGAGCACCTCCTGCCCCATCCGCTGAGCACCATAAGTTAAAAAGCAGAATGAGAGAGAGTGTTCAGCACAACGGGCATGGACAAGCACCTTCATCGTGAATAGGCAAATGAATGGCTCCACTCTGAGGTTTTGAGGAGTTCAGAACTGGGAGCTGGAATGAACTGCGGAGGGGCCAGGCAGAGGCTCAGCGCCAGGCGGGTGGGGGTAACCAAGAGGGGGGGCAGCGGGAAGCAGGGAGCCAGGTTCCACCTCGAGAGTACAAGGGGAAAGACCGTAAGTAAAAGAAGGCGAGGAGTTAATGTATTTGTTTAAAATGTTAAGATCTGCCCCTTGCTATTACAGCTGTAGAATATTTTTAAATTTAATTTTAAATTATCAAGCAAAATACTTGGGGCAGCATTTATTTAGATAGCATTTTAGTGGCTTAAAATGTTTAGTAAAAATTAAAACATATTTACAGAAATTTAAATTCTCAAGATGTAGCAAATAAATTGCCTCTGAAAGCACTAGTTTTTAAGCAACTTGAAGAGAAAAGTCAGAAATTAGTCGCTCCTGATTGCACAGCCCAACCTTGGAGGATTTTGAAGAACAATTTGCAGGGGCAGCGTGGTGCTCGTTCTTCTGAAAAGAGCGTCCCAGGCTAGGGTATGGAGAAAGGAGCAACGGGAACAGCACAAGGAAGGCAGGTGATCGGAATATCATCGTTGGCCGTGCAGATACAGACAGCTCGTCCAGAGAGATGAGTCAGGAGGATTGCAGGGCCGAAACCTTCAGAGAGCAGGAGCCATCACCCTGCAAGTGCCGCCGGCTTCCGGGGGAGAGGGGGGCGGCTGCAGGAGGCAGGAGGGAGGTCGCGGGGCGCACGAAGGCACGCAGACATTGTTAAGCAGCTTCGCTCTCTCGTGCCAAGTCTCGACTTGGCAAACTCCTCAGGCCGAGAGATGAGTGGCTGTGACCCTGCCAGCTTTGTGATGTCACCATGAAAAGTCATTTTCCTGCCGTCCTGAAAAACAGTGCTTCTGACCCCAAGGTTGAACCAATAGCAGTTGACATAAAATATAGCGTGACAGTAGCTGGTGGGAACAGGATGAGATTCGCGGGCAGGGTAGCGGGTGACAAATGGGGCGCAGCCACCCCCTTCCGCCCATTTCATCACAGAGACCTGGCGGGTGCAGAGCCGTGAGCCTTCCGCTGCTGGAGAGGGGCGTAAGGAGGCTCCAAGAGCAAGGACAGGGGCCAAACTGGGCGCTGCTTTCCTGAAAATCCTGCGATGCTTTGATGGGGGAGAGGGCAGCGGGCTGCTCGGGGAGGCGCCCAGGCACGACCCGCTGCTTTCCAGGGACAAACTCCTCAGGTCAGAGCCTTCTCCTTGAGCTTCAGGCTCCTGCGTGCACCGAAAGCACTGCTGAATCTGCGTGCTCATGCTCTTTACTGCAAGTCCGCCATCCGCAGCCTTATGTAGGAAGGCACTAGCGAAGCCTCCATGCAGGGAGGGTGGGCGCCGGCCCCTCACGGCTCACCCAGCAGGACGCTGTCGGTGGTCATGGCTCAGGGCAGAGACCTGGGTTCTAATCCCACCTTTGCCACTGGCCGCTGTGTGACTCTGGGCAGGCGGCTCAGTCTCTCTGCGCCTCTGCTCCCTCATCTGGAATGAAAGGACCTCCCTCACAGGATCCACGCTTAGGTTCCGGAAGGGGTCTCACTGAGCACCAACTGTGTGCCAGGCAGTACTCCAGATGCTGGAATTACAGCTTTCGGCACACTAGCTGCTTCCGTGGCTCTTTTAGTCTAGACGTGTGAGCTCTTAGCGCTTAGAAAGGATTCCCAAGGCCTGAGCAGGGAGCGAAGGCTGGCAGCGCTGCTGCCCAGGAGGGACTCTTCCTTGGGTTTTCCATCCCACGCTCCCTATCTCTTTCAGCGAGGTCCTGGTCACCTCTCCTTGGAGAAGGCCTCTCTCCCTCTGGAGCCCGTCCATCCTCCCCGCAGCCTTCCCAGCCTGACAAACCTTCCCTGGCCCCTGCATTCTTTCAGCCTGCCCCCCACCTCCCTGCCCATCTGTAGCCACGTGCCCCATCCTCCCTGTGCCCCCACCCTGCGCGCATGCCCTCGTTCTCTCTCCTTGACCACCCTGCCTCGACCGTCTCTCTCCTGGAGCTCCTTCTGCAGCTGCCCCCAGAGACACTTATTCCACGGGGGCCGTGCCTCCCGCATTGCTGCCGGGGGACTCGGCAGCCTCACTGTGGCCTCCCCGTGGAAGAGGCCAGTCACGGTGCCGCACATGCCAACAGCACCCAGCGGCACGGCAAGGGCCGAGTGGGGAGGCCGTGGCTGCTCTGGGAAGCCGCAGCCGGGCTCAACGTCCCGGCCGGCGGGCTGGGTAGCGGCCGCCCTGCAGCCTGGGAGGCAGGTGCAGACTGAACCCTGGCCTCCGCTGCCCACCTGCCAAGTGCCTGGGGGACGCCGCTGTCTCTGAGGTCAGAGTCCTTCCCTCCAAGACGCAGGCAGCAGTCGCCCTTCCTCCCCGGGACCTGCAAAGACCGAGCAAACGAATGCACGTGAGACTCACAGCGAGGCACGCAGCACGTCGCGGGGCCTGAGCAGTGGCTAGCTGAGGGACGCGTGACGAGCGGCTCGTGTATGTGGAGCACGGCGCAGGCTTCGTAGATGTGTGCTGGGAGGAAGTGGCGGTTCTCCTCACTGCTGTCTGTGCCGCGGGCCCCTTGGCTCTCTTTTCTTTTCTTTGGTAAGTTTTGTTGGAGTATAAAATAGTAGAGGAAAGTTCACGAGTTGCTGGCGCGCAGCTTGGCGGATTATCACATTCCGTCGACGTGTGTAACCAGCTGTCCCCTCCCCGCGAGGACGTCCCGCCTGCGTGTGTTGGCTGAGCCCGTGCACTCTCGTTGCACAATCCTGCTGTGGAGTCGTCCCGCCGTCCGGGAAGAGCCGCCGCGGATACCGCTGCCTGATTTTCTTTGCGCGGGCCTTTGATGAGCACGCGTGTGCGTGTCTGTTGCGAGTGTGAGCACCCCAGGCCTCTGTAGATGGGGCCGAGCCTCTTTCCACGGGGGGTGCCGGGCCCTCTCGCCCGCGGGCATGGGCGCCCGGTTGCCCCCCGGTCTCACCCACACTTGGCGTGGTCCGCCTCGTCCGGTTTACCCGTTCGGGCGGTGCCTGAGGATTTTCCGGACCCGTGGCTGTCCCGACGCCGTGTTGGGCATGGGTTCTCTGCAGGCACCTGTAGCGAATGGCGCCAGCTGGGGCTCGGAGGGACGTGGCCGTTCCTGCCGAGATAAGCCGGGGCCCCGGAGCCGGGAGCTTTGAGGTGAGAGGCCGACGCGGTAACAGCGCACGGCAGAGCGTCGAGCCCTGTCGCTGCTGAAGCCAGGCCTGCACTCCCACCAGATGGCCCCGCTTTCCTCTCTCCCGTCCTCTAAAGCCAGGGGGTTCGCCTTCTGCTCTCAAGAGCCCTCGTGGGTCAGGGCATCAGCTTATCTCCTCAGTGTTGGCTGGTGGAGCCCCTGGGCTTTCGAGGAACCAAGAGCCAACACTTGATCGATTTCAGTAGAAATCAGAGCTGGGGGCACCTTACCCTGAGCCTCTCTCTCTCCCCCAGCTTGAGTCTGGTGGATGTAATTCAGAGGGTGGACGTGCCGGGTGGCCTTTTGCAGGAGCTGGGATGTGCTTCTGCTGCCCGGGTGGGGGCGCCCCTTCCCAGCACCCCCCGGCCACCCTGCCGTCCTTTTGCTGCCATCTTCCTGCCACACCTAGAGGGGAAGCCATCGCGTTCCGTCTTTCTGGTTATATTCACCTCTGGAGCCATTTAGGCAGAGACTAAAACAGATTTGATTTGATGAATCACAAAATTGCACCCTTTATTCAAAAACTTCACCTAAAGAGCAATTCCTTTTGGGATGAATCGGGCCCATGCAAGAGTTACGGGCTCGCTCGAGCGGCAGAGCCAAGTGCCTCATCATATTAAGTTTATTTAAATCACGTGGAACGTTCCGTTTTAGAAACGCTCTGCACCCACCTTAAGGAATCATCAGCGGCGCTCCAGGAAATGTGCTACCATCCTGTTTTTAACAGGATTCGCGCGGCTTGCAATTGCATGACAACTTGATTGCACTATGCCTTCCCTATGGGGACAGCCATAAAGATTGATTATACATTAAAAATGGTATTAAAGAGAGATATGGCACTGTGTCTCTTCCTCCCCGAAGCTGTGAGCCCAGTGCCGCTCTCTTGTTCAGACGCAGCCCGCGGGGGTGCACCCTTGGCGTCCCCTGCCCACGGGGAGACCGCGCATTCCTCTGCCCCTCCTTCGGCAGATCACACATGGCCACGGATGGCACTTTGCCAGGGATGGCTTGCGCCTCGGCTACAGGGACATGCATCGGGACGTCGCTGCCTTTTCACAGTCCGGATCTCTTCTAGAAATCACGTCTGCCAGGGACGGACGGGCTGGGCAGCAGCAGGCTCCGTTCTCTTGTGGCTTCCCAGTGTCCCAGCATGGTGGAGAGCCTCGCAAACCTTTTATGACTGAGAAGACAGAAATGACAAGCGAGCGGCTCTGGGCTGGGGGCTCGTCCCGCCCCCCGAGCAGCAACCCTGTTATAATTACTGCCGGTGTGGGTCATCCTTCACAAGGGGTGCCGATAAATAGCAGCGCTCTCGGTGCCAAACAGCCAGAGTCCGGCCGTCAGCTAGAATGTTCTCCCAGCTGACCCACCACTGAGAATAAATGTAAAACAGGGACACCGTCATCCATCACAGATCTGAATAGCATTCCCCCTTTAGGGACCCTCTGCAGAAACATGTGCCGCCTGCAGCTTGGCCATCCAAGCTCTGCCGATGTTCTCCTTGCTCCGTAGCCTGCGTCCCCACGGCCACTCACCCCTGGCGGTTCGGCCCCCAGGAGAGGTGGGGGTGGGCTGTCGCTGGCCACCAGCTGGGCGTCAGGACGAGGCGCGGCAGAGGTGCCCGGGAGTCGCAGGAGCCCATCCTTCCTCCTCGCAGCGGCCCTGACCCCTGCCTGGGTTTGGCGCCTGGTGAGTGGAAATGCCGCGGGAAGTCGATTTTCTCTTTAACTGGGAGAGAACTTCCACCGGCATCTTTCCGAATGTAAGATCGCCTTGGTGAGCTGGTGAGAGCTTTAGGAGGCCTTCAGCCCTCCCCTTTCCGGGTGTTGGGCTCGCAGATGAGGCAGCACCTGACAGATGAGACGGCGCCCTGCTTCCGTAAGGCGATACGGGCCCTGGCGAGGGCAGCGGGTCCAGCCGGAGGTGACGGGAGCATCCTCGTGTCCTGCCACCTCCTAGGTCTGCTTCCTGAGACGGGGGCAGAAAACGTCTCCTGTAAAGGGCCAAACAGCGCGTAGTTTCGGCCTCGCGGGTCCTGTGGGCCTGTCGCGACCACTCAGCTCTGCTGTTACGGGGCGGTCAGCAGGCGGGCGTGGCCCCTCGCGGCAGACCTGCAGGCGGCCCTCGTTATTTGCAGCTTTGTACATGCAAATTCGCCTACGTTCTGACGTTTATTTGTAACCCCCAATCCATGCTCACGGCTTTCACAGTCATTTGTGTGCATGCTTGGAATGGCGAAAATTTTGAGGCACCCGACACGCACGTTCCCAGCCGAGGGCAAGCCACGCAGCACTCGTCTTCTTGCTTCAGCTCTCGCCGTTAACAGTGTGCTTTTCATGGGAGATCTAGTGACACGTTTTTAGCATTTTTGTGCTTTCTTTGGTGACTGTGCTGTGTTCAGTGTCCCCCAAGGGTAGTGCTGAAGTGCTGTCCAGCGTTCCCAAGAGCAAAAAGCTGTGACGCGCTCTACAGAGAAAGCACGCATGCTAGGCCAGCTTTGCTCAGGCAGGAGTTATATACTGTTAGCCACAAGTTCAAAGTTAATAAGCCGACATCTATTAAATAGGGTGTCTTTATGCAGAAGCACACGTAAAACAAGGTCATGTGTTGATTGGTAGAAGAAATGCTGTTTCCAGAGCCTGCAGGAGCCTCACCCTGTAATTCCCCTGGGAGCCGTGGTTTGGTTTTTCGCCAATTCAGTATTCCCGGCGACTTTATGAAACAGAACTGCTGTGAATAATAAGAATCCACTGTGTTTACAGAAACAGGAGTGGTCGAATTTGACTCGTGGGCTGCACGTAGGTTGTCAGCCCTTGGTCTAAGGGGCAGTTAGCTCTGTATGACATTGACTCAGGCAGCACTGGATCATGCAGAAGCAAATTTAATTCCAAGGTTGCCTTCAAGTGGGAAGTAAATTTTACATACTCTGGGACCTTGATCTGTTTGCCATCCATTTCCGTTATATGTTAATTGAGTTTCTTAATGTGATGGCTGTTATTCTGATAGCTTAGAGGAATGAGAAGAGATAAAATTCGTGAGCAAAACTGCTGCTCTTTTACGTCTTATTCCGAATCACATCTCTGTTTTAACAGAATCGCCGCACTTTTTGGATACACTCGGATTTCCAGTGCAGAGGGAACCATTGCCTCCCTCTTTATCGTCTGCAGCCGCCTTGGATGGGTAGCGCTGCAGGAGTCCAGAAAAGCTTGTTGACAGCATTTACGCCCATCTACCTGTGTTTTAATCACGCAGAGACAAACTCAGGCCATTCCCTCCTGGCGGAGCATCACTAATTCTAGTTCTACGATGACTGCGTAGCCCTGGATCTTAGAAATTAGACTTCTGAGAGCCGTTAGCGGGGTGTGCGCCGTCGCTAAATGAATGGATGTATTATTATCAAAGGTAATTCAAAACAAATTTCCAGCTGTGACAATAAAACTGTTCTTAGAGTAGGTTGTGGTTTGTGCTGAAATTGCTGGTTGGGATGAGAATGGTTATGTTTTCAAGTTGGAAGTTCCATGGTCTCATTTTCCTTATTTTCATTAAATTCTGAACACATTTTACCAATGTGATGGTAACAGACATGGACAAACTGTGATTATTGGTTAATTATGAAATGGTACCTGTTCCACCCAGCACAGCTTGTGGGGGGGGGATTGGGCTAAGACGACGCATTCTCTTCCATGTCCGGGAAAAGAGGGGTACGCAATAGTCCAACCAGGAGTCCTCTCCCCGGGGGGCTGGTCCCCCCTACTGCAGCTTCCTTTGGAAACCCACCCGCTGGCTGTGGCTTGCTCCCGCAGCCCCATTTCCATCGTCACTGCCCATATTCGATGTAATCAGTTCCTAAGGAGAGGCCAATTTCAGGCGGAAGCATAGATAACCGGATTTGTTCCCATATCCTCCCCTCTGGTTTTTAATGCTAAAGGGAAGGAGAGGAGAATTTGACTCCTCCGTGTGTCTCCATCTGCTCTGGTCTGAAACCGGCAGGACCGCGCCCATGTCCACTGGCCGTCCCATGGCACACAGCCTGGCAGGGGCTCAGGGAATATGCGTCACGTGGTTTAAGGGAAGCCCCTTGGGCACGGAGATCAGGGCACTGAGAAAATATTTCCAGAAGCGTCGCAAACAACTTGCCACATGTCCACTGCCCTTGCCCACTTCCCTCCCCAAATGCCCACGGCAGCCGAAGCAAGTATGAGCAATCGCCACCATTTTCCAAGCAGGTCCTACATCTCCAGCCTGGTGACATTCCCTAACTCCTTGAGTCCTCACGCCCACGCCAGGGGCAGAGACCATGGTCACACCCATTTTACAGATGCAGGAGCAGAGGCACTGAGAGGGTGAGCTTATGAGCTGGACGCCAGGCTCAAGGCTGCCTCCGTAAGGGGACAAGAGAAATTCGTGTTGACCGACGGCCCAGCTGGGCCCAGCCTCTCAAATCCCTCACCGATGAGTTCCACCATGCTAAGTGCCTTTAAAGACTAATCCCTTTTCTCCCTGGTGGGGCCGCCCCATGGGAAGCTCAACAGGGAAACAGAAGCCTCGACTGCTCCTCAGAAAACCGCCGTTGTCCCCATGGGTGTTTCCTATGGGGAGAGGTGCTTTGACCAGCCCTGGAGGATCTGCCCGGCTTTTCGGCTTAGATCTTTCCTCCCATCCCCCAAGAACGAGGAGGCCGTGGAGCCTGCTTCCGGAATGCTCTGCTTGCCACAGCACAGCTGGTGGGCAGACGCTGGCCCTGGCCGCCCACGCAGCTCTGAGTGTCGAGGAGCCTTGGCTTCAGGCACTTCACCATGGAGCACAGCATGTCGGAGACGTCGGACCTTAGGTCCAGCAAGTCCCCGGAGTCAGTTTCCCAAACATCGGCTCACTTTCTGCCGTTAGGTTTTAGGCCACCCAGTTCCCAGCCACGTTCACAGAGAAGGCAAGGAACATGGCGCTCGCGGGGCCCAGCCCTGACCACCAGAGGCCACACACACCGTCAGCCAGGCCGGTGCTCCTTCCTCACAAGGCCGTGGGCCATTGGACCAGGATACGCCCTCGTCTCCACGGACAGCTGGGCCAGTTTATACCATCATCACATGGGCAGGGGCTCCTTCCCGGGGGGAGCTGCTGCTGTTATCAACAGTATTAAAAGAGCATCTGTCTTTCTTTAGAGGATAATGTTTGGGGAGCAACTCTATATTGACGCAGGCGTTTAAAAAGTGTGCAAGTGCACATCACAGTTCTGGAAGGTTCCACAACGTGTCCGGATGTCAACATATCCCAGCGCCTGATAGCAACAGTCCAGGCTGCCTGGGCCCAAGCCCTGGGCTCTCCACTGACTAGCAAGGGAAATGTCCTCGTTTGGAAGTGAGGGCAGCCGCCACACCCACCCACAAGGGTTGCAGTGAGCGTCAGGCAGGTTAATAGATGGGAGCCGGAGGGACAGCATCTGGCACACCCCGACACTCCTGCACGTGAACTGTCACCAGGCCCCAGGGGAGCTTGGGATTCTGACCTGGAGGGCAGGCCCCACGTTCTCATCGAAAGCCTTGGAGAAGCTGCCCAGCTCAGACCCTCTGCATATCTGTCCTGACCCTGCAGCTGTGCAAGATGCACGGCCCCCAGCCCCTGCAATCCCGCCCACCCCACGTGGGAAGGGGCACCTGTGATGCCGCTTGACACCCTGATGGGCGCATGACCAGGAAGACGACACGGTTTTGTAATATTGGAGGCGGGACCACTGGTTATATCCCCCACTCCAGGTGCCCACCTGGGACAAGCCCTGGAAGCGAGTGAGCCTTTCAAGAGTGAGTCTTGCCACCAGGCGTCCAGGGTGAGTCCATTGAGCTGTAGAGTAGGAGTTGCAGCTCCACCGAGATTCCGGGCTCAGCTGGCATATGGGCAGCCCAAAGACTTGGGAGGTGGGGCCCATGGGAATCCCTACAATTTTTGTGTAACATTTATGTAACCCAACTATCTTTTAAAAAATAAAAAAAATTATTAAAAAATAGACATTTATTAATTTAAAAAAGTAATATGAGAAAATAAATGTTAATTAAAATTTAAAATAGTGTTTGTATTCAGATTTATACATTAAAATATATGTTTTATATTCTAGAGAAAATTGGATTTTTTTGAATAAAATCTCATGCATTTTCTGTAAAAAAAAGAGTGCGACTCAGCTTTGCTTCTGGACATACCGTCACTGGCTATGCCCACCCGAGACCCTGAGCGTGTGCAGGCTTGCAAAGACATATTTATTTCCGTGGGCATCACCGTAAGCATGGGGAGTCCAGTGTCAATTCTGTTCCCGTCCTCCAGCTCCGGCCACCGTCCGTCAGCCACACCTGCCAGTTGGAATCAAGCCAGGGACGGTGCTAAGTATAATAAAGAATCCGTCCGGGCTACTCCACCTTCCTCAGGAATGGTTCTTTGATTTGTTATTTTAATTAAGGGCTTTTACGCTTTAATTTAAGCAGCTAAATAAGCCGTCTTTATCTGCACAACGTGGTCAAGGGAATTATTGTGGCCAGACTCGGCCCCAACCGTCGGAACCTGCCCCGGCAGGTTCTCCCTGCTGGGAGGGTGAGGCCGGGCCCCTGGCAGGCCACGGGGCAGCCTGTTAGCCTGTGAAGGTCAGGTGGGCACGTGGGAGGAGCCCAAGCTCGGCATTTCACAGTGGCGGCTGCTTTCGCTCCCTGCCTCCTTTCGCTAGCTCAGAAAAGCAACGGACAAAGTCGTTTTCCAAAGACGGGCACTGGCTGGTAGGAGCTGGCTTTGGTTCTGCTCCTAGAACGCCTTGCGTTCCGTCCTGCCTGACCTGCTGCGGTGCTTGCTGTTACTTTAGGACGCGTCTGCTCCTTACTGTTCTGTTCTCTCTGGGGTCAGCATATTAACCCTCGCCAGGGCTTGCTTGCAGGCTGCCGGTATGCTCTGGAGGCCCACAGGGCCGCCCTGCCCACATCCGCAGGCCACGTTTCTCCTGCGGAAATAGCCCTGGCTCAGCGCCTTGCCCCGCCCAGAGCTCCCACTGTGGGCCTCGTCTTGCCCCACGATGACCCCCAAGGAGCCCTGAGTCCACCGTTTGGCTCATGTGAAGCTGACGCTTGGGCAGCCTCATGCCTTTTAGGGTGACGTGGGAAGTGGCAGGGCCTGAGCCCCCCCCCCGCTTGTCCTTTCCGTGGCCCTCCACCTACCCCAGCGAGGTTGACCCCTCCCCTCCTCACCCCTCTCCTGGCATGTTAGTCACCTGGCCTGTGGGACTGCAATGCTTCACCCCCAGGACAGAGTAAAATCTGGGTGGGCTCACTGTACCCCCGTGACTGTGCGGGGCGGCCTCCTCGGGCTGCAGATGCATTGCGCTGCCCGGCTGGGTCAGCGCTGCAGGGAGCCCCCTCAGAGGAATCCTGGGCCGGAACCAGGGAGCAGCCGGTCAGACTGGGTCTGCGCCCCCACCCCCAGGAGGGCAGAGCCTCCTGCCGAGAGCCACTTGGGTCCACGCAGCCCCCCTTTCCTCCACGGCTGCCCACCGCCCCCTGGCGCTCATGTTTCCCACGGGATGGCCGCCCCTGCGGGGGTCCTCGCCCCGTAGCTGGCACGTGACCCTCGGGAGCCCGGAGGCAGCTCTGGGCATTCTGACGCCCTGGCGGCACACGGCTCGCCGCTGCACCCCTCCTCGCAGGCCCCCCGCACGTCCGTTTTGATTTTTACGCAGCTTAGTGCAAACACGCAGTCAGGGTACTCAGACAGGGTCTTGCTGCAGATGCTGAGGAGCCCGCTCTGCGTCCTTCCAGCTGCTCCCCCATCTCCACATCTCCGACGGCGGCCGTGGCTCACGGCGGCCCCGGCTGTGAGCCCCTCGCAGCCTCTGCCTCCAGGTTCTCGTCGCCCGCCTGCGGTGTCCCTCCTGTGCCTGGCTCTCCAGTGCACGCGGGCCTCGCCCTAAAGCCGGCCGGTCCGTCTCAAGATCCGCACGGTGGCCACCCTGCCCAGCCCTTATTCCAGACAAGGCAGCTTTCTGAGGTTCTGGGGGATGCGAATTGGGGGGCCACTCTTGACCCACTGCACCACTCGTCACAAGGCAATGCCTGGTGTGAGCGTTGCCGCAGCAGCTCGGGCAGGTGCCGGCGTCTGGGAGCCTCGGAGCTGGGAACTCTCCAGGGACTCTCCAGGGACTCTGGGATCCCTGGGGATCTGGGGGTGGCGGGAGTTCAAATCCGTCTGGACTTGACGCTGAGCTCTGCAGGATAGTCCGATTTGGTGTGCGTGGTCATGAGGATAGAAATGCGAAAGCTGCTGGCATACAGTAGGTGCTCAGAGCTGCTCGGTGGTTGTTTCCTCCCTCTCCTGGGCAGGCGCAGGTGCTGCTGGGTGGGGAAGCTGAGTGGTGAGCAGCCATCGCTCTGGGCGACTCCGGCGGCATTTCCTGCATTCACCGGGCACCCAGCGGTCCCACCCACACACCTGGGCCCCCACAGAGCCCCAGCCCCTGGTGGCCACAGGTAAATTACCTGAGCGAGTAGTGTGGCACCCCCAGGCAGTTCATAAGCACCCGGCACCCACGACCTGGCGGCTGGGTACCGCCGACCCCTCGCCAAAGGGCCGGCTCGCCCCTGAGGGCAGACCATGCCAAGGCTCGTGACAGATGGAGAGGCGTCGGCGCCCTGGCAGAGGGGCCGCATTTGCCTGCAGAGGGCCACCCCGTCATGGGGGCGACCGGCCCCCCCTGTGCCTTCCCTTGAAGGGGCTCCCCGCGGGATGCTCAGCCCAGTGGGGGTGAGGGTCTCTGCATTGTCCCTCTGCATTCTCAGAGAGCTCTCCCACCTGTTCTGGGGACCCTCGCCTCGTGTCTGCACTTTGAGTACAAGCCTTTTGTGGGGTGTCCAGTGCCCCCCAGTGTCAATGTCATTTGCATCTCAGCTTCCCAGTGTGCGTGGCATGCCACTCCCTCTTCCCTGCAGCACGGGGGCCACTTCTGGTGGCTCGTCTGGGGGGAGCAGGGCTGTCGAGGTCCACGGCCTTGTCGGGAGCACGCATGTGGGGTGTCCCCCGAGCACCCCTCCTCATCCTTACGGGCTCACGACCTCCTCACTGGGCTCCCCCACGCTCCGCAGGCTCCCCGCAGGCTCCTCTGGCACCTCCTCTGCTGACAGCGCTCACCTTGTCGATCCCGGGGCTACTGTGCCTGGCAGGGGGGATGCCCAGAAAACTTCAGCATTGGTGCATAGTTACCCAAACCTCCCTAAGTCACTCTCTCACTTAGCAGTCAAGAGAGTGAGGGTCCAAGGACCGCTCAGTGGGGCCAACTCCCATCCCCAGAAAGGGTCCCTGGGAATTGTTGGCAGCTCTCCCTTTCTGTTTGTTTTTCTCTTGGTTCGTTTTTCTTTTCTTTAACAAATCAGTTGTATTGACACATACTAATAGAGCATACAGTTCATCCAAAGCGTACGATCAGTGGCATTTTGATTCATCACTTCAATCATTATGAGAGCATTTTCATTATTTCAATAACAATAAAAAAATTTGTTTTCGTTTCTTAGAGAAGTTGTAGGTTTACAGAACAATCGTGTATAAAATACAGGATGCCCACGCACCGCCCCGCCGCCAGCACCTCGCGTTGGTGTGGAACGTTTGTTACGGTCGAGGATAACACATTTTCATAATTGTACTGGTAGCTAAAGCCCATGGCGTAGCTGTGGGCTCACTGCTTGTGTGCTGTAGTTTCACGGGTTTGCTGTTACCATATAGTCAACCTGACATTCCCCCTTTTAGTCTTACTCAAGTCTATGTTTCAGTGGTGTGAGTTGCATTCACATTATTGTGTTACCATCACGACCATCCATTACCAGAACATTCCCATCCTTCCAGACAGGAAGCCTGGGTCTGTTCATTTCAAGCCTTCGCTTCCTGTTGCCTACCCCACCCCATTCCCGGGTAACCTACACTCTAGATTCTGACTCTATGGTTTTGCTTATTCTAATTGTTTCAAATCAGTGAGATCATACAGTCTTTGTGTTTTGTGTCGGGTTCATTTCACTCAACATGATGTGTTCAAAGTTCATCCACGTGGTTTCGTGTATCAGGACGTCATTCTTTTTTATGGCTGAATAATATTCCACTGCATGCGTATGCCACATTTTACTTGTCCATTCATCAGCTGGCGGACAGGTGGGTTGCTTCCATCTTCGGACACAGCTTTTGGTAACTCTCTGGGCTTGCCCCAATGTGAGGAGGTCCTGGGTTTGGCACCCACGTGTGCTGCTAGCATCAGACGCACCAGTGCAGAGTAGAGTGGACTGTGTGTCTTCCTGGCCCGCGCCTCCTCTCACTTTCTATTCGGCCCGCGGCGATTGCCGATGACGGTGGCTGGTTTCCCTGCCTTGGGAGAGGTTACAGAGTGGGGATTGTGGAAATTCTTGGGCACTCTAAAATCCAACCAAACTACCATCCCACAATCACCGTTCACTGCATCTTTAACAACGGCATATTCCAAATACACAAACAGAGCTGAAGCCAATAACACACAGCTGAGCGCCCATCTGCAGGCCACACGGGTGCAGCCTCTGTGAGCTCTTCTAGGTCAGAGCTCACCACTGCTAAATCCTCACCTTGTGAGCCAGGCCGTGTCCTTCCCTGGCAGGAGCCAGACAGAGACAGTGAGGACAAGGCATAGGAAAACATGGAGAAATCTCACCTGTTCTCTATTTGTGTGTGTAGTCCTCAGAGAAACCAAATAACAGAGTTATTGCTCGTTTCTAAATAAGAACTTTTTGATGGAAATTTAAGAACAGAAAACAAAGGTGCCGAAGTGGCCCGCTAGGAGGCCCCTTTAAGATGGAATGAGTGTGTCCAGACAGACATGGTTGGTCAGGGGTACACCTAGCCTTGTGGATCGCCTTCCTTTTATTCTTAAGTAACAACCTTTTATTCTTGTTGGGTGGGACACACCCACCAAGCTCGAGCCTCAGGGCCTTTGCACTTGCCTTCCTTCTGCCAGGACCACTTTTCCCCAAGAGACTCCCAGGGCTTGCCCTCTGCCTCCTTCGCATCCGCAGCTTGGTGGGGCCTTCCCTGACCCTTCCCTGGACCTGAACCCCCCCTCTCGGCTGCCCTACTTCTCTCCTCGGTGCTGATGCCCTGGTGCTCTATATTTCACTTGTGCATTTGGTCTGTCACTTTCTCCACTGACCACTTGGTGGGTGGAGCATTTCCGGGGCCTTGGACAGGCCTGGCACAGGGTAGGCCCTCGTTAAAGACAAACAAAAGCATGAACCTGGAACACGCACCCCAGGTGAGTGGCCGCCGGCCTGCGGAGGCTGCAGGAGCATCCGGCAGCCATGCACGCTGAAGCCCCCAAGACACGAGTTCAACTCCTGCCCCCAGCCCTCACGAGCGCCCGCTGTGGGTGCAGGCCGACACGCCAGAGGCCCTCCTTGCCTCCCACCTTCTGAGGCAGCAACAGGGACAAGGGAGACGAGAGGCGCACACGGCCGAACAAGAGCTGGCTCCTAGGACGTGCTCGGCAGCGGTTACTGCCGACTTGAATGTGGAAGTCCAGCTCACAGAGGGGTCGCAGCAGAGTGCTCCCGAGACGTCCCTGACCTGCTTCGGTGGCCAGCATTTCCGCTTATCACTGTGCCTGGTCGATCTATTGACCCGTCTCTGTCTGTCCAACTGTCTGTCTGTCTATTATCTATCTACTCCACCCACAGCTTTTTCCTGAACCATTTGAGAATTATAGACATCAGTCCCTTTTACCCCTGCATGCCTGAGTGTGTATTTCCTGCCAACAAGGACCTTCTCTTACCTTAGCGCAGCAGTTACTAGAGTCAGGAGATGCAGCAGTCATACCTGGCTCTCCTCTCCTCTCCAGGCCAGATTCCATTTTGCCAGTTGCCCCAGTGATGTCCTTTGTGGCCACCCAACCCTCCCCACACACCCCACTAATTACTCATTGCATTTAGTTTCCATGGCTCTCAAATCTCCTTTAATCTGGAACACTCCTCGGCCTTTCTTGCCCTTTCTTGACACAGACGTTTTTGACACTGGGCTTGTGTGGTGCTTCCTGATGAAGCTGTTATTAAGTCATCAGCCTCGTCCTCACGGACTTGACCATCCGTCATAGAAGAGCAGGCCGATTCCCCAGATGGACTAGGAGAACCTGCTCCCGAGCACGTCGCTGAATTTGCATCCGCTTGCCTCCTGTTGCAAGAATGGTTACCATGGCGCTGACGAGCACAGGATGACACTGGGAAATAGGCTGCTAACCTACAAGTGCTGCTGAAGATTGAGAAACATCAGTGCCTCGCTCAGGAGGCTTCGTGGAAACTTCCAGAGAAGGCATCACGAGACCGTAATTGTGCTCTAATGAGCTGGGTTTCACCTGAGCTACAGTGCAGCAGGAGACGTTTGCACACATGCATGTGTCTATGTCTCACTTAAAATTCAGGAGGGGAATCTTCCGGTGCCAGGTGACCCGTGCCCAGAAAACCCGCTTCCCAGGCCAGCCAGGAAACGTGGCTTCCGTGAGCTGACGCAGGCCCTCCCGGGAGGTGGGTCCGTGGTGTAAGTGCCTCGATGCTGCTTTGGGGTTGATCATGTTGCTTATTTCCAGAAGATGGGATCTCGTGGCACAACCTCCCGCTCCTGAAGATGGGAAAGACAAAGGAGACGACAAGAAGCCCATCGATTGGGGTTCAGCATTGAGTCTCATGGCTTCCTGTGCCCTGAGGTTTGCCCTGTAAAGGGTATCAGTGTGTCTGGGAACGAGGGGGACGTTTGCTTTTAATAATGGGTTTCAGGCTGTTAGTTGCTTATCTGGAATTCGAGTCCCAGGAGAAGGCAATGCCAAACAAAAATGGGAAGGCTTAATTGAAGTGGAAAACATAGGCAGGAGTTGAATTTCTTGAACTGTGCTTTATTATTATGCTACTATAATAAATGCTAATTACCTTCTCTGCCTCGCTGTGGGTTGCCGCACTTCTCTTCCCCTTTCAAGTATACCGCAGTTGGGTGAGTAGTGGCTGTTGGGAGGTTTGACAGCTTCTCCTAAGGTGTCCGTGTCTAGGGGTGTGTGTGCGCGCGTGTGTGTGTGTGTGCAGGGCTGTGGCGGCTGGAGGACTGAGTGCATTTGTGCACAAGGAGGAAAAGCCAGGGTGCAAACGCCTGCACTGCCTGCTGCTCTGGGCTCCAGCAGGCCAGGCTGACCAGGAGAGCGGGCGCGGCTCTGCTTTCTCCTGTCCATTTTATTGCGTGGCTCGTGCGATGCTTTCCTTACACCCAGCCTCTGACTCCAGGCACAGATGCTCTAAAACCATATACTTTGCTGGTTGTTTCTATTGCGTGTGTAGGAATTAGAAGCCCAGTCTGTCCCCAGGCTTGTAACCCCCACGTCCTGTGACCGCAAAGCCTGTGCACGTCCGAGAACACACTCAGGCATGCGCCACCGTCTCAGAAAGATTTGCTGTGAGCTGAAGGATTACAGCGCGGGGACTGGCCTTGTGCTCGCGTTTCCTCGTTGCCCACGGCAGGACGCGTCCCCTAAGTTCTGACAAGAGCCAAGAAATGTGTCCAGGTGCCCCCAAGTGATCCCTGAGCCCAGGCTGTGGTCCAAAAGGCCACCTGCGTGTTTCTGCCGGAGCGGGTCCTAGCTGACCCCTCGCTGGACTCATGCAGAAGCCCCATGCCCTGCAGCTGAAAACAGAACCAACCACAGAGCAGGAAGCACTTCCTTCCGCGAGCAGTGGGTGCCGTCCTCTCCCTTCCAGGCAGCTCTAGAAAGTGGTCCGGCTGTCCAGCCCCTCTGCCCCTCGCCTCTCCCCAGGGCGTCCCAGCCGCAGCGACTGAGCCAGGATCCAAGGCCAGGCGTATCTGCCACCAGAGCAGAAAACAGCCAGCTGGAGCTGGGACGCTTGCGTTCCGAGGGCTGCCACTTCCGGAAAAGCAGGTTTAATTCGAGAAGGACTCAGAAGCCAGCAGAGACCAAACTTCCGAGGGCTTGGAGCCAGTCCCCTCGGCCTTTGTTAGGTCTGTCTTCACTTTCTAAAGGGGAGATGTTTTCCTCTTTCCTGATACGTCTGCGTCCCTTGGATAAATTGTGCACCACACACACATCCGTGATAGGCACGTGTACCACGCAGCAAGGACGCAGGGCGGAGTGGCTCTAGGGGATGGCGTGGAAGAGGGGCACAAGTGAGGGAAGGAGGCATGTGGCGTAGGTGTACGAGCTGGCTGGCGTCCCGAAAGCCCGAGGACGCCTGGGTGGAGAGCGGGCCTGTGCCCACTGCCTCCCCGGGGGAGGAAAGAGAAAGAGCCCGGCTCGGCGCGGGGTGTGGCGCAGGGCAGGCGGACCCTGCAGGCCAGGGGGAGCCCCTCGAGGGGTCCTCGCCCCTGAGCGAGCTGCGGGGCGGCTCTCTGATACAGGCTCCCACGTCTGGACCCAGCTGGCCTCACACCCCGGAGAAGGCTCTGTGCACCAGACACGTGGGCGCCTCGGGGACGACAGTGCCAGAGCTGTGTGGGCCGGGGGGGGTTCCGGCCAGAGCGCCTGGTGAGGACGCCTCCTTCTGCGCTCCCTGTTGCGGGTGCTTGGTGGGGGTGGGGGCAGGCGCGGTGGCCCGGTGGCCTTTGGGGATTGCATCTTAATGGCGAGGATTCCATCGGGAGAGGAGCAGGGTCCCAGGGAGGGGGTTCTATTTGGCCGAGATCTAAAGCTTAGGAAAGGACACCCCGATCGGCAGGAAACCAAAGTCCATTCCAGGGGGTGGGGGTAAAAGTCCACGTGACTGGACAGCCCCTGGCCCCGTCAGTGCCCGCGGCCCGTTTTGCAGTTTGCCTTGAGATGCGCTCACCTCAGGAAAAAGAGGCTGGGAATTTGGAGGCTTCCTTGGAATGTCGCCTGGCTTGGCGTTTGGGCGGGGAGAGAGCCTCGCTATTACTAGATCGGAGGCTGCTGCTGCTAATTGGAGCTCGGTCTGGAGAGCCCGTTAGGAACTCCGAGGGGACCTCCAAATACGATTGTGACCCCTGGGGGCACGTCCAGGGCGTCTGCCCGTCCCGTATCACAGGTGAGGACATGGGGAAGGGGCGGGTGGCCCCCAAGTCTCACGCCAGGGTGACACTCCCAGGACCGCTGCGGAGCCTCGGGGCCTCCCTGCGCTCAGAGCCAGCTAGGACACCCCCAATTAGAGGCCCCTGAGTTTCCCCGAGGCAGGGCTCGGCCCTCCGCTCGCCCCACATTCGCCGCCACTGGCAGCAGAGAAGGGAGCGGCAGCGGCTGCGAGTCCACGTGGCACGAGTACGCCGACGGCACGCAGACTCAGTTCTGATCAGCTCAGATCCAGGCAGGTGGAAGGGAAGCCCGTGCTGCTGGCATCTCCAGCGCTGCCAGGACGCCGGCCCTCCCCGCCGGCCCGCTCTGCCCTCTCGCCTTCCCCAGGTGGGCACAGGGGCTCGATTGCCACGGCCCCCGGTACACCGCGCCTGCAGCTAAGGGCTCGGGGCTCTGGGGGTCCCAGGAAGCCTGCTGGTCTGCAGATGGACCCTCCGGCCAATTATCACCCACCGCGTGGGCAGTGTCCAGCAGCCTGTTTCTCACCAGCCGGCCCAGCTGGCACCTTGGCCTGTCCCCCGCCCCAGCTCACGGAGCGGCGTGTGCCTGGCGGCGGCTGCCACAGTGCCTCCCTCCTCCTCTGCTCGGGAGCCCGTCCTGTCTGTTAGATTCAAAAGAGCATCTCCCCACTTGTATCCACGCCAAGGTTAATATTTTCATTGGGGATCTTGTGCTCTCGCCAGCCGAGACGGCGCACGCCTGCGTGCTTCACCACGCGAGGCTGTATTGGGGGAACCGCGAGCCCTGAGTGGCAAAATGAATCAAAAATGGATGCAGGTATTTTAATATAATGGGGAAACCACGGAGCACATCAGGAATGTCAGCCGCGGCCT
This sequence comes from Tolypeutes matacus, assembly GCA_026826555.1. NCBI lineage: Eukaryota > Metazoa > Chordata > Mammalia > Cingulata > Chlamyphoridae > Tolypeutes > Tolypeutes matacus. Next base: position 684,776 of record JAKSZT010054277.1, on the reverse strand, counting down.
TTAAATTGCTGCCGGAAGATAAATTTTCCACATGGTTCACAGACTCGGCTCACCCTGGCCCGCCACCCCCTCCCTTTCCTTCTACCTGCCTTTCCCCGTTTTGTGAATGCCGTTGAGGTTTTCTGGACCGTGTTTAATTGTAGCAAAACAAAAATCCTCTAGTTTCAGTTTTTTAAAAAGAAAAGATTTCCAAGCTCCAGCAAATGACCCAAATTTGAGAAGCAGCAAATTCTGTTCAGATGAGAACCGGCTCCCCCTCCGAGATTTGCCCCAGGATGGGGTTAAAGCTCCCAGGTGGGAAGTGGGTGCTGGCTCCACTCCAGAAAGCCTTGGGACCAAGTCCAGAGCTGTCCGAGCATGCTCTGCAGCCGCGTGCCTGGGCAGTGGCTAGGAACTGCCCCGGGCCACAGTTCCAGGGAGGGCTAAAAGGATGCGGCGGAGCCTTTGTGGCAGGTCCTTTCAGGAGAGGCAGGGATAGCCGCAGGGTAGCTCACACACCTAATGATGGGCGCAGAGAGTTCTGCCACATTAAAAACAGCTGCACTCGCCAAGAGCCGAAACTAGGGCAAAGCTTCGTGTTTTATTAATAAAGTTCCATCAGTTAGGGTGGAACTTTCAGTTTCAACTGACACCATTGAATGGAAACCAGCTAATCCAAAGGAGTTACATGTCTGAGAAGCCCAGGGGGTGGCATCAGGTACGGCTTGATCCAGAGGCTGAGGCTGTCTCACCAGTATCTGGTTTCTTTCTATTTTCCCTGCCTCTGGGTTGACCCCTTTCCCCCAGGCTCTGCCCTCACAGAGGCCCGATGCCCACTGCAGCCCCAAAGCCTCCGTCTCCCCATGTTTAAGTGGAGGTGAAAGGAAAGGGAAGGGCTTCCCTGGTAGCATGAACATGCTCCCAAGGAGCTCACTTCCAGCTGCAGATGCTCCCGAGTGGGCTCAATGACATGGTTCCCAAGCATTAACCGTATGGGCACAACCTGGGCTCACCGAGTTTAAACCTGTTAGTGCAAGACGGGCACTGATGAGGTCGTGATGTGAAGGAAGGGCGACGAGAAAGGCACGTGAGTCCTAGAACCAGACCTGTCCCCGCCTGCTTCTGTAGATAGAGTACGCAGCCACGCCTGCTCACGCGTGTGTGTCCATGGCGCCTTCTGCATTACAAGAGCAAAGCTGGGTGATGGCCGACGGGACTGCGTGGCCAGAAATCTTTACGGTCCGCTCCTTTACCGGAAACCGTAGCCCACTCCTGCGGAAGACCGCGTGGCGAAGGGGCCGGCAGGGAGATCAGAGCACACTTCCCTGTCATCTCAAGGTCACACCGGCTTTAACTCAGCAAAGGGGGAGGGAGGCGACGTGAGATGAAGATAAGCGGGGGCTGCCCCCTCTGGGGGCCTGGGGGCCTGGCTTTTTAGGAGAGGAGGAAGAGGAAGGAAGGAGAAGGGAGAAGATGGGAGAGGGAGTCCAGATGGAAGCGGGCAGGGTGGACTCTGAAGTCCAGCCGCCAGGAGGGCGGAGCAGGGCTGCTGGGAATGCCGCTTTCCCCTTTATTTTGTTTGTGTGTGTGAGGCACAGGTTCTTCCTTGGTTGTATGCCAGGGCCGTCGTTAGCCCTCCCGCCCCAACCCTTCCCCATTTGGGGTGATTTGTAGCTGGGGGTACTGGGCGAGGTGGCCTGACGGGGCAGCCGTCTCCCCCAGCCCACGTTCCTACTTTCACTCGTTTCTGTTTGACCCAGCCGAGCTGCTTAGCTGCCTCGTTGGCACCAGGAGGGAGGGTGTGCAGCCGTTTGTCCTTCCCTCACTGGAGCCGGGCACCGCCGATGGAGCCCTCTGTTCTCTCCACGGCCTGGATAGCGCCTCGTGGCGGCCTCCTGCACAGAGCTCGCGGCCACAGCTGTCACCCAGCACCCAGGGGAAACCCTGTCCGCCACGCTAGTACCTCGTGCTCAGAAAAGTTGGATAAATTTTAAAAAGAAGTGCTTGTGCGGAGTGCATTATTTTCTCCCTGGCAGTAAGTGTGCCCCTAGGTGGTTTGTTTGGAAGATTGGAAATGTGAATCCACAATTAGTCCCATTAAGCTTTGGGACTCCAGGGTCTTGGGAGATTTGTTTATTTTTAATGCCAGCAAGAATGCCGTTGCAGAGCTACCAAGTGCAGCTGGAGATTAGGAAGCAACGCGGAAACCTCCGCCGACGGCCGCGAGGAGCCCGTGCACACGGTGCCTGCGTGCTGCTGGCCAAGCCTGTCGCAGGCCCTGGAGCCGCGCGGCGGCGAGGCTCGGTGTGGCCTGCGGGAGCCACGCTGACCGTCTCGTGTGGGCAGACTGGGGCTGGGGGCGGCAGAGGTGGTGGCTGGCCCTCGGGGGCGTGGGTTTGAGGAGCAGCCTGCTGCTCCCCTGCGCTCCCCACGCCTGCCTGCGGTGGTGGCGAGGAGGCGGCCGTGCCGTGGCCGTGGCGTCGCGGGGGGCCCGGGAGGCTGTGGTGGGCTCAGCATCAGGCCTGCATCGTGACATGATTAACACTTGTGATCACTGTCTCCCTCCCCCTAACTTCTTAGGAGCAAACCAGCCTGAGGCAGCGCTGAGGGAAAGGAGCTGCTTGTCTTCCTTTCCCGCCCACCCCATCCTTTTTGATGTCCTTTTCCTCCTTCCCTGAGGCGCCCGCTCTCCCGCAGCCTCCCACCAAGCCTTGGACCCCCGCCCCCCTCAGACGCCGACTCTACTCAGAACGTGGCCGTCCCATGTCCCCTCCCTGCTGGCCGCCCCGCTACCCCCGGCGGCATTTCTGGCCCACCCCCCTGGGGCGTGTGCCTCCACGAGGAGCCCCTTCCTCCACCGGCTTCTCCCCTCTACTGGTAATCTACTGGGCATCAGGCCCGGTAAGGGGCAAATTTGGGGAACCGGGAGACGAAGCATGTCCTGCTGTCGGGAAACTCACAGATCCGGGTATTTGAAAACGATTGGATCGTTTGGCCAGAAGGTTCCTGTACCACAGCCTTCTAACTGCACGTAGCTGTCGACTTTCTCTTCAAATTCCTACAAACCACCCGGGAATGGTCTCGCTTCCCGCTGGCTGAGCTCTGAAAAGTGACTTCCAGAAAGGCATTTTATAGCCCATCAGAGAGAAAGCAATCTGTAGGGCTCGGAATCTCCCAGACGCACCCGCTGACCTCGTGAGGCAGTGTGCCCCGGCGGCTCAAGATGGCAGCCGGCCAGGGAGCCTCACGGCGTGCCTCCTCCCTCGCGCTGCACGTCACCCTCGCACTCGCTGCTCGGTGGAAAGCCGGTGTTGTGAGTTACACAAAACCGAACTCAAAGTCGAGCAGATATTAGCCAAGGCCACCGAGATGCAGGTTCTCACCCTTCACGCTGCCGGGCATTGCGTTTTTAACCTTATTTTAGGTTCTGCGTGTTTGGCCCCACGGACGCCTAGATTCTCCCCTCAAGCAGTAAGATGGCGGCCTGCTCTCACGTCTCAGCCCACCCGCCTGTCTCCCAGCGCTGCCATGCAAATTACCACAAACTGGGTGGCTTCACACGGCTGAAATTGATTCTCTCCCACTTCTGCGGCCAGAAGCCTGACATCAAGCTTCCTCTGGAAGCTCTGAGGAGAATCCCTCCCTCGCTTCTCTCCCAGATTCCGGTGGCCGCTGGCGATTCCTGGCATTCTGTGGCCTGTGGACACAGCTCTAGCCACTGGCGCCACCTTCAGTGGCCTTCGCGCTGGGCCTAGGGGTCCCAGCTCCCCTCTCCCTTCTCAGGACCCCTGCCCTTGTCTTTAGGGCCCCCCAGCACCCAGGATGCTCTTGGCTCACAGCCTTCACCACCTTCCACCTGCAGAGACCCTACGGCCAAACGAGGCCATGGACACAGGTGTGCAGGGCCACGGCTCGTGAGCTCTTTGGGGAGCCACGTTTCAGCCCACCACACATGGTCGGGGGAGGCTCGTGCCCCTCGCCCAAGGGCCTGTGGAAAGGATGCTCCTTTCTCCCCAAGGCCCTGGCCTGCCTCTCACCAATCACCGGTCAGATCTGAGTTCCCCGCCTCCCACGGAGCCAATTGCTAAGGCTGAGCTGGTCCACACCACAAGCCTGGGGAGTCAGCCCCAGTCAAACCCCACACCCAAGACGGGGCCACGGGAGGCTTCCCGGGGGACGTTCAGGATCGTGCTTCGCTCTCCTCCTTCCACCCCCGTCTGCTCAGCTAGTGGAAGGACCCGCACCCAGCCAAGAGCCCCGGGGAGCTAGCTGCCTCCGCATCTCCCTTGCTGGAGATCCCGAAGTCCACCCGTTGGGAGGTGGCAAGGCCAGGGCTGTGGCGCACGAAGGCCGAGTTGGTTCCTGCTCTCTTTCGGTCCCCTCCCAGCGCCTGGCAAATATGGGCGGAGCTGAATTGTCTTGCCTGCATGCAAAGCGGGATGGCGTTTGCCTTCGTGTGAAACTTCAGTCAACCTGAAGTCTAAGGCTGGCTGCTGATTATGAATGCAAATGTCCCTCTATATTAGAGTTATTCAGAAGCTCTTAGAGCCAAAATGTATCCTTTTTTGTAAAATAAAATGGCTAATTACATTGCATACACTTTCTGAATTTAAAAAAAATTCTGTAAAATAAACAGCTGTGCACTTGAGGTTCATTCAGCGCCTCCCATGGAAACAGCCGGAAAACAGCTAATTTGCTGTTACACACCCTCTCCATGCATAATGCAACCCAGGGTAAAGGCCTTGGTTTATAGACTTGTATTTTGGTATAAAAAGGAAAAGATCTGTAAAAAAGTCCGTGCCAACTCTATTTATAAAACAGCCTCGCGCGTGTTTCTGTCACCACCTGATCAGTAGGGGCTGGCGCCGTGCAGCACGTCCCTCTCGCACCTTCATTGGTTTCGGCTGCTTTGCGTGTGCATTGCAAACACGTCATTCAGTTTTGAGGTTGACACTCTAGGCGCGAAGCCGCCCCTCCCTGATTTCTACCGGCCGAAGCCGAGATGCCTCACTTAGAGGATCTCTGTCCCCACACGGCCTCGTCCACGTGAATGACGAGGCATGGGGGGCCTGGCTCCCTCCAGAGCCCTGGGTCCTGCCCCACAGTGACGCGCAGGAGGCAGCCCTGCCTGGGACCCAGGTCCCTTGTACCTTGGGGTTCATCTTCAAATTCCTGGGCAAGAGCTGGAGCCACAACTCCAGCCTTCCTGTGCTAGAGTTAGCTTGTGCGCGCGGAGGGGCAGAAGGTGCGATAGCCGCAGGAGGCCGGTGCCAGGCGCCTGCCTCCGCCACCCACGGAAGGCGTGTGCCACTCTTCTGGGCGTCCCATGGCCATAAGCTTAGTGGCTGAAGCCACGGATTTGTTATACCGCGGTCTGGAGGCCAGAGGTCCAAATCAGCCTCACAGTCCAGCGTTGTCCGGGCTCCTTCCGGGGCTCTGGGGAACCTCCTGTTTGCTGGCCTCTTCCATCACTTCTGCCAAGCCCCCGTGCCACGCAAAGCCACATATTCACGGGTTCCGGGGACTCGGGTGTGGACGGTCTTGGGAGGCCAGTGGCCTGCCCGCCCAAGCCTGCATTTCAGTCGTGGCTGGGATCGTGCCCCGGGCCGAGCGGCCGTGGGATGAGCTCGGCCCCGCCCTCCGCACTCCCGGCGTGGTGCCGGCCAGCAGGAGGCCAGCCCCCACGGTCTCGCCGGCGTGGTGGGCCCTGGCCACAGGTGCCTCCCCGCGCCCCGCCGGACCCTCTTGGGTTTGCCCCGTCAGCGCCATGCGGCCCACCCTGGTGCCCTTACCCCAGCGTTCACACGGCTGACCCTTCGCCAGCCCAGCCTCGGGGCCGGCCCGGCCGCTGGCTAGCCCACGATCCTCTGTCCCTCTGCTCACATACGGCTTGTCCTCTGGTCTCATGAATCCCCCGCTTCGGTCCTTGCTTGTCCGCCCCCCACCCCACTGCGAGCTCGGGCAGCCAGGCCCGTCCCGGGTTCTCCATGGGAGGTGTCAGGCGGCACCTGTCTTTGGATCACCCCTTCCTCATGGGCCCCGAGCCCGTGGCCCTGTCTGCAGTGTTTGGCTCTTTTCCTGGGGCCCCAGCTACCCCTCGTGCCCTGGTGGCCCCCAGGATTCCTGCCCTTCCTTTTCCCAGCCAGTTCGGGTGTTGGTGGTGGAGGGTGGGGGGCAGCTGAGAGCCAGGGCTGTCCTTTGCAGGGGCCCAGCGGTCGGAACTCTGCGGGAGGGGCCGCAAGGTGCATGGGGGACTGCAGAGGACGTCACCTCGGGGACGTCGAGCTTTTCATTCACCTTTCTCCCTACAACCCGCCAGTCCACCGCGGCTTCCAGTAACGTGGCTCCCCTCGTGGCTCTCTCTTTTCCTGGAAAAGCCAACCAAACCTTGCAGCTCGTAAATTTTAACACCTTTCAGCTGACGTGTTTTATGTTTGGATTCTTTTATCTTCTTACTTTGATTGTAATCCCCGCGGGCTGGGACCTGGTCCTGTTTCACCTTTTGTGCCGCTCCACACGCGTACGCGGCATTCGCCGTGTACAAACACAGAGAAGATAAAGATGCGCAGACGTGCGGCCGTTTTATTTAGAGCCATTTGATGGTAGATCAGAGATGTGCGCGTACCCACGCGGCTGGGATGTCGACGTGATTTCTCCGCACGTCTTAATCTGTTCCTTGGGTATCAGTAATTTGTAAAAACATGACTTATTTCCTTAGGGTTTTTCTTCATAACTTTAAAATGTGTACATAATATAAAGAAAAATTAATCTCCAATTTCTGATTAACTTTTACCAAACAATGTTGCTGGAGTTACCTCTGCGTGCATGGAGACTTAAAACTAAGACTCAAAGCATTTGTCTCAAAAAACACACATCTTCTTTCCATCAAAGCATTAAGGGATACTAAAACAGAAAAGTTCAACTTGGGTTTAAGACAGATTCAAATTAATCAGGAGTGATTTCTTTGAGTTTTAAAATGTTTACAGAAGGGGAGTATTTGAGCTGACTTTGTTTTAGCCTCTTAATTTAACTTTGTTTCTAAAGTGTAAACTCCCCTGGGCTGCAAGGTCAATACAATGAAAAAGGCAAATAACGTTTTTTACCGATTTTATTGAAATACAATTCACATACCATAAATGCCACCCTTGTAAAGTGGACAGTTTGTGGGTTCTGGGATAGTCATGGAGTTCTGTAACCATCGCCACCCTCTAATTTTAGAATACCTCCTCACATGAAAAGGAATCCCCGTACCCAGTATCAGACACCCCAGCTCCCTCTTCCCAGCGCCTGACAACCTCTCATCTAATTTGGGTCTCTGTGGCTCTCTTATTCTGGACATTTCCTGGATATGGAATCATCCGGCGTGTGAGCGTCGCTGCTGTGCATTTTCCCGCTCCAGCCACGCTGCAGCCTGTGTCAGAACTCCCTCCCTCCTTCTGGATGAATGACTTGCACCCCGCTAGGGGTGGGGGCGGGAGAAGGTCCCCCAGAGGTCCACCTCCTAATCTCCAACACCGGGACACGTTGGGTCACACAGCAAAGGGGCTCGGCAGAGGTGACGGTGTTACTCGAGGTGGGAGGAGTCACGAGAGCTGGGAGGGTCAGAGTCCGAGAAGACGTCGTGATGGTGGAAACAGGCACGGTGAGTGGAGGAGCGCAGGCGGCCTCTTGGACCTGGAAAGGGCGTGGGAACGGAGACTCCCCTGGCGTCTGCCCGAGGCAGGCAGCCCTGCTGGCCTGTTAAGACTTCTGACATCCAGATCTGGTGACGTCATGTATTTGTGTGGTCAGAAGCCACTAAAGCTGCGGTGATTTGTTATAGCGGCAACAGGAAGCTCATACACAGGGACCTACCACACTTTGTCCATCCGTTCCTCGGCCGATGGGTGTTTCAGTTGCCTCCACTTCTCGGCTGTTAAAAATAATTCCAATAGGAACGTCCACACTCAAGTTTTTGCGTGGATGTATGATTTCATTTGTCTTGGGTGTGTACCTAGGAGTGGAATTGCCGGGTCATATGGTAACTCCATGTTTAACATTTTGAAGAGCTGCCAAACTCTTTTCCAAAGTTGCCCCATTTCCCTTTCCTAACAGCAGCGTGTGAGAGTCCTAATCTCGCGAAAGCTTAACGTTTCTTTTCATGTGCTTATTGGCCATTGGTATATCTTTTCAGGAGAATTGTTTACTCGGATACATTGCCTGTTTTTAAATAGGGTTATTTATGTTTTTTATCATTGAGTTGGAAGAGTCCTTTATATGTTCAGAATACAGGTTCCTTACCAGATATGTGATTTGCAGATATTTTCTCCAAAGCACAGCGAGTGGGAGCTGGGTGGAGGAAGGGAAGGCCAGACCTCTCAGCCATGCTTGCCCGGAATAGAGCTTCCGGAACACAGGGCCGTGGCCCCAGCCTGAGACCTAGGAAGAGAGGGAGCCCATCTTGTTGCACCTCTGCTATCTTTCACCACACTGACCTGGGGGCCGGGAGGGGCTGGCGTGGGCCGCCGCAGGCTCGCTGTCTCACTGAATGTTTCTCCAGCTGCCACATGCCCTCAGGACAGGACGTGGTTGACTTTTTCAAGACGTAATATGCCGAAAAGTACAAGATGACCCTAACGGCTAGTATTTGAGAAGTTTAGTCATTATCTCACTAAATCCTCACCATGGTCATTCATTCATTCACTCATTCATTCATTCATTCGAAATTTGGCATCTGCTTTGTGCCCAGCATGGGTCACGCCCTGCAGGTGCCAACAACAAGCATGGCTCCACCCCGTGGTGCAGGTGCTCTCGGAGCCCGTGGCACAGGGGAGCTCGGCCGGAGGGGATGGGTCCCGGGGGAGGCCCCAGCAGAAGGACTGGGACTCGCACCCAGCCCAGCCCCGGCATCGCTCAGCGAGCCAGACGCCAACCACAGGGCCACGAGGCAACAGCGAGCTGCCCACCCTCCGCTGCCCGCATCCGGGGGAGCCCCTCTCCTGGCCCAACCTCTGCAAGGACCCCCCTCCCCCCATTCCCCAGTGTTCTGCACTCAGGAGGGACGGGACTCCGGGATGATGGGCTGGGCAGGGCGCCGTATCCACCGGCCACCTCAGTCCTGAGCGCTGGAGCCAGCACACCCTGGCGGCGCCCCAGGCTGAGCACGCTGCCCGCGGTCATTCCAGAGGCCTTTCCTCACAGACCTGTCAGGGACGTCCCGGAGGGAAGGGCCCGCGGCTGCTTAATTATGGGAGAACCCGCCACAGCCTCTCCTTTGTTCCCGTGGAACGAACAATAAGAGCTACACGGGATTTAACGTCTCTTTTTTTTTAAGAAAATGTTTTTATTGATTCTTCTTTAACGTTTGAAAAGCACTAGACAAGCTTCCTGGATGCTGTGGAATGAAAGTAGCAGGAGCTCATTGCGATTCCGGCGGCATCCCTGGCTGGGTGGCAGAGGGGCGCCGGGAGGCTGAATTTTGGGCACTAAGTCTCAGGGGCAGGGCGGTGGGAAAGAGTGACCAGTCAGGGACGGGGCTCTGCCTCTGCCTTGGAGAGACAGCCGTGAGTGGGGACAAGGTGGTTTCCCACAAAGCTTCATTCTCCATGGGCTGAGGGCCAGGGAAGGCCACTCGTTCCCAACTGGATGTGGTTCCTCGGGCAGCTGGAATGAGAGCTCATAAGGAGCAGTCCTTGGGACCCCCAGCCTCCCCACTACAGCGACAGGCCCGGATTGAACACATCCTCAGGGCCTAGGCGAGGCTGGGCCGGGGGCACTGACCACTGCAGGGACGGACGGCAGTGGTCGGTGCTGGGGCAGAGTCGCTCTGATCTCCGTGTCTACAGCTTTTCCTTCCCTCTCTCTGGCCACTTCCCGCCCCCGTAACACGTCAGAAGGGAAGGTGTAAATGCTGCCAGGTGGAGGTGAGCTTCCGAAAGGCACCCCATGCCCAGGGCTGGTGCCTTGCCTGCCGTGGCCCCAGCGAGAGCTCATCGTTACGTTTACGCCCTGAGGCCGAGGGAGATGCGCTCAGTCATGGCACGCCGAGCGGGAGGACGTGCGGGACGGCTGACAGCACGTGTGGAGGTGCAGACGCAGGTCTCAGGTGCTGGGGCGGCTGGGTGCGGCCGGGTAGGGGTCCTTATTTGGGGAAGCACAATTGAGTCAGTGGTCTTAGTGCCCAGTGATAAAAGAGGTGATTGGAGGATTAGAGGCAGTGATAACACTGTGGTAATTGCATAAGTACTCTGGTAACAGTACTGGTTGTCATAAAAATATGAGCCAACTCCTAATAACAGTTCATTGATATTTCTTGAGCACCTGCTCCTGCTCAGGCTTAGGGGTCCAGCTGTGGCCTTGGCAGACAAGGTCCAGGAAAGACAAGGTCATGTTTAAGGGATACTGGCAGTGAGGGGCCTCGGCAGTGATGATGGCTGCACCTTAAGTTTCCCGGCTGCTAAAAAAATACCGAGCAATGGCTCGGCTTAAACAATGGGAACTGATTGGCACGTGGGTTAGAGTCCAGGAGAAGTCCAAACTCAGGCGTCAGCCAGGCCATGCCTTCTGCCCCGACTGTGGCATTCTGGGGCCGGCTGCTGGCGATCCTTGGTCCTTGGCTTTTCCATCACGTGGCGACGCACGTGGCGGCGGCTGCTTTCTCATCTGGGTTACTTTGCGCCAGCTTCCCGCTGCCCGCGGCTTTCTCCAGGCATCTGCATTGAAGCCCAGCCTCGTTCAGAACAAACTGGCAAGCAGATCCTGTTTACGAGGGGCTCACACCCACGCGAGTCAGGTGAGGCTGAGATCCTCTTTTTCTGGGGCCCATAGTTCCATCACTGCCCCCGCCCCCATGCTGGTTACTCCGTGCTTCTCCCTGTCCCCCTACCCCCGCCTCCACTCTCCTTCCTGGGCATCTGCACATCTGGTTCTCAGGCTTTCCTGTGCCCTTGGCATGGTCAGACTGGTGAAGTCTGCAAGTGCCTTGACAGAACCAGCCTGCAACTGCAGAAAGTGAAATATGTTGGGTCACAAAGGCAGCCCATTATGTTGGAATGTAGTTATCCAATCTGTGACATGAAAATGTGCACTCGTATTCGCACGCTAAGTGCGCAGACCCCGGGGAAGGTCTAATAACTGCTGTAATTCCAAAGTGGTGAGAGGGGACCCAACGTCTCAGACTGTACAAGGAAGACATGAAAAGAGAACTCACAGGGCAGCTGTCCGCGTGCCTTGGTACCTGCATCCATAATGAATGAAATGCTAATTAAGCAGGAGATTAATGGAAATAGAGGTGCATTTGTTTGCCATTCACATGGGAAGCCCCCTGCGTTCCATCCATGGATCCCCCCGTCGAGATCCATGGCCTAGAAGGTTTCCTTCTGCTCGCCCCCTCACGTCAGTACGTGCTTTACAGCCTGCAGAGACCATCTTTTCCTTCGCATTTTCTCGAGCCCCAACAGTTGTTGTCCTAGAAGGATCCCGCACGTTCCCCCTTCCCCACCCGCTGCCTTCCACCTAGATTTGTTTTCTCACCTCCTGACGGCCTGGCTGACCCCTGGTCCCGGCTGTCGGGACCCCTCAATGTGTCGCAGTGAGCCGCTGTCGGAGGGCTTTGGGGTGTCGACCCAACCTTGGACCCCTGAGGAGAACGCCCCTTGCTCCATTCATCCCAAAGCCTCATGTCTCCGCCTCAACACTTCCTTTCAGCCGGACCCGGAACCCCTCAGGTGTGGGGGGAAGGGCCCCCGCTGCCCCCCTGCAAGGAGACGAGAAGCCACTTCCTCTGGAAATTTGCATCAGGGAGAAGAGCCACACAGAGGGTCTCCCTCCTTCCCAGCTGGCAGCCGAGACTTGCTGGGCAAGGGAAGGGGGCTGTGCATTTGCTGTTGAGTCAGCTGGGAGCTGGGGGCTGCTGGAGGGAAGGTTCTGGAGAGTTGGAGGATCTCAGCATGTTCTTCAGCTCCTTCTCGGTTTGCCCCAAAAATCCTTTTGTACTCAGGGGTTGAATCTGAGGGATGTGGTCTCCAAGGGCAGTCATGCACTGGGCACTGCAGGTTTCTCTGTTTTAAGATGATGTAGGCATCTACTGGCCACAGTGCTGCCCGCCTCTGCAGGCCTTGCTTAGCCCGCATTTCCCTGGGTGGTTTGTGTCCGGCTCACCTACTGATTCTGCTCCTTTCTTGGGACCTGTGCCTGTAATTCTTGGAGCTGCCACTAGGTGTCAGTGACCATCATTACAGGTTGTCTTTGCAGCATCTTGGAATCCATTGAGCAAAGACTCCAGCTGTGAGTTGGTCAGGCAAGGGAGAAAGCTCAGAGATGAGTTTAACTGATTTTGTTGACTTCCTTGACCCCCACATCACTCAAAAGCCTTTTTCTTCTTTTTACTTACTTCTGATGCCTCCCCTCCCCAGGTCAGTGCAGTATGCACCCCTGGCCCCTTGCAGCAGAGGTCACTTGGGACGACCTGCTCCTCTTCTGCCTCCTGCCGCTGACACTTGGCCCTCCCTCCCATGACCCTGACCCAGACCCTGACCCAGCAAAGGCCCTGGCCGTCCTCCAGGGATGCCTGCAGGGAGCATTTCAGACTCTTCGTATGCATAGTTCCGGAGCAAATGGGAGGCTGGGATGATGCGGCTTTCCTGGGCTTTGGGTGGAGACATCTAGTTGCCAAAACAGTCCCTTGAGTGACTGTCAGAGGAGCGCAGGAAGAAAACCAGAGGAGCTGCAGTAAGGGGTGGCTCTGGGGTCTCCCCTCTCCTTGGGAGGCTCTGCAGGAGCAGAGAGAGCGCTGAGTGTACAGGGAGTGCACCTGTGAGCACTGCCTGCCCCAGGGGCATGGGCTCCCCACCCTTTTCTCCAGTGGTTCAAAAATCACCGGTTGACATCAGCCCCATCACTGTGCACTCAGCAGTGCAAAGCCCCCTCCTCATTCTCCCGTGGAGAGCAGTGGCATGTTAAATAGAAAATATGACCTGAGACCTGAGCCTTTAGCCGCCACGGGCAGAGCCAAGTATGCAGCGTATGGGCCGGGGGGCCTGTCAGAAACCAGCCCAGGGCGGCCCCCATTCGAGGCGGGCACACTTTGGAAGTGACTGCCAGCTGCATTCTCCCTCTGAGGCAATAGACTCCTAAGTATACAAGATGCAGAAGTGGAGACGCTTCCAGAATCTTCTCTGCGTCTGGGGTGCCTTCATGTACCACGCCTCCACACTCGGGCGCTGGCAGCCCTTCTTTGTAGAATGGTTCTGCCTCCCCCTCGCACGCTCCCCGCCATCATCTTCCATTTCTAAAGACGCTTCCTTCCCCACCTCTGCTTGAAGCTGCTTCTGCTTGCCTGCCTGCGTAACGCGGGAGCGGCATTCCCACCGGTGCCTGCGTCTCTTGGAAAATAAAGGAAGGAACCCTAGCCACAGGGCAGGGAAGCAGAAGGGGTGCTCCCGTTTCCTGAATCAAAGTGAAAGGTACGCCAATGTCATGGCAGGAGAAAGCGTGCAGGGCTTATTGTAATTTAAATGCACTTCCCCTCTGAACAGGCTGTCTGAACATCCAGAGCTGTTCTCAGGACCGCTTGTTCCCCGAATGCTGTTTGAAATAAAATCGGGCGAGATGTGAGGATTCAGCCCAGGGACACTGAGAGGCCTGTGAGGGGCCGGGGGCGGCCGTGTGGGGGCCATTGCAAAAACCAGAAGGGGCAGGTCATTTGATTTTTGGAGAGAAGGTTCTGGTGAAAAGGGGCAGCAGGCCTGCCTCTCAGTTCCTGGCTGTCTGCTTCCTGGGCTGTGGGCACGCTGCATTGCGTAGAGCCGTGGAGGTTGGCATGGCTTCCGTGGTACAGCCCCGTGAGCCTCGGACGCGTGGGTGGCTGTGAACAGACTTCGGTGGCGAGCAGAGTCCTGCCTCTCAGCTGAGGGCCGTGGGTGGTTCACCGCGCGTCCCTGAGCCTTGGCGTGTCCCTGTCTGCGGTGGGCGCCTGGAGGCTCAGGGAACCTACAGCCTCTTGAACCTGTTCTCTGTGCACACCCCAGTCCTCTGGTCACTCGTCACCTCGAGACGGCTCCTCTGAGTCCTGCAGCTTCCCCGAGCGCCCCCCAGAACCCGCCCGCCTCCAACACGGGCCCCCACTGCCCAGACTTGCACAGCGACTCATGGCCTCTCCTGAGACCTCTCTGTGGCCCTGGCACCTAGCGTACAGTAGGTGCTTACTTTAGAGACCCAGGAACAGCCCTGGATTTTGCTCTCCTTGCCCAGCTCCACCTGCTCGCTCTGCCTTCCCCTTGGCCGCGTGTCTCCTGCCTCGGAGTCCTGGGGTACCTGTGACAAAGCCCCACCACAGGGAGGCTTTAAAGAGCAGGAAAGCATCGGCTCCCAGGTCTGGGGGCCGGAAGTCCAGACCAAGGTGTCACAGGGCCACGCAACACTGGACCTGCTGGGGAGGGTCCTACCTGCCTCTTCCTGCATTGGTGGTGGCCGGTGAATCTTGTCATCCTCGGCTGGCCTCAGGGAGCTGCATGGGGGGATGCGGCTGCAGGGCCATTTGCTTAGCCTGCGTGGCCGTTCACTTAGTAGCGTGGCCGTTCACTTAGCCTGCGTGGCCGTTCACTTAGCCTGCATGGCCGTTCACTTAGCAGCGTGGCCGTTCACTTAGCCAGCGTGGCCGTTCACTTAGCAGCGTGGCCGTTCACTTAGCAGCGTGGCCATTCACTTAGCAGCATGGCCGTTCACTTAGCCAGCGTGGCCGTTCACTTACCAATGTGGGCGTTCACTTAGCAGCGTGGCCGTTCACTTAGCCAGCGTGGCCGTTCACTTAGCAATGTGGGCGTTCACTTAGCAGCGTGGCCGTTCACTTAGCCTGCATAGCCATTCACTTAGCAGCGTAGCCGTTCACTTAGCCAGCGTGGCCGTTCACTTAGCAATGTGGGCGTTCACTTAGCAGCGTGGCCGTTCACTTAGCCTGCGTGGCCGTTCACTTAGCAGCATGGCCGTTCACTTAGCAGCGTGGCCGTTCACTTAGCCTGCGTGGCCGTTCACTTAGCCTGCGTGGCCGTTCACTTAGCCAGCGTGGCCGTTCACTTAGCAATGTGGGCATTCACTTAGCCAGCGTGGCCGTTCACTTAGCAGCGTGGCCGTTCACTTAGCAATGTGGGCATTCACTTAGCCTGCATGGCCGTTCACTTAGCAGCGTGGCCGTTCACTTAGCAGCGTGGCCGTTCACTTAGCCTGCGTGGCCGTTCACTTAGCCAGCATGGCCGTTCACTTAGCCAGCGTGGCCGTTCACTTAGCAATGTGGGCATTCACTTAGCCAGCGTGGCCGTTCACTTAGCAGCGTGGCCGTTCACTTAGCCAGCGTGGCCGTCCACTTAGCAGCGTGGAGATCCCTGCTAGTAGGAGCGTGGTCCACAGACCAGCAGCTTGGCAGCCACTGGAGCTCACTGGACATGCTGGATCTGGGAAACGTCCTGGCGGCGCTGAGTCAGACTCTGCGCTGGAAGTGGATCCCCAGGCGCTGTGTCTGCACCTAGAAACTCTGGACGTAGCTGCCACTTTGTGTCCCAGGCTGTGCGAGCTCCCAGGGCAGTTGGGGAGGTGGGGAAATAAAACGCAGCGTGGCACGTTTCTTCCCTAAGTCCATGGAGAGCGAGGCTGTGCGCTGCTGTGTGCGGCACTCTGCTTAGGATGCTGGGATGGAGCCGTGGGAGGCAGACACGGCCCTATTCCCATGGAGCCCCGTGCCAGCCGGGAGATGCATCTCTGCCCGCGCAGCGGAGGGCCGTGGGGAAGGGAAAGCCAGGTAATGGGGCAGAGCACCCCCTGCAGGTGGCAGGTTGCTAGGAGGAGCTGCCACCCACAGATCTGGGCAAAGAGCAGGGAACCGTGTGGGGCCAAGAGGAGGCCAGCTGGGGGCAGGCAGGGTCTGCTCAGGCCAGGTGTGCCCTGCCAGGGAGCAGGGGGAGCCCCCAGGGGTCGTGAGCAGAGGGGCTCAGCCCCGGAGCTCACCCCCAGCCCATCCGTTCTCCCCGCCCCTCCCTGCCCCTAGCACCTAGCCCTGCCCACCCAGTACAGACTTTCAGGCGTGTGGAGCACACAGCACGGCAGACAGGTGACATTTGCTCAGAGCCACGAAGCCTGCCCAGGAGCTCTCCAGGCAGAGGACAGGGGTGCCCAGCTCTGAGCCCTGGGAGCACGGTGAGGGCACAAGGGGATCGTGGTGAGGGGAGAAGGCAATGCACGGAGAGCGTCCAGGGCGTGTGGGGCAGGCCTCGGGCACGCCCACTGCCCCGTGGAATGTGCGCACGCAGGTCCAGCAGGCACTTCTCTTAAAACCCAGCTGGCACCGCCATCCGAGACCGCGGCGCCTGCCGTGCCCTCACCCTCTCCCCGCTCTCCCGGGCTGTGTGCGCCATCTACCTGCAGTTAACTCCCAGCCGACGTGCTGAGGCCGGTGGTGTCCTCCCAGGTAGCTCTCGTGTCCAAAGCCAAAAGCTCAATATTTTTAAGCCCCAAGGGAAGACTCCTGAGACGGTGTCGTAAGGAGAGAGATCCGGGCTCGTGGAGAGAAGGAGACGCACGCGGCATTACGGCGTGCCCCGGTGGCCGCCGCGGCGCCTTTCTTGCTCCTGCCGAGCCTTTCTGGACGTGGTCGCTGATGTCCAGTGTTATCGATGCTGTGATGTGGCCTAAATGACCGCACGACGAGCACGGGCCCGAGACGGGCGGTGATTTGGCAGGTGAAGTGCCCCGTGGCCTCCCCTTTGGACGGCTCCCAGGCAGAAGACCACCCAGAGAGCGGGGTCTGCTTTGGGGGCACTTTCAGCAATTCCCCCTCCTAAGGACGCCCGCCCAGACCAGAAGGACGGAAGGCGAGGGGCCTGGCCTGGGCTCCGGTTTGCCTGGCTTCTTCCCACACATGCTCGAAAGCCTGTGTGCGCCCCCTCCCCAAACACCCCCATGTGGGTTTATCGTCCTTTCTCAACAGGAGGTCGCGGGGGTCACATGGGAGCAAGGGATGTAAGCGGGGGTCTACATCCACTGGGGAAACGGACCAGGGAAGGGGGCGTCTAGCCTGAGGGAGGGGACGGCTGACCCGAGGGAGGGGGCGGCTGACCCGAGGGGAGGGGACGTCTGACCCGAGGGAGGGGGCGTCTGACCCGAGGGAGGGGGCGGCTGACCTTGGGTCTGGCAGCGTCTGAGGAGGGCACTTTTGGGGTGACCACAGGCTGGGAAAGTCACCCTCCAGGCCGGGCCGTGGGCTGCAGCCCGCTGGTGGGCAGTGACCCCCGCCCTCCAGGCGAGAAGGCGGCGCGGCCTTGGCCCGAGGGAACCTGCTTCGCCCTCGGGTGCGAGGCTGCCTGGGCCTTGGTGAGGAAGGGCACACATACACGCCCACATACACGCTGCACACACTCAGTGCACGTGCACACTCACACTCACTCCCACGTACACTCACTCATGCTCGCCCACGCTCACTCCCACGTACACACTCGCACGCTCACCCCTACACACACTCACACTCACGTGCATGCTCGCACACTTGCTCACGCTTACCCTACACGTGCACACGCTCACACATGCTCACACTCACACAGTGCTCGCTCACGCTCGCCCCTGCCCTCTCCCCCCCTCTCGGCCCTTCCCTAACTCCTCCGGCCCTGGGAGCCGGGGCCTGGCGGCATCCGGGCACGGCCTGCAGGGCGTGCACACGGACCCAGCGCCGCTGGCACATTTTGAATTTGGGTCCTTTGTACAGAGGAGGAGCCGGCGCCAGCCCTCCCAAGGAACGTCGTTCCCGGGGATGACCGTGGCGTGGAGCCGAGCGGGCTCGGCGTGGGTGAGCAGGGGGCCGCGAGGGCTTTGCGGGCGCCGGCCGCCGGGGGCAGGAGGACGGCCCCCGCCTGGGAGCGGGAGGGAGGGCGGCGCTGGCCGCCCGGCCGGGCCCAGAGGACACGCAGACCCACGACACAGCCGTGCCCCGGCCTGGAACTCCTCCTGGACAAAAATGCCCGTTTGTGCGACGGGAAAGGCTGCAGCCTCCCGATGCCTGAAGGCGGGAGCTGGAGTGAGGCTGGATTAGACGCCGGAGGGGCAGCAGTGGAGGCTCCAGGGCGCCTTTGTGGTTCAAAGCCCGTCTGCTGGCATCTTTCCCTTCCTTAGTCTTCCTGAGCTGTCAGGGGTGGCCTTGCCCGCCCACCTGGCAGGTGAGGAAACGCGGGCCCGGCACACAGTGTGACAGGTGCTCTCGTGCTTGGTGATGTGTGAGTGCCGGGCACTCTGCAACGTGCCTTAGGCCCGCCATGCTCTGGGCAGTCCTGTGCGGGCTGTGACCATCATATCCCCTTCTGACAGATGAGGGGACCGGGACCCAGAGAAGCTTAGTAACTTCCCCAGAGTCACACAGCACGTGCAGGGGCAGGGAAGGCTTTGAACCCAGGCCCGTCTGACTCCCGAGCTGGCTGCTGAGAGCAAGCTGGTCTCCCCCGTAGCTAAACTGACTGGCCAGTGTGAGCTGAGGCTTCTCTTTCCTCTCCTCTGCATGTCTTCGCTCCGTGCTGTGGACAGAGGCCACGGCCCGCTGGGAAGGCAGGGGCCGCCCGCTCCCCGGCGTGGCTTTCTCCTGCGTCCTGCTGCCGCCACCGCTCCGGGCCTCTTCCGGCTCACAGTGCATGTCGTCGCTCGCACCCACTGTGACTTTTGCGCTTTGTGTGTTGTGAATGGAGAGAATACGGTTTCTCCCTTGCTCGATGTAAGTGGCTTCCTGTGACCCGATTTGAAGAGACACGCATTGGGGAGGGGACAGCGCGCGGATGCTCTGGCCTCCAAATTGGCTCCCAGGCTCCCGCGGTGACGCCCTCGGGGAGGCAGTGGGGTCCAGAGCCTGCCTGGCCCACGGGAAACTGCGCTGAATGTCTGGTGAGCAGCAGCCGGGGGCCTGGCTGGGGCGGGCGAAGGTCATTTGTCCACATCCTGGTCTGTTGACCTTCGCGACCGTGTTCTCACACCGTCCCACTTTTAATCTGCTTCACCACATTGTCTCTAAATCCAGATGCTGAGCTGAATATACAAACTAGAGGGGAAAACAAACCAAGCTCTCAGCTTTGTGCCAGTGGAGTTTTAATATTTACAGGTATAAAAGTAGAATTTCCTCCTGCTCCCAGGATGCACTGCCAGAGACATTTTCCATTTTTATATTTGTTTGCTTTTTCCCTTTCATAAAAGCGCTAAGTAATGCTGTGACCTTCTGGAATGCAAAAAAACTTTTTAAAAATCCTGAAAGCTTTCTTATTCCACTTATGAAGGAAGAGAACTATCTTGAAAACGCATTTGATGTCCCACAGCCATTATTTATGATTTTCTCATAAATTATTTTTCCTATAGACTTTTAAAAAATGGGCATAAAACCTAAAATGTTAGTGCAAAGAAGGGAAGATATGCTGAAATGGTTGGCAGCCATGGAATTTGTGATGATGTAATAAGATTGTGTAAAAAAACGTGTGACTGCATTTTTAAATACAAGAGTCCTTACTTACACCACGCGGGCTTGTGTTTCACATGGGGCCGAAGCGTCGCTCCCGAGCCTGGGCCAAGGGCCACCTGGTCTCGGCGCCAGGTTGGCCTCTGAGTCTTCTTAGCTCCTGGGCCAAGCAGCATTTGGATTAGGAGGTTCAGTGTTAGGAGTAGGAAAAGTGTCCTATGGCAGGGGAAGATGTAAAGGAGCCTGCACAGAGCCTTCAGCGTGTGGTCCCTGCTGAGACCAGGGCTGGGAGGTCTCCTGGCCCCCCAAGCTGCCTTCCCAGCCCCAGTTCCCAGCCCACAGCCCTCCCCCTTCCCCCTCCGCCTCCACATTCTGAGGTCTCCTCCCTCCCTTGGGTTCCAACAGCGCCAGCTTAAAGATCAGCCTGTCTACTCCTTGCTTTTCTCTCCGCCTCGTCTCTCTCCCCCTCATCTCTCTCCCCCTCCTTCCTTCTCCCTCTCCATGCTTCTTCTTCCATCTCTCTCCCTCTCCTCTCCTTCCCTCCCCCTCCATCTCCCTCCATCTCTTTCCCTTCATTTCTCTCCTCTTCCCTCTCCCCCTCATCTCTCTTCCTCATCTCTCCCCCTCCATCTCTCTCCCCCTCCGTCTCTCTCCCCCTCCATCTCTCCCCCCTCCATCTCTCCCCCTCCATCTCTCTCCCCCTCCGTCTCTCTCCCCCTCCATCTCTCCCCCCTCCATCTCTCCCCCTCCGTCTCTCTCCCCCTCCATCTCTCCCCCCCTCCATCTCTCCCCCTCCATCTCTCTCCCCCTCCGTCTCTCTCCCCCTCCGTCTCTCCCCCCCCTCCATCTCTCCCCCTCCATC
>JAKSZT010054277.1:635310-663308 GCA_026826555.1 Tolypeutes matacus | reverse complement strand
GCGCTGGCTGCGGCAGCTGCACTTTCCCAGGGGCGTGGAGCATGGAGATGTGTGCCCAGCTTCTCCATCTTTTGCTGAATTCCAGGCCAGGTTCCCCTCACAGTTTTGGGGGCCCATCATCCCCCCTCAAGTGTCCCGTGTTCAGGGCACACATGGATGGCTCCACATCAGTCCAGTTAAGTCATTATACAAGGGGGGAAACTCATCCTGCTTTCCTTAGTCACCATGTAAAAGCCAAGCACGCTTGAATGTTGTAAAGTTTCTAATGGCTGGATTCCTGACTGCACGAGGATGGAAAGGCCTGGCAGTCATCCACCAAAAGGACCTTGTTTTCTCTAATTTAGCACCAGCTCTGGGGACCTTCTGCAGAGGGGATCCTTTGCTTGGTGCTTGCCCCGTGCATAATGAGCCCGTCGAAGCTCAGGGCGTGCAGGGCTTCAGACTGTTCTTGCAATGTAGAGTACTTTTTGGCAGCACTTTCCCAAGCTGAAGCAAATGCCAAAATAAGAGCCTTATGGTGGCCCTGCCCTGAGAATACTCTGTTTAAAATCCAGCTGGAGAGGTGGGGAAGGGGGCTGGAGGGGAAGAGGAGGGATAACGAATGCCAGGACACACAAAATCCCACTGCAGAAATTCCAGGGGATCCCAAGTTCCCCTTATATGAATTCCACAGAAATGTCCACTCCCCCCGTTAAGGCAGGGAATGAAACAAGCAAACCCATGGCTGTGCTGGGCGAGCTCCCTTTTTCTCCTGCTTTGATGAGCATTTCTCTGAATAAGCATCTTTTCACATACTTTGTTGCTGTTTGAGTTATCCCATCTGTGCATTCTCCATTCATATCCTCTGCCATTTTGCAAAAAAAAAAAAATTGTTTTTCTTGTCCTTTTCTTGTGGTTTTGTAAATGTTTCTTGGATCTGATGTACATTGTTGACTTTGCAAGATGGAGAGTGTCCAGCCTTAACACTCACTGATTGCCTTCATCAATTCCAGACTTTACCGAATGGAAATCCTTGACTTGGTGTAGTGAAACCCTTCCATCTGCATGGTTTAGACTCTTTTATAAAGAATCTCATCTACCCTTGAGTCATAGACAAAGTCTCCTTACTTTTGCATCAATGTTCTCATTTTGCATATCGTATTTAGGTCTGCCCTTTACGAGGATTTTGCTTTTGCATTTGGTGTGAGGTAGGGATTGTTTCAGTTCTCTCTGTTCTCTCCATTGGTCTGTTAGTCCTTCACCATCTCTTCTGCCAAATTTCTACCACCAAGAACTCAGCTCTCGATGCATCTGCCACTATCCATTGGTTGTGTGCAAAGCAGACAATGACCTTGCATGGCCAGCCAGGCCTACGGGAGAGCAGATCAGGGCATGAGTCGGTTCCTGCTTGTGCAAGGAGAGGCGGTTCTGAGCTTCCTGCTTCTCGTGGTTTTGCTTTGCGCAGGTTCTTCCCTCATCTCATCTCACGTGCAAGTTTCCTTGTAAAAACAGGGTTTTCTTCTTCTTTCTCCCTCTCCTTGGCTTTCCCCTCCTCTTTGTCTCCATTCCACACTCCAGGCCTCCCTACCACAGCCTCCAGCCTACACCCACGGGTGTCAGAGACCCACGATCCTTTGGAGTGGTTTGAAATAGGAGCTGGTTTAGAAACACGGCAGCCAGAGGCTGCGTGCTGAGGATCTGGAGGAGCTCATCTTGCAATCGTGCCCACTCTCTCCCCTTCTTACAGATCTGTCCTGGCACCCATTTGCCTGTGCCAGGCAGTGGCAGAGACCTCACAGCAGGGGAGCAGTGTTCTCACCTTTAATATTTCACTAGAAACATTCTTGCCTCCATGTTGCACATGCATTTCTTTTCCTCACCTCTGCATTAGTGTTGGTAATAGTCATTTATACATTGTCCATCTCTGAGTAGAATCCAGGATGCAGTACTAAAAAGAGAAAATCTGAAAAAAAAAAAGACTTGGAAAGGAAGAAAGAATCTAGTGGACCAGATACCTAAAGCATCAGGGAAATAACTAACTCCAAGAGAGGAAGGAAAGGAAAGGAGCCACATTCCTGGGGAGTCTTGGCCACGTTGTCCCTGCAGCCCTGGGCCTCTTGAGCTTCACTTCGGCCAGCATGTGGGGTCAGCATGCCTGTGGGGAGTCTTCATCTTTTGGGGGGCTCATGCCTGACATCCTCGGCGCTCAAGCTAGGGGACTGCGGGAAGGACTGTGTTCTTCCCTCATGATCCAGGCACTGGGTTCTGCAGATTTGCTGCAGCTTCGATGTTTGCGTGTTCTGGGCGCCCTGAGCCTGCTCAAATGACCAGGTCCCCAGAGCTGCTGGTCGTCCTGCCACAGAGGCGGGGCCAAGGGGCACGTGGCAGCCGCTGCCCTGGAATACCAGCAGAGGGCGATGCGGGAAACCTCTTATTTTCAAAGGGAATCACAATGCATCCGATTTTCAAAATCCAGTGAGGGAGGGACAAACTAAACAGGCTGGGGTGCCGAGGCCACCTGCTCAGTTCCCTGGCATCCAACAGTCCTGGTCTCCTACCCCACTCACTGTGACAGCTGCTTCACCCCAGCTGTCTGTCGAGGTGACAAATTCAGGATGAAAACAGCAACGTCTCCCCACTCTGAGAAAGAATCCGTGGATACCACCTTGCACGGGATCCCTCTGTGGAGGATGACTCTTCCCAGCCCTTTCTGCCTTCCGTACGTGTGGGATTTATTCACAGATTTTTCATACTTTTTTAAGTGCCCGGCTTTCCATAATGAAAAACATTTATAATCAGTTAAGCTTCAAAGTGTTCAAGTGCAGCTTATTTACAAATTTCTAAGTCTCCAGCATTAATATTTCTTAAAGAAAAAAAATAGATTAATGGATGACAAGTGGTTGGAAAGTTTTAGGCTAAATATATGGCCTGTTGGTTCTCTGATTTTCTCTAGTCTCTTTGTAGTGTCTTAAGGAAAAAGTATACATCTTGGCCCAGCCAGCTCTACATTTCCCAACAGGCGTTGTAATTATTAATGGAGGGATTTGAGGGTTAGCAAAGTAATGGTTTCTATAAAATCAGTGTATATGAAAATGAGGATAACTGAGTCTTCCATTTCTAGATTCTGGGTTATAGTGATGGGGGAAGGTGGCCCGGGTAGTTTATCAAGTTTCAGGACTTTTTTCATCCTCATGATTTCTGTTGATTAGGTGGCACTGGCCCCTTGAGACTTGGCCTGTCCTTGGTGCTAAGTTTTAGGTCATGCCTTCAGAGGAACAGGAGCTGGTCCCAGGGGAGTGGGCACTGCATCAAGGGTGGATGGTCCGAGAGGGATGGATGATGGATGGAATGGTGGGTGGATGGAGGATGGATGGATGGGTGATGGGCAGCTGAGTGGATCAGTGGAAAGGTGGATGAGTAGATGGATGGATGGATGGATGGAAGGATGGATGGAATGTGGATGAGAGGAATGGATGGATGGGTGGGTGGGTGGGTGAGTGGGTGGATGGATGGATGGAAGATGGATGGGTGGGTGGGTAGATAGATGGAAGGATGGGTGGGTGGATGGGTGGATGGATGGATGAATGGATGGATGGATGGATGGATGAAAAGGTAGATGAGTGGATGGGTAGATGGATAGGAGAATGAGTGGATGGATGGGTGGTGGATAGATGGATGGATGGATGGATGGATGGGTGGATGGATGGATGGATGGATGGATGGATGAATGGAAGGAAGAATGGGTACCATCCCCACTGTTACTTCAGGGTGGGAACTCATAGCCACCCATCACCTGGGTGAGAACTCCAAGCCCCAAAGGGCACAAAGCCAAGTGACAACCAGAAAAGAATGGAGAGAGAGCAGTCACAGAGCCTATGAACATGCATGCATCATCATGGTCATCTCTGATGGGGCTGGGGACGGCCCTCAAATGATAACTGGCCACCTGCAGCCTTTCATGGGGTCCATTTGAAAGGGAAGACATAGCACCCATATCTGGTCCAGCCTTTGCACTAGGTACCTTATCTGTGTGTCACAGATGGAGGGATGGACATCCATCTTCGGAAAAGTCTCAGTCAAATGCTCGCAGGGGCAAGAATGGAGCCCCACCCACTGCCTCCCTTTACCACTTTTTCTTGACTCAATGTTTCTCTTCCTCCAGGTTGCCCTCCCCGCCATTCCTCTTTCCTTCATGCTTCCTGCCTTATTATTTGGTCTCTCCAGATTTAGAAGAAGGATATTGATCAAAATGATTTCTTGATGTTGTGTCCATGCCATAAAATCTACTTTTTAAAAAACCTAAATGACTATTTTCATTCCCAAAACTACCTAAAAGCAAAAGGATGATTATAACTCTGGATTTACCACAGAGCTAAAGCTTTACAAAAGACTAACAATTCATTATCAGTTTTGGACCGTCTGTGACAGCAAATCAGAGTTAACACTTTGCTTTGGTTTGCAGGATGTAGGGGCATCTACTGAATCCAATTCGGCCTTTCAGGCTACTCTAACCTCAAATCTCAGAGGGCACAAAGTCCAACATTAGATTTTAGTATTTGCTTGTGGACATGGCACGCTATCTGTCCTCCCTATGACAAATGTGATCTTTGTTGGACAGGGTGGCATTTTGCCCCTGAGGCTGTGGATTCATACTGGATGAGAGGAACTTCATAGTTTTCCAAGCAGGCCACTCCTGCCAGCACTGTCAAAGGGATAAGGGCCAACACTCAGCACGGTTTGTGGCAGGGAGGACACTGCTGTGCAGCACTGACAATAGCAGCAATGGCAAGGCACTGGGGTGTGACTGCGGAGGACCACCTGTGCCCAGACTTTGCTTCCTGAGCTTCCAAGGCACTTGGTCTGTCTTTGCCTGGACCCTTTTTGTAGAAGGAAAACTACAACTGGTGACTCACATTAGCATGGAATTTGAGGGGAGCCAGGCAGTGAATCACAACTTCTTTCAATGTTCATCTTCTCTGGGCATCCTTGTGGCTGAGCACTCTCAGAAATGGAGGGTTAAAAAGTCATCCCTGTGGTGTGTATACCCTTATGCCATGATGCTATTAAAGATGGTTGGATAGCTGAATGGGTGGATGGATGGATGATGGATGGATGGATGATGGATGGATGGATGGATAGATGGGTGGATATGTGGATGGATAGAGTATGGATGGGTGGATGGATGGATGCATGGATGAGTGGATGAAGGGATGGATGGATGGTTGGAATGGTGGGTGGATGAAGGATGGATGTATGGATGGAGGATGGACGGATGGATGGATGGATGGATGGATGGATGGATGGATGGATGGGAGGGTGGATAGATGGGTGGATTGGTAAGTGGATATGAGACTATGTGGATGGGTGGATGGATGGATGGGTGAATGGGTGGATGGATGGATGGATGGATGGATGGATGGATGGATGGATGGATGGATGGATGGGTAGATGGATGGGTGTGTGGATGGATGGGTGAGTGGATGGATGAATGGATGGGTGGATAGAGGATGAATGGATGAGTGAATGGAGGGATGGGTGGATGCATGATATGAATGGATGGATGAGGATGGATGGATGGATGAATGGATGGATGGATGGGTGGATGGATAGATGGGTGGATTGGTAAGTGGATATGTGGCTATGTGGATGGGTGGATGGATGGATGGATGGATGAATGGGTGGACAGATGGATGGATGGATGGATGGATGGATGGATGGATGGATGGATGGAAGATGGATGAGTGGATGGGTAGATGGATGGATGGGTTTGTGGACGGATAGGTGGATGAGTGGGTGGGTGTGTAGATGGATGAATGGATGGGTGCATAGAGGATGAATGGATGAGTGAATGGAGGGATGGATGGGTGGATGGATGATATATGAATGGATGGATGGAGGATGGATGGATGAATGGATGGATGGGTGGATGGATGGAAGATGGATGGGTGGGTGGGTAGATGGATTAATGGATGGGTGGATAAAGGATGGATGATGTATGAATGGATGTATGGAGGGTAGATGGATGAATGGATGAGTGGATGGAGAGATGGATGAATGGATGGGTAGATAGGTGATAGATAAATATGTAACCTGCACTACATACAAATATAGTAAAGAGAATAAAGGTTAGGGTGAGTATTTACCCTAATTCATCAAAGGTGAATTCAACAAAGATGTCTACACTAGAAATCAGCTTCTTTTGGCTCCTTTTAGGCTCCCTGGAGAGTGATGTTTATTTATCTATTTGGGTGCAGAGACTGCTTTTAATATGTCGTAATAACATTCAGATATAAAATTGAAACCTTCTCCCTAGGAACACCATCCTAGTCTATCAAACAGGAATTTCAAGCCTATTTTCCCAGCACTCTCCAAGTGAGCTCCCCAGGAAGGAGGGGCGGCCCTTCTCCATGTGGGAGGGTTTGGCATCCACTGTATCTCTGGTTTAGTTCCAATTCAGTCTGGCAGCTCTCTGTCACTCCTAGAGGCTTCTGGATATTTCTCTGGGTTAAATGTACTTGTTTCAAAGGGCTCAAGTAATCCCTTGCATCTGTTTCTGTTTTCTAATCACACTATTAATATTCGTTCTAGAGACTTCTTAAAATGGCAGTCAGTATTTCTTTAGTCAAAGGTCAGCTTTGTGAACTGGTATTCCTATAGAAAACCCACCATCAGGTAGAGTTTGGATTTAAGGAAGAAAATCCCTAATGAACCACACTTCAGATTGGGGTAGGAAGCTTCCCTGGGCCTCCCGTGTTCTGCTGAGGCATTACATTGTTTCTTCCTGTGACTTCCTGACCCTACCTCTTCTAATAACATCCCTGTCAAGATGTGTTTGACATTCTGTAACTCTTCTTCCAACAACGGCCTGTCTCTTAAGCTGACAGAGAACCTGCCTGGAATGGAAGTTCATTAATCTGTTGAAACAGTTCAGTTAATTGCAAAGCTAGTCCCCAGAATTGTCAAGTTCATATTTCCTTCTGTGCACGAGCAGAGTAATGAAGAATTGGGGGGAGCGGGGGGCAGGTTAATTTGCCTAAAGTCCCATGCAGTCAATCAGAAGAACACAGCTGTTGACGGCCACATCTCTCAAGCACGGCTTCATCACCGCCGTCCTCCTCTGCGAGGCAAGCGTCTCTGGCTGGCACAAGTTGGCAGAAATACAGCAAACAACCACGGCAGCTGCAGAGGAAAATGCTATTCCCATGCGAAACACCAAACAGCTGGGGCTTGTGCTGCTAAGGCTGGCTCACAGTGCAGGGGCATTTCTGGAAGTAAAATGTAGTCGTTGAGATATGAGATGGCTTTAATATTTAATTTGGATGTTTGATAGTCTTTACATTTGTTAATTTTGTATATTACTTAATTTGCCACAGATGAAAACCCTCCTTGAAATGAAGTGTGTGTGCTTCTATCTGAAGATCCTTAGTACGCATAGGTGTTTAATTTAAAAATAAAAATAGATTAAATGTATAAACTATAATTATTAAAATAGGCACCCCATCAAAGCGCTGCATTCCCAGCCACACATCAAAATGTGTGCTCTGCGGGTTTTCGGCAGCCGGTTCTCAGTTTGTGACAGTCAGTTGGGCCCTGTCCTGTTGTGGCAGCCTTGGCTCTGCATCGGTCCTCCAGGGCCTGCCAGGACTTCACCAAGCAGCAGCAGAAGCAGGAAGAGAAGAAACTTGACAGTGCCGCTCATTGCCATAACTACAAGATACAGAATTGGTTGGAAGAAACTTGCTGGTAGCTTCTGTCCTGTCTTTAACCCACTGTCCTCTCAACTACTATGTGTACAGAAGAAAGATGCCTGCACAAATGACCACATGGCATGGCTCAGCGTCATGTACTATGGCCACCTCCTTCCCTCATAAGGAAGAAGGTGCCAGATATCCTCTGGTCAGTTAAGTGTGCTGAAAATAAGAAGAGACGCCAATCTATCAGGCACATTCTGGGTGCGTGGAATGAGAAATTTCTTGGAGAGTTGGAATTTGGAAAGCTGGCATCGGGATGTGTTGGAGTCAGCCATCCCAAACCAGCTGTCAACAGGTGGCTTGTGCCAAAGGGACGGCGGTGAGACAGAAAGGATGCAAAGCCACCCCGACCCAGGAGCCTCCTCTGCAGGT
Organism: Tolypeutes matacus; assembly: GCA_026826555.1. NCBI lineage: Eukaryota > Metazoa > Chordata > Mammalia > Cingulata > Chlamyphoridae > Tolypeutes > Tolypeutes matacus. Next base: position 655,206 of record JAKSZT010054277.1, on the reverse strand, counting down.
GGCGTGGGCAGAGCTCTCGGGCCATGGCACGGACGACTGACCTAGAACTCTATGTGGCAAGCCTAACCCGTGTGCAGCAGGGACACATGCCAGTACAGCGGGCGCTCAGCATCAGCACTGCTGACACGTGGGGCCAGTTCATCCTTTGCTGGGGGGTCACCCTGTGCATTGCAGGGTGTTTTTAGCAGTGACCCTGGTCTCTGCCCATGGGATGCCCGCAATGCGCCACTCCCGCCCCAGTGTAACCTCCAGAGAGTCTTCAGACATTGCCAGGTGTCCCCTAACTACATCCGAGTTAGAAGGAGCCAGTGATGGGGTGTGGGCTGCAGGAATGAAGACCAGGGAGCCTTGGGTGGCTTGTGGAAGGCCTGGAACCTTCTTCACCCAGGAGGCCTCCAAGTCATGACTTTGAACCTGCTCAGGACAACGGGATAAAACTGAGTTCTCAACTTGGACCACAAAAATGGTTTAGTGTAACCAGTTACACGTGCTAGGGGGCCTGCCTTCCAGGCACGTGTTTATCCAGAGCATGACCTGAAACCCTTGGAGTTGAAGGGTGTGCAGAGGAGTGGAGTTTCAGGTTGAGAGCTCGGACTTGGGGGTCGACAGGCCTGAGTTCAAACCCTGCCCCTGCCCGGGCAGGCTGTGAATGTCCCCGAGCCCCAGTCCCCCCAGCTGTAAAATGGGGGTCAGGTGAGATGGGGTCCGCAGAGGGCGCATGCAGCCTGTGCACGGGGAACGCCGGGGCTCGCCGCCATCACTAGCTGTGGGTGCCTCCTTGCTGAACAGGTGCAGTTCGAGCCGAGCTGCTTGGGGTCCTGCTGCACAGCTCAAGAGTGGGCCAGGTGACAGCAAGGATTCCTCAGCGTTGTAAAAAGGCTGATTCACGATGGCAAGAGGGAGCTGGCCACCGCCGTGTTCCTCGCCCTCGCCTCTTGCGGCCTTGAGTGTCTGGGGCATCTCGTCATCAGAGAGCTAGTGTTTCCCACAGTCGGAGCTCTGGGCGAAACCTGGCGATGCGGCTCTCCCTGCCCCCTCCACCCCACCGTGGCATCCCTCCCCAGCTCCCGTTGGAACAGAGACCCACGGTGCGGACTTCGCAGGCATCCTCTGTATGTACGTTGCACCTTCGCCAGAGCTTTTAGAAACACCGTTACAATGGAAGCGATCTCGAGAACAAATTGAACACCAGGAAAAGCGTAATTGCACAGTTAATGAATCCACGTAGAGGGAGCCCCCTAGACCGTGGGGGCCTGTCCCCTGGCCGGGCCGTCTTCTCTGTACACTCACATTGTTTGTTGAAACTTCATCACAGTTGCTTTTTAGGGAGGTTCTGGCATGTCACCATGCAGCCCTGGGGACCAGCCACCGTCAGCGAAAGCTGGTTTAGCGAGTCGTAGGGCTCAGTCTTTTCGCAAGAAGGAAATAAAGCTTTACCTGGACTCCAACCAGGAAACAAGGACAGAGAAGCCCCGAGAGCAGCCCAAATCAAGATGCCGTCCCCGTCCCCAGCACAGGCCTTAGAACGGCGACAGCCGCCCTGGGACCCGAGAGCCTGTGTTCAGACCTAGGCGCCGGCCTTTCTTTGTCTTTGGCAAAGCAGCTTCTTCTTTCTGAGGCTGCGTGTTCCTTTCTATAGGACGAGGGTGACCATAGTCCCTCCCTCGTTGGAGGGGTGAGACGAGATGTCCAAGTGTCCAGCCAACTTTCTCTGAAGCCGCGTGGTAGGCAGGTGGCTGGACAGCTGCCCTCGCAGTGGCACGTCCCCTTGGGGGGCAGGACGATGGTAACAGCTGCTGAGTGACTACTGAGGTCCCCTCAGCACACAAGGTCCAAACAGCTCACGGTGTTTAGTGTCCCTTCCCAAAACTTGCTCTTGAAATTCATGCCAGTCACCAGTGGGCCACAGTGTCCCATTGACCAAATGCCAGCCACAGGCAGATGTTGCCGCAGACCTTCTGGGGCCACAGGCAGTGTGGGCTCAGTAGCTCAGCCCATGCGGGGAGCCCCCCTCCTCCCCAGGAAGACAGTCCACAGGTACGTGAAGGCGCTGAACGGGGCTGTGCTCCCTAAGGTGCCCCAAGGCCAGGTGGGCAGACTCGGAAGCAGCCCTGCAGCGCACAGCCGAGAGGGCTAAGCCCAGATTCTCAGCCTGACGATAGGAGCAGAGGGAGAGACAGGTAATACAGCCCCGAGGAACTAGTCCAGGGGAAGAAGTGGTGGCTTTTCCAGTGGGGAGGAAAGGGAGCTGCGGAGATGGTTTGCACTGAGCTACGGAACCCGTTTGCAAAAGGATGTAAGGTCTGGGCCTGGGCGCGCAGTGCCGGCTGGTTCCAGGGGCTCCTCTGGGCAGATGGCAGCACGGAGTGTCTCAGAGCACTGCTCCCTTATCCTAGTGGCGTCATCTACACAGCCGGCAGCAGGCGCCGGCCGTTGGACAGGCAGGGAGGACGAGGCCCGAGCACACGGTCCACTGCCAGGGGCCGGGCAGGTTTGCTGTAATTGCAGGTCCGTGGTGTGGCTCAGAAGCCACGTGGGCCCTGAGTCCTGGGCTGCGTGTCTTCTTGGGCCCTGGTGCTACCCCTGGAGGCCACGCCATCGCCAACGGGCTGAGTCAGAAGCCTCACGACAGTGTCCACCGCGGCAGGACCGGTGGGAAGTGTCCCTTCTGGGAAGTTGTCTGAGCCACCATCAGGACGATTCCGTGGGAGCCATGGCACACAGAGGAGTGGTAATGACCTGTTTCCTTGGTGGCGATGAGGGGAGAGTCATTTTGCACGAGTTTGTGTTTCTCTGTGTATTTAATTAGTATATTCATTCAGCATTCAAATATTTAATGAGGACTTTTTCCTCCTCCATGACATCAGAAATCACTCTGACATTTGCTAAGCCCACTTGGCATCTTTATTAAAGATTTGGATGTGAGGCGTCCACAGTTTTGAGCCGTCTGTGTGAGAGTTTGTTCCAAAAAGCTTGAGTGGGAGTAGGAAGCATGAAAACACAGGCTATATTAGGTCAGAAATAATGATCATCTGCTCATCACGAGAACCAAATATCAGCAGATCAACGAAAACAAATCTGAAAGCAGTGGAAGCCGTGACACTTGAAAGAGGAAGAAGCAGTTCTTTGTTTTTCAGGGTGTTTTAGACTTGGCCGTATTAGCAGACGCGGCTCAGATGCTCACAGCCTCCGCACATCAAAAACAACGACGTAGCAGATCCGAGAGTGCGTTGGCACACGCTCCTCTTCTAAGCCGCCTGCTCATCCTCTCGGCACGCGCTCACCCTCAGCAAAGGGCAGAGGCGGTATCGTCAGCCCATTTCTCAGAAAGGGAGACCGAGGGTCGTGGAGACCAGGTCCTGGGGCGAAGCCCTGGGCTGGCCCTGGGCTTTCTGAGCACAAGACATGTGATCTCCCCACCTCAGGGGCTTGCCGTGAGGACCCAAGAAGACCACGTGCGTCACGGCACTCGGTCAGCCAGCACCAGACGCACCTAGCGCCCCGGCTGCACCCGGGGCCAGCGCGGCCAGCCGTGCCCTGCACAGCGGCTGAGAGGGCAGCAGTGGCCTGGCAGCTCCAGTACCTCGGGGCGCTCCACCACTGGGCACAGGTTTTGAGCCCTCACTCTGTGGCAGAGAGAGTCGCAGGGACAGGGGAAGTAGCAGGGAAGAGAAGGCACAAAATCCCTGCCCTGGGGAGTGGGCGTTCTGGAGGAGGTGGGGGAGATCCAGACATAAACAGTGAGAAGGCAGTGGCCTGGGCCACGCGGCCAGTGCTTTGGAAAGGAGTAGGGTGGGGGAGGGAGGGTTTCGCTTTTAAACGGGTGATCGGGGCAGAAGAAACGATGTGAAGGGAACTTCTCGCCCCTTCGAAGTCCACTGAGCATCGACGATGCCGGTTGCCTTTGTCTCATTTCTCTCTGAGATGTATTTGCTCTCTTTTGCCTTGACGGGGGTGCATTGTGGACATTTCCTTTGGGGTCGTGAGTCAAATGTGTGTGTTGGGCGTGTGTTTCGCAGGTGGAAAGGAGAGAGATCCATGTTCCTGAAGTTAGTGACTGAGAGTGGAAAGGACGTGACATGGCCGGGGTTGAAGGACCCATGCTGTCTGGCTGCCTGGTCCCTCTCCGAGGTGGGGGGAGCCGGGGCTGCCGTGCAGCTGCTTGGCTGCTGTCCGGCCTCAGTGGCCTGCACTGCTGGATCGGGACCCAGGCCGGTCCAGCTGCTGGCTAGTTTGAACTAGTTTGAATGTAACCTCTGTGGAAGTCATCAGACCAGCTAAGTCCCTCACTAGCCCACCACGAGGTGGCCCTGTTGACCCTAGGCGGCTTGGTTGCTCTTCTTGGAATGTGTGTAACCTGCTATCCCTATCCTACGGATAGAATTATAGGAACTGAGAGATTTTTAACTTGGAGTATCCTAACTGTAAAAAAAAAAATGTACTTTCGAAGTCAGAAAAATTAAATTCAGGCCAGAGAGTGAAGGATTATAGAAAAACATGCTCAGATTTCCAATCTTCCTGTTTTGTTTTGTTGTGTTGTTTTTGTTTTTGTTCTGTTTCGGCTAACCACGGAAAATCAGGGCTTCTGAATTATTTTTTTGATTCCATGGGAAGAGACCCTGAACCCTTCCATGGGTTCATACAGGTGGCAAGAAGAGCTTGAGCTGTCATTAACAAAAATAGGGAAGTGGCCAGCGGAGGCAGGCATGAGGTCAGCTTTAGAAGAGTGTCAGTGGGTCTGAGAGGCGCCTGGCAGCGCAGTGGCTTCTAACAGAGGGCAGGAGGGGGGCATCTAGTAACCTAGTTCCACCCCGGCCAATCACAGTGCCCATCCCGAGGGGCGTGTCCTCCTGGTGCGCAGAAGCCCAGGGTGGCATGGTTCAGGGATCCGTGCAGAGCCTCAGCTGCTGGAAACCTGCCTCTGCGTGGGGTTCTGTCAGTGCTTCCCCAGACTTCTCAATTGCCCAGATGACAACTTTGGGGATGTTACAATAGAGGGATGGCCTCGTCCATCACCTTGTCCCATCATTCCCAGGGTCTACGAAAAAATTAAACCACTTGTTAGAAGGAATGAAAAAAAAAAAACAATCAGTCCAGATGGATTATATCAAGTTTAACTGTATGGTAATAAAGCTCAGCATGTAACTGCCAGGGGAAGGCCTTAATCTTTGAAGGACTGCCCGTTCCACAATTGCTGCCTCAGCTAATAGCCACTTGGCTTAGGACCTTGTTCTGCCCCTGTGGGAATTGGCTTCAGAGCCTGTTTGCAGTCCTGGGGCAGAGGTAACAGACTCATGACTTGACTCGTTGAGCCTCCTATTTCAACTGCATTTTGAGATGGACCTGGGCTCTGGGAACTGGGTACTTCTCAGGGTCTCAGGGTTTTGTTTATTCATTCATAAGGTCCTTGTTCCCTCTCTCCATCCCTCTTTTCCTTCCCCTTTCCTTTCTTCCTCTCCTCCCTCCGTCCATTCCTTCCTTCCTAAAACAACTCTTTGTTGGTGCCAACCTGCTGGGCATTTCATAGTGACCAGGGCAGCCAGAGGCCCCTGCCCCAGAGGAGCTGCTGTCTTAGCAGGAAGCTCTCTGCTCTGTCCCTCTTGTTTCTTTAGGATCAAGAGGTCCTGGGTGGTCAGTTTTCAGACCACTTCTGAGAGGTGTGTTGTGCTGGCCATGCCCTTGACACCCCCCTCCCAGCTGAGTGAGAAAGCGCAGTGTCTACCCAGCAGTCCAGGCGTGGCTCATGCTATTACCTGGTCTTAAGCCCCTCCCGCCACCGTCCCACCAAATTCAACTTCAGAGGAACTGAATCAGCACACGGTGCACGCTGGGGCAAGTTCTGGTGGCCCCCCAGTGGGCGAGTGGAGGGAAGACGGGAAGGGAAAGATGGCTGATTCCTGATCGGGCGTAGCCCCTAATCTTAGCAGGTCCTTGGGGAGACAGAAGGGACCTTTGAAGAGCCCTTCCGGCTGGAGCACATGGAGGGCAGTGGGCTTTCTTGAAGGCCAAGGGAGACACAGCTCACTGAGGTTCAGTCTGAGTAAAAAGGAACAGGGCAAGAAAGTTATCTGTAAATCGCTCAGCCTGGGGTGGGGCCAAGGTGGCCTCCGCTGGAGGGACACCTGATGGAGAGAAGCTGGGAGGGGCCAGGGCGGGGGTGGCCTGAGTTCAGCTCCAATGTCACCTGTCCTGTCGGGAGCCGCTGGTCTGGATGGTGACTGCTCTTCCGTTTCCTAGGTGGGGAGGCTGGCACCCAGAGAAGGCAGCAGCCCCCGAGGGTCACATGAGCGAGTGGCGGCTTTGGGGCCCGCCCAGGCCGCCCGGCAGAGCCCACACTCTTCACTGACGGTGCCCGGCAGCCTTGGGCAGTCCGCCCTCATGCGTGGCCAGCATCAGAGTCGGCACCCTTCATCCAGGGGGGGTGTGAGCACATGGGCAGAAGCCCCTTTTCATCTTTTCTCCCTTTTCTGGTCAGCATCTTTGCCCTCGGTGTATACTGTGGAGAAGCTTCCAGACCTCTCACTCAGTGAGGTCCAGAACTCGGTCTTTCCCTTGCACCCCTGCAGGCTGATGGCCCCTGAGCACACCCAGGCTTCCCGGCCCTCCTCCTCGGCCTCCTGGCCGCTGCCCTTATCGCGTTTTTGGGGTCCCTGGCGGATCTCTGTCTTAGGGGCTTGCAGGCACCTCTCAGTGGACAGGAGCCGGCTTTCTCCTTGCACCGGCCACCGCTTTCTGGGGACACCCTCCCCGCCCTCACTCCCCTGTCTGTGCTCTCAGCACCTCCCCTCCTGCCTGTGCTGTTTCCTCCTCCCGAGGCCCCCGGCGCCTGCCATACTGCCTGGAAACATGCAGGCTTCCTGCGCTCTGAGAGGTGCCTCCTGCCTCGCACCTCTGCCGGCACCTTCCCCCACTGTCCCCCTCTGTTCAAAGTGTTTCCATTTGGCCATTGCTCATCTGCATTCTGGCTCCCCCACCGGATTTTGGTAGTGCCTTCGTTTGTTCATCCATTTGCCCATGTAGCACAGGCTTTGCTAATTCATATTTTATTCATATTCATTAGAGACAGTGGCATGAGAAGGGCTCCTGCCAGGAGCGCGGTCACTCTTCTGGGCACAGGGTCAGCAGACCGTGCATGCCGTCCGCAGGCGGCATCCCTCCAGGCTGTGTTGGTGATGGTGGGTGGCCTCCCACCCGGGGCAGGACGGGCAGATGCAGGCTGCCAGCCTCGCTCCCAGCCTGCGCCAGGGCCCGGCACTGCGGCCTGGCGGCCGGCCTGGCTCTCGGAGTTTGTGAACCGCAGCCCTGGGGGGCAGCTGCCACAGCACCTCATCTGCACATCGCCGTGCCTGTTTCAACGCCTGCTGCGTGCCAGGCCCCGGGTGACCATGTGGGGGAATGAGGCCTGGACGGTGGGGCCTTGCTCCTCCGCTTCCAAGCACCCTCAGGGCAGGCCTCTGACCTTGGCAGTTTTCTCATCTCTCCAACATTGTCTCTCCCAGTGCATACAGTGGGGCTTGATAAATGCTTAATGAGCGTGTGCCAGCGAGTGCCTCTGTACTGAGGCGTTTTGCAGGCATGTCCAGGCTCTCTCTGCAGGTGCACCTCCAATTCGCAGCAGGGAGGCAGGCAGACGCCTCAGAGCCCATGCAGGCTTCGCTGCAGCTGCCAAAGCCTCCTAATTTGCAGCTCCGCAGTAAACAGGAGTGAGGGGCTGGGAGGAGGCAGCGACTGAAGCAGCTGGAGGAGGCCGCCAGAGGACAAAAGGTGCAGGTGGAGGGTCGTCGGTAGCTACCTGCCACCCGGCCTCACCACCCCAAAGTCTTTGGTCAAAGGCTCTGACCTCCAGCCAGATGCCCTCGGAGCAGCTGCTGGGAGAGGGAGAGAAGGGAGCCCTGGAGCATTTGCTAGGGCAGAAATGAAATAAATAATAATCAAGAGCTTGGACTCCAAGGCAAAAAGAGCCATAATCAAAGGGATGGCGGCCGTTATCTGCCGTCCACACACGGCGCAAAGGCACGTGCATTTGGCTTTAATTATTGATATTTCTTTTTAAGTTGAAGATGAATTTGAGACAGCCAAGAATGTGGATGGTTTCTCTTCCAATTACAGAGAAATCTGTTAATAATGACCATATTAGGTGGCCGCGGTTTTTCCAGCCAAAATAGAAGTGGCCAGGAGCGGTAGGGTGGACAGAGGTGGTGCGGACGAGCAAGAGGCACGGCCCCTCCTAAAACTGGGGATGGGCATGTGGCCATCCACTGCGCCCCGCCCCTGGGAAGGGCTCCGCCTGAGTGAGGGGCCCAGGCTCCTTCCTCATTGCAGACAAATGGACTGAGACCTCGAAGCGGCTTCTCACATAGCAGGGCTCCAGGTCTCCCCAAATGGGACTGGGGAGTGCCTCTCCCTGGGCTCCCGGTGCGTGCCCCGTGGCGAGGCTCCTGACCATCAGCCCCAGCAGGCCCCCCCTTAGCGCCGTGAAGGTGCCACGCTGAGCTGAGCTCCGGCCAGGCAGCTCGCCCTGGTCCTCTTGACCCTTGGCCACCGTCCCCAGAACGTTCTCTCCTTCCACCCTGCTGCACCCGGAGGCCTGTGCCTGGGCACTCTTGGCTTCTACTGGGTCAGTGCATCTGTGCCAGCATGTGGGGTGGTAGGACCAGGATATGCAGGAAGTAAACTCCACATCGAAGGGGGAAGCTCCGGGTAGTCCTGGAACTTGCAGAGTCAGGAGATGCCCGTGGCACTCGGGCCCGTGGTTCTGCCCTTCCCGGCACACGTGAGTCAGACAGCGCAGCTCGGCGTTGCCACGGGGCCGCAGGCCGGTGGGCACAGGCCATGTTTGCCCAGTGAGGCCACAGCTGTGAGCCTCCTGGCACCCACCTTTAGGTCCAAGCTCTTCGCTGTGCATTACCCTCACATGGGGCTTTAGCGCCTTATCGTGCCCTTGCGAACAGATTCACATTTGGTTTGAAATCAGATTTTATTATAATTTAAATTTTCCTCTGATGCTAAGACACTTTCCAGGAGTTCAGGGCTAGTATTAGCAAGAACCAGCTTATTAGTTGTAATTCTCTTTAGGGTTCAGTTACTCCCTAAAGCCCATTTGAAATAGAAATGAGTTTCTGGGGAGAAACGGGTAGTAAAAGTTCAGTTATTCATTCAACAAACATTCCCCGGGCCCCTCTGTGTGCCGGCCTCCTGGGAAGGAGCGCAGGGTGCTGGGGACGAGGTCTGGGGTCCTGTCTGCTTGCAAGGCCTTGGCCACGAGCTGGGGATGCAGGGATGAGTAAGGCAGATCCTCTCCCCTAGGCACCCCCAGTTTTCTCAGGGTCCCCCATCATAACGGCTCTTAGGCATCTGCATCCATATTCGTTTATGTGCATCACGCCAGTGCTTTAAGGAATGGAACTGCCCCATTTGGGAAGAAAACTTAGGTCGAAGCCATAGCTACAAATTCAGTGGCACGTGATTGCTCATTTTACGAATGGGCCTAGGAATCTGCATTCTGAGGGGTACCTTGCTTGATTCTGACTCTGAGCCACACTGAGAGACGCCATCTAGCACCCCGGGGTTGGCGCCGGCAGCCGTCTGCTTCCTGGAGCCGTGGCTCCAACGTTTCATGGGCCAGCAGCAGCGGACACCCTGCGGCCTGGCACGAGCGCCTCCCCACCCCATCCCCCAGGGGCGTGGCGCAGGCGGCGGCATTCCACCTGCCCGGAGGTCTTCTCACTTCAAGGTCCTGTGGCTGTGTCTTCTCCCCCCACGTTTGTCCTTTGCCATCGTCGTGGCTCCCTGAGAAGGATGGGAAGTCAGGAAACAGTGAGGGGTCCATCCAGGGGAGGGCGGGGGGCCAGGAGCCCAGGGTGGAGGTGCTGAGGCTGCCTCTACGGAAGTACCTCCTTCCAGAGGTCAGAGGGCAGCAGAGGTGAGGCTGGGGGCGGAGGAGTTTCTCCAGGGCCTCCCCGGGCTCTGCGCCCACCAGGAGCCCCTCCTGCCCCAGCGCTGGAGGTGAGGCACTGCCCTCCTGGGTCTCCCCGCCGTGCACGCAAGGCCTGCGCAGCGCTGCCTCTCCTCCTGGGCCTCAGGGCTGGTGGCCGAGGACAGGCCCAGGAGCCGACGCAAGGGCTCCGCGTCTCTCTGGAAGCAGCGGGGACCTGAGGGCCTTTCCTGACCCCCCAAAGCCACGCCACTGCGATGGCAGACCCACGTCTTTTCTGGGAACCGAGTAAGGAGGGGACTGCAGACCCACTGTCCCGCTGGATGGACGCTGACTTCTCTCTGGTGGGAGTGTACCTGGGCGTCATGCTTGGGATTTTTTTCCTTGCCTCGTTTCCAATATAAAGAGCTTTCCCTGCCTTTGTTTGGAAACCTGTGTTAACGGCTATTGCAAAATTCTTTGGGCAGGGCAGCCTCGGCCTGCACAGTTCTCTCTATCCTTCAAACCCGGAGTCTTCTAACTAAGAAGGAGCTCTTAGAGACTCTAAAATGGCATGTGGGGGACTCAAAACCTTAGTGAAAAGGCACAGAGTAGTTTTTTGTTTAATTTAAGAGACTGGCTCAAACCATTAAAGAGAGAGAAAGATCCTTTGTAAAAGAGAGGCCTGCAAGGGCTCTCGTTACGCTAATAAGCTGAGCGGAACTTTGCTTGAATAATTAGCTCTATCATTTACCAACTAAAATAGAATTCCAAGCTATTCAAGTCATTTGACTGTTCTTTGGAGTCCTGCTGGCTTTGGCTCAGCTGAGACCCAATTGCACCCCACCTTTTGGGCTACGCTTTTGGGGTCCCTTTTGGCCACTTTTCCCCACGGTGCTCAGCCCCACCGCAGCCCACGCAGGAAGGCAGGAGAAGATGGTGGCCACCGGGCCCCTCCCTGCTCCTCCTCTGCCTCCCCCTCCCTCCATCCCCCCAGACCTCAGTGTCCCCCCACACCGAGACATCTGGTATACCCTGTCCTCAGCAGCTCAGGTGTCTACAGTCTTAGCTCCTGCAGAAGTGAGAGCGGCTCCGGAGAGAAGCCAGAGCCCGCCTCATGGAAAGCAGGACTGGCAGAATGTCTGGCATCAGGGGAAGCGTCTCCTGCTTGTCCTGTGTGGAGGGCGCATGGACCGTGAGTCCAGAGGCACCATCCCCGCCGCGCCTCTACCGGCCCCTGAACTCCCTCCACTGCACCACCTGAAGGGCTGGTCGAGCCACTCCTGCCGGCCCTCGTGGAGTTCCAGGATGCACAAAGCTCACCTGGGCAAACCTGAACATGCAGGTTGCTGGGCCCGCCCCTGAAAAGCCAGGTTCGGGCTGCCTGAGGCCACAGCTGTAGGAATTTGTTGATCTGTTTAGTTTTGCATTTTGGTTTTGCTTTTTTTTCTAATACTTTTTTTTATTTTTTATTGTGAAGTAATTATAGACTCACAGCAAGCTGCAGAGTGTTCAGACTGGCCCCTGTGTACCCCTCACCCAGCGTCCCCAGCGTTACATCTTATATAACTATAGGGCAACCTCACAACCAGGAGACCGGCATCGGCACGGTGTGCGTGCCGGTCCTGCCATTTGGCACTCATGTAGGTTCCTGCGGCCACTGCCACAGTGAAGATACGGAGCCACTCCCTCGCCATGGAAACCCCTCGCGCTCCTCTGTGTCACACCCCCCCCACCGGGCCGAGGCTGACGTGGCAGCCCGGGGGAGGCTGCCGGCCGCTCGGTTCGGACCCTGGTTCTCCTCCAGCGTCGGTTCGGACCCTGGTTCTCCTCCAGCGTCATCTGTGGGGGAGCCTCGCCGTGTGAGGTGTGCACTTCGTCAGGTGCCTTGACTCGGATGAGCTAGCTCTTTGCCGAAACTCTTAGAAACTGTCCTCAACAGATGCTGTTAGTCAGGATCTTGCTTTCTACATGTGAATTCTGAATAATGTTAGTTTCCTCTTGGGTAGGTTTCTCTAAGTCCAGTTGGGAGATTCTCTTTCCCATCTCTGAACTCTTAAAGTCTCACTGCAAAATCAGGCCTGGGAAGCAGCCCTTCTGTTGTTCTCAGGCTCCTGCCTATTATAAAGTCCAGTCTCTTTTAATTGATTTTCAAAATGGCTTCAGCTGAGGGTCACCTTGAAATGCATTCCAGACCAAATTAGTTTAGGAAATGCTGACTGCTTTATAGGATTTATTCTCTAACCTATCCTTTTTTTTTTTTTTCTATCTGGCTGCATCATCGTCTTTTTTTTTCCTCTTGGTGTGTCACTTTGCCGCGCGGGCACCTGCGCCTTTCCACGCAGGTCTGGTATGCCTTTTTTTCTTTTTTTTACCAAGAGGTCCTGGGGATCGAACCTGGGTCCTCCATATGGTAAACGTGAGCTCAGTTGCTTGAGCCACAGCCGCTTCCCTAACTTATCCTGTTTTGAGTTCACAGTGCCACGGGACGCGGGAAAACTTTGGTCGCCCATAAGACGAGTCATTCTTCAGGCCGATCTCAGGCAGCAGATGCTAGTGGTGCCTGCTGAGCTTTCTGAGGCTGGGTCCCCTACCCCTAGCGCATTCTGTGTGCCGGAGACTTTTCGGGGTGGTTCTGCTGTCCCCCTCTCCGCGTGGAGATGCAGCCGAGCGCCCAGCCGTCCTGGCTGCCTGCAGCCTCCGTGCTCGCCCTGCCCACTGGGTGACACGGGAAGCGTCGCTGCGAGGAATTTGACTGTTCCATGAATAGGAACATCATAGTTATAGGAACATCGAGTTAATTGATTTCTTGCTTCGATTGTACTAGATTGTTGCTTTATCATTTCCTTTGTCCTCTTGCCAACTGCTCGATGCTCACAGTGCCCAACTTGAAATAAAACCATTTAGGAAATTAATTTAAACACATGACCTCTTCAAAGACATGATAAAGGCGCTGAGCGATAAGTCATCTTGATTAAAACTGGAATTTAACGTGATGGTTGGGAGCACAAAATAAACCGTGGTTATGTCCACAAAGGGAGTGTGAGCCTGCAGCGGTGTGAAGGGGTTATTTCCCAGCCTAGGTCTCCTCTGACTCTTTATACTCTTAAAGCCAAGCCGATGGCATGAGCTTCTCGGGAGTTCTTCGAGCTGTGAAAAGCATCTTTGTCTCTTGGTGGACTTCAGGTCAGCTGTCCAACTGTCTTAAGTCCTTTTTTATATTAGGAATGCCCCCCTAACAGAAAAATATCTGGTTAGCTGGTGATGGCAATGTTCATCGTGCCGTCCTGGAGCTGCTGTCAGCCGCTGAGCCCAGACCCGCTTCTGTCTGGCCATAGCTGCCTTCTGTCCAGTCTTGAAGTAATTACTTTCGTCTCGGAGCATTTGTTGTTTGTCTTAGTGGAGAGTTTACTCGGGAGAGCTGCTGGGAAAAAGGAGGCCGTCGATCTGGCTTCCCCATGAAACTTGGCAGCTTTTGATGTTTGGCGGTGGCTTTTGATATAAAATCCCAGAGAAAATAGCAAGCTTTCTCTCAGCTGGCAGAAGGGCTCAAAACCGTCTGCCTTTCCTTGGCCTTTGTGACATTTTTATCCGTGCGTCCCCATCAGCCTTCCTGCATGAAGAGGCTGAAAGGCAGCTCGTCAGAGGGGACAGAGTCGGGGTTTCAGACGCGTCTCCGTGGCCAAGCTCACTGCTGACCCGAACGGCCCCGCGCCTCCAGACGACAGGGGACCCAGCCCCAGGGACGGATGTGCGCAAGCAGTGGGCCAGGGCGAGTCAACTCGGAACGCGAGAATGCAGGCCTGGGCTGGCTGCAGGTCGCGGGGTGCCCCACCCTGTCCTGGGGGGTTGAGGGGAATCGGGACGAGACTGCAAGGCAGCATACAAAGTAGGGGCACTGTTCCCCCCATCACACTGGCAGAAACTGGCCTCGGGATGCGAGTTCAGGTCACGCCCCGTTGGGAGGAGTCAGGGAGAGGGATTCCAGACGGACCTTTACGAGCTGGCCGGGATTTGCCAGCAGGGACTTTCAGAGGAGCTGTAAATACACGTGTCTTCTCTACTGATAGAAAACTTTGCTTCCATCCCCAAGTAGCCTCAGCGAAGAGTAATTAAACCTGAGACACGGATTCACGCATCGGGAGTGTGTGCTCTGCTCTTGGTGTGTTGGTTTCTTGGTTTCTGCTAAAAGCCCCGTCATCCTGGAAGTTTGGGCTCTGGGGTAGGAGAACCGAGTGCCCTCTCCCACTAGGGCGGCGGCAACGGCGGCTTCCGGAAGGCGGGCTGGGCTGGCCTTGCCTTCGCTGCCCGTGGCTGTGCAGGGTGGCGGGAGGCCCGAGGCAGGCGTGTGGGGGTGCAACCCGCGTTGCCCCCTGCCCTGTGCAGCGTGTCCAGGGCGCCGCCCTTGGCCTCCCACCTTAGCTGCCCGGGGCAGCGGCCATAGGAGCAGAGAGGGGGGCCAGTCTCCTCTTGCTCGAGGCCCTCGGGCTCGTGCAGGTTCAAGGTGAGGGCTGAAAAGGAGGCAGCTAGACAGGAAGACGGTGAAAGGAGCAGAGGCCCTTTCTCAGGTTTTCCCCATTTCGTTATCAGTGTACATTTCACTATTGTTATATATTTCATTATCAGTGTATGCTTCATTATTGGTATGCATTTCATTATCGATGTATATTTCATTACTGGGGTGCATTTCGTTATTGGTGTATATTCAGAGGCTTCTGGAAGGATGGGAATCCCCGTTCACTGGGCACAGAGGCTCTAGGGGAGCCCAGAAGAGGCTGCCGTCCCTCGGCTCCGCAAGCCGCCTCTCTCCCCTGTCTGGCCCTTCCTCACATCCAGCCTTGTCCTCTTGACCCCCTGTCACTCCAGCGCCGGGGGATAGTCAGAATTTCACGGCCCTGCATCAGTTTGCTCCAGCTATGCTAACCCAATGCCAGTAATCATCTGGAGGCCGCCTGCCAGGCACCAAGGATGAGGACGAATGGGGCCTGTGCTGGAGGGGACCCCGGAGCCAGCAGGCTAGCAGGGTCAGCAGGACCACCCACCCCCCAGGTGCAGTGCTGAGGGCCCAAGCCTCTTTCAGCACCCCTAAAATATCTTAATTGCTTTTTAAATCAGAAGAAAATAGAGCACAGTCTACCCTGGACTGTATCCATCTTTAGGCCAATGCAGTCGTGACTGCCACGTTTAACCTGATTTTACAGAGGCCGAGGCCATGACAGCACAGGGCTCGGGGCACTCCTCACGTGGCCTGGGCTCCAGGGTGAGGCTCGGCAGGAGCGGGCAGGGAGTCAGCTCTCAAAAGAGGGGCGCACGGGCCTGGGGTGCAGGAAGATGTCTGGGAAGGCGGTTTACGCCAGGGGCGGGTACTCGGAGAAGAGGCAGGGGGGACCCGGGCTGGCGGACAGGGCCTGAAGGCAGGTGAGGACCTGGGGCCACGGAGGGAGGGGGAAGCCGTCGGGCAGCTTGGGCAGAGGGAAGCACTGAGTGAATGTTCCGGAAGAGTCCCGACCAGGCAGAAGCCAAAGCCCTCCTGCTTTAGTCTCCTTTTTCTGACGCAACAAATTACCATGAACTGAGTGGCTTAAAACAACTCAACTGGCTCTCCCTCCTGGAGGCCAGAAGTCCGAAAGGGCCTCCAGGTGTCAGCGGCTCTTCTAGAGGCCCCAGGGCGCTGTCTTTTCTGGAGGCTGCCTGATTCCATGGCGCCGGCCCCGCCCCCATTCGCAAGGCCGCAAGGCCGCAAGCCCTGGCGCCTCCACTTCTGTCCTTCTGTCTGACCCCCGGCCTCCCTCGTCAGGACCGGGCTCCCAGGCCCACCTGCCCCTCACGATCCTAGGCCACTTCTGCAACGTCCCCTTTGCCACGGAAAGCGACACATCCATCGGCTCCGGGAGTTAGGACGCGGGCATCTTGGGGGCCGTTACTCTGACAACCAGACCCCTGGGGAAGGGCGGGTGTGTGCTGAGGCCCCTAGGGTGCTGGGGGAGCCAGGGACACCCGGGCTCCCTCTCTCACCTCTGGGCCGCACGCCGCTCGGCGTCCGCAGCCAGTGATGCAGACGGGCTTCCTCTGGGGGGCTCAGGCCCCTGAGGCCGGAGGGCGTCCCCCGCGCGGGCTCTGCTTGGCTGGTACAGTTTTAGGATTGGTGGTCGTGGCTTTTTTTTTTAGCGACACTGACTGGCGCCAGCGGCGGCTGGGCAGCGCCCTCGCCGTGCTCTGGGCCACGTCCTCTGACTTCGAACCTGGCCTTTCTCCGGCCGCCTGCGTGTTCCTCCGTCGCCTGACGATGCTCATCGGCATGGCGATGTCGTCAGCTTGGTGAGTGCCTGCTGGGTTGATTGTGGCAGCAGTTTCTGAGAGGAGGCCAGAAGCCCTGTGCAGGTGAGGGAGTACAGGTGCGAGGCCCGCCTCAGTCTCCCCGGGCTTCCCGGGGCTTTGTGATGAGCGCGTTGCCGTGCCCTTGGCTTGCAAGTGAGCTGGTGTTTGGCAAGGGGGGAGGCAGCCAGTGAGGCGTGCACCCGCGCGTGGACGTGGAGGGTCTTCCACCTGAGCAGGGCTGCAGCCGAGGGGTGCAGAGCCCCCAGGCCCCGCCCGCCGGCCTCCACGCGAGGCGGACCAGGCAAAGCTGGGGCTCAGTGCTCAGAAAGGACTTTGTTCAGAGACAACAACCGCGTTTCTTTTGCGTGGCCTGGCCCTCTGCTCCATGTCTCTGGATTTCTGCAATGCTCTGCATGAGGAGCAACCGTAAGCCAGGTGTGGCAGTTTGATACACTTATGAATTCCAAAAGTAGATATTGTGAACTGGTCTTTTCCTCTGGATATGACTGAATTGTGTTTAGGGCTTTGACTGGGCCACGTCAGTGGGGCGTTGAGCCCTGCCCCTTGGTCCGTGGCATCTCAAAGATAAAAGGCCTGGCAGAGGACAGGGTAGGGGCTTTTGAGTTGGAGTTCTGATGCGGAGTTTTGATGCTGGAGCCTGGGGAAGCAAGCAGACGGAGGAGCTTGGTCGTGAGGAAGGAGAAAAGGCCTCGGGAAGAGACAAGCTGTTCACCTGAGAGTCTACAGCTGGCCTTGTGGAGAGAACAAGCAGCTGAACCTGGAGAGAATCAACCCCAGGAAGAGAGGAGCCCAGGAAGCCTGAACCCGCGCAGAGTTGGGTGATACTGAGGGAAGTATCTTGTGCTTTATGGCCTGGTAACTGTAAGATTCTACCCCAAATAAACACCCTTTATAAAAACCAGCTGATTTCTGGCATTTTGCATCAGCCCCAATTGGCTGCCAAATACACCAGGAAAGCAAAGTCGACAAGCCAGGGTGAAAACCATCCTCCCCCCTCCTTTAGAGGCCCAAGGAGATAGGTGTTTTAAGCTGGCTGTAAAGGACGAGGCTGTGGGAGCCGTGCAAAGGGCCTGGGTGCCCCCCGGGTCTCCTCGGAGCTCCCGTGGCATAGAAGCTCGCCAAGAGCCCCTCCAGAGTCACCCGAGACTTTCTAAGTGGCATAAAAGCCTGCGCAGCAGCAAGTAACAGCCAAGCTCTTCAAGTCCACGGGAAGCCACCACGGCCTCCGTTAAGTCCAGCGGGAGGAGGTGCCCAGGCGCTGGAAATGAATTAAGCGGTTTCCGTGTCATGGAGTAAAAGCACTGTCATTCAGCCGCACTGGTGCTGGGGACGTCCTGCCTTAAAGGGGCAGGGGCAGGACTGTGGCACATCCTCAGAGACCCCCAGGCTCCATGGGAGCCCCCACCCCTGCTGTCCCGCCCATCTGCCCCGCATTGAGTGGTAAAGTCAGGCAGCCTGCACTGCAATTCCCGCTCTGCCCTGCAGGGTGGCGCTGTGTGCCCTGGGGGCCTGTTAATTTAAAATAATTTCTAGCTTTTCCTGGGCGCTTCCGCAGCGTCAGGAACTTTGCTGACACAGGCACACACGTCCTCTCCCTCAGTCATCCCAACCACCCTGAGACAGAGATGCTGCTACTACCATCCACCTATACAAGGGAAAACTGAGTCACGGGAGGTTAGGTGACTTGTCCAAGGTCACACAGCCTGCAGGGGATGGAGCCACGACTCAAACCCCGGCCGCCTGACCACACAGTCTGTGCTCAGAGCTGCAGTCCTGGCTCTCTGGTAAAATGGAGGTGGTGATGGTACCTTCCTTGGGAGGTTCCGTGAGCCCCAAATGGGACGCAGGGCACGAAGGGGCTGACCCAGCCGTGCTGCAGAGGCTGCGCGATGGAGGTTGATCGTTGCCTGGATTATTCCCAGGTGCGTCTCGTCGCTCCTACCAGCCTGTGAGCTCACAGCACGTCAGGGGTACCCCTTCCCTGTCAGCTCCCCAGAGGGCCTAGAACATCGCTGGGCGCCCTCGGTGGGAAGACGGCTAAATGAAGAAGCACATCACGCAGCGCCGTCCTCGCCCTCTGCACTCCAACGGGCCCCAGAGGTCCCTTCAGGAAACAGGCTGGAACTCGAGCCCAGGACAGCTCAGGTCTCTGGGTCCATCACACCTGGGCGAGGTGTCTGCCTGCCTTTGCCATCAGAGGTGACCCCCACCGAGGGCCTGGGCAGAGGTGACACACCTGGGCTCTGCCTGGCTCTGGCCCCAGTACCTGTGTGACCTCCTCCCTCTGAGCTCAGCATCATAAAGTAGGAGAAGCCGGGGCACTGAGAGGGCCCCCTGGATGACTGGGCGAAGAGGGTCTCTGAGCTGGTAGCTAAGGTGCCACACACCTGGCCGCACACCTAGTCCAGGCCTCGGCCCGCACCCCTGCCCTCTGCCCCTGGGCACATCAACTATCGATTAATTAAGGCCAGCAGCACTCTAAAGGTCTGCAAAAGCATCATGAACTAAATTACTTTGAAGAAAGCTTTTACAGGAGTGAGGAGTAAATCCAGCCTTAGGCATTTTATTAGAACATTTTCTGATTCAGAAGTGATGGAATACTAAACTTTTATGTTGGCTCAAAACGGCAGCTGTGCTTTTTAAAAGAACTATGTTCTTGAGAAGACTGAAAAAACGCAGCGCGGATGTGATACGATTTTCCTAGTGTTTGCCTGATAAGTTCACTTCACTGGTTTCCTGCCGTCCTAGCGATTCTACAAAACCAAGCATGGGGGCTTGGTGGGAGGGTGGGGGCACGTGCTGCCAGCTGCCCCCATTTGTCTTCCTTTTCTGTTGGAATGCTCCAGAAAGAGGGGCTTCCTCCTGCACCTGCACAGCCCTAGTACCACCAGGGGGCCCCTGGGTAAACGCACAGCCTAACCTTGGGCTGGAAGGCGGAGGCCACTGGGCCAAGAGCCCGCTGCTCCAGCTGCCTTGCAGACACCCCTCCCAGCGATGCCACTTCACCGCCCATCCTGACCCTTCATGCCCGGCCCTGACGCAGCTTACCCTTCTCTAATCTAAGTTAAGTACCCAAATAAAGAATGTAAGCTGTCGACCCGAGCTGGAAGTAATGTTCGGATGTTCTTTAATCAATGGTAACAAATGTTCCACGACAATGCAAGGTGCTCGTGGTGGAGTGGGGTATGGGAAGCCTGTAGGTTATGCACGATTGTTTTGCAAACTCACAACTTCTTTACTGAAAAGGAAAAAGGAAAAAAGAAAAATTCAAGTCAAATGGATAATTTCCAAAGGTAAAATGACAGTTGTCCACTGTCAGAAACATATGCTTTATGCCTTCCTTCCCCAAAGTGATGGTGTAAAGGCATTTGTTAGGGAAAACGTGCAACTGCCGGCGGGCTTGTGAAGGCGTGTGCACTGGCACACACGCAGCTCTGTCCTTGGGGGTCTTCCTGCCCTGGCTGACCCCAAACTGGGAGGCTGGGCTGCTTTCCAAAGGTGGGGGGCACCCTATAACCCCTGATGCTGAGGGAGGAGGCACCCCATGCCCTGATGGTCTGAGGGAGGAGGCGCCCCGTGTCCCCGATGCTCCGAGGGAGGAGGTGCCTCGTGCCCTGATGTTCTGAGGGAGGAGGCGCCCCGTG
>JAKSZT010054277.1:624852-635300 GCA_026826555.1 Tolypeutes matacus | reverse complement strand
GGTTGGGTTCAGATCTCCTGGGACATTTTAGGCCAGATATGTAGTTTAGATTCTATTCTAAATACTTTATACTTTCTTTCTAACTTCTTTTAAAATCTTCCTCTTACATGCCACTCAGTTGAACTCATTTTTGAAATTCTGGAAGTTGTACATCCAGGTCACAATATATAAGCTGTCATAAAACTCAGCTTCAAAAGTGAAAAATTGACATTTTTGCCTGCACTGGAGACAGGGAATCAAGGAAATCTGCATTAATTACAAGACGTTGTTCCTACAGGGAGAGACCTGCCATCTCTGGCACCTGCCAAGGACGGCTCCAGCTTCAGCAACTGCGAGTGAGGCTGAATAGGAGGCTGCGTGTCAGCTTTGGTAGACTGGATATCTGGAAACTGTAGAGTAACTTGAAGGAAGATTCTGCATTTGTGATTAGTTTGCAAGAAAAGAATAGCAAGTCTTAAGCAGACTCCATGATCTCTTACTCCCAGGATATTGCCTTGGCCCAGGACGCATTAGTTATTCCCACAGCTCTTAAACCTGCGAGAAGGTTGCTGAAGGACCTCGGTTGGATGCTCTTATCCCCAGCAGGCCGAATTATGGCCTGGTTGAGGAGGTAGTGCATATAGGGACTTCTCAGTATCTATGCGGCACACACCCCAGAGGAAGCAGGTTTACTCAGCCGCCACTGCACCAGCCAAGCGATCCCAAAATGAACAATAGCACCAGTCTGCTGAGTCACTTGTCCATCTCCCAAGTGGGTGATCATCTCCCCTATCCCAATCTCACCTGCCGCCTACTCTTGCCTCTTTCAATTTGTTCTCCTCCATGCGGCTGCCTGACCATTCGAAACTTTTATAGCAAAAATGAGATCATGACGCTGCTTTACTTCAGACCCGTCACTGGCTTTGTATTACATTTAGAGTAAAATCAAAGCTCTTAAATGTGGTTCCCAGGCCCTTTCAACCTGACCTCTGCTGAGCGCTACAGCTGCACTTGGCACCACTGCCCACTTGGTCACTGTGCTTTAGCCTCTGGGGCCCTTCTCTGGTTTCTGTGGACGTGCCAAGCCCTTCTCAGCCTCAGAGTCTGTGGCTCATTCCTGCTGGAATGACATTTCCCCTACACTTCATCTGGCAAATTCTTCTTCCTCCTTCAGTTCTCAGCTTGAAAGTCACACCCACCAAGAAATTTGCCCCAACTGCCTCAGTCTAAATTAGTTCCCTCCCCTCCTCTCGGCTATCCATTATTCTCTTACTGTCCTGTTCTTTTCCTCCACAGCACTTTCCCATTCTATAATTATACATTTATTGCTGAAGATACATTTCCCCCACTGGATTATAAACTCCATGAGGACAGAGACTGTGTTTTGTTTGCCGTTGAATTCCTAGCTCAGCGTGATGATTTGCACGTAGTCGACAATCAGTATATACCCATTGAATGAATGCTGCTTTTGTTATCTGTGATGTGACATATGTCTTACTTTTTGTTTCTGTACATAGAATGTATACAGGAGCATTAGTAAATGCTGGCTGCTCGCCGACATTGTCGTTAACAAATTTATCTTACTATTAATCAGAAAGCTCTGATTATCATTGAATATTTCATTCTTATGTTTTCAACAAATACTTATTATGCACCCATTGAATATTAAGCCCTGTGCTAATCAATGGGGAAACAATCACAAATAAGGCAGTTAAGTTTCCCCACCTTCAGAAAGCCCATATTTTCTCACCAAAATAGATGATCGCCCATGTACTGTGTTTATACTATATTTTGTAAGGTTTATTTCTATACTTAAAGGTAATCATAATTACAGGTCTTTAGTGCTAATTCAGAAATAAGTAGCATTTTGTTAGTTTTTCCAAGAGCTAACAATTAGCTCAGTCTCTCTGGCTGGTATGAGATTTATCCATTTAGACATTAGGAAAAGTTTTAATCAGCATATCCATACATAGGTTGTCTATATAAGTAGGTCCTTAAATAGACCTCGTATTTATTTCTACCCAGACCTAACATCAGATCTTTACTGAAGTGGGTTTTAAAAGAAGTAACATACAGCACAGAGAACATTTTGGCCCATCTGCTGTGAGTGATTTTGGAATTGTTATTTGCCATGGCAGTGACTTCTGACTGTAGGGCCTCGGCTCTCTGGGAACGACAGCTGACCTTTCCATGTGCATTTCTCACACTCCACAGATACTGAGTCTTTCTTGAATCACCCAGAAGCAAGTTTCCTGCAAGGCAGATGCCTCCCAAAAACAGGACGTGACTGTGGCAGCACTCTTTGTTTCTTTGTGTTGGTTTGACCCACCCCACTCCTTGTGGCAGCCCCTCCCCTAGAAGCCACGAGGCTCACTGAGCAGGGGGTAGGTGTGGACTCACACCTGGACCAGAACTCTGGCTCCACCTCAATGAGTCCTATGGCCTTGAAGAGGTTGTCCCACCTCTTGGGTTAGGCTGTCTGATCAACTCTCATCTCCAAATCAGGAAATTCCCGATTATTTTCATCTATACTCACTTATTTTCCAACGATTTGATGATTTTCATTCCTTTCTCATCACTCTTCCTTAGTCTCAAGCACTACTGTAGAAAACAGCTGGTGGTCGAGGATGCCCTGAGCTGTGTGTGCCCTGAGAAGGGAACCAGCTCCACTTGCCAGGAGAATTGGGGGTACAAATAACCAGGCGTGGTGGGTGCCGCATGCTGTTCGTCCACGTTCTCACTTGCAAGATGTCCGAGGTTGGGACTGTGGCCTGTAGGAAGAGGGAAGCGGACATTGTGGGTTTGCACCCGTGCCATCGTTTTCTAAAGTCATCGTTTCTTTAATCTTTTTAAGCATATAATATATGTTCATGATAGAAAAAGTAGGAAAAAACAGAAAAATGAAAAGAGAAGAAAAATCAGCTGCCATCCCACTAGCCATGTAGAGTCCTGTGACACTGGTGCAGTTCCCTCCATGCTGTGTAGGTCTGTGTATAAGTCTACAGGCTCACTTCCCATAATCGACTTGATGCATATTAAATAGTGAGGTGTCTCGTGGCTTAATAAATCTTCAGTGCCTGTCCGTATTATGAATTTGCATTGTTTTAAATGGCTGAACTCACTATTATGGAGAAAAACAATCACTTAGCTGGCCCTTTAAGAGTGATGCTTGAGTTACTTTTCATTTTTCATTATTATAAATAACGTGGTGATGAACTCCCTTAATCTTTTTGCATTTGTCTCTTATTTCCTCAGGATAAATTCTTAAAAATAGATCCAGTCACGATGCATGACCGTTTCTCAGGCTTTTAATAAATATTGCCATATTGTCCTCCAGAAAAGTTTGATTCCATACATCCCCACCACTGTGTTTGACAAAATCCACTTGAACCCAAGGAATCTTGAAATTTGATTTAACCTGATTATTGACCCTACGGTAATGCTTGGGACATTAATTAATAGAGTGATTTTTCATTGGGAAAAAAATTCATTTCCCATAATACCAAAGTAAGTTAAAGAATTTTAAAGAAACTGGTTATCTACCAGTCATTTACTTCTATTACGTGAGAAGCAACACAGCTCAAAATGCACAGTCGTATGTAAGATTATCCTCTCTTTGTCTTGCTCTTTGGTAATTTATTACAGCTTTATTTCGTGGATGTGCCTTAATCCATTTCTGAGGTTCATTTGGCACCAGGAACACTTCCTAAATAGTGTCTGCACAAGAGAGTTAGACGACATCAAATGTTATGAAATTAGGTCCAATGATGACAGCAGGATATAAGGTCTTATTTGGAGTATGTCTGCACCAACGTGAAGCCGGCTCAGAATGGCCATCAAACCAGAGGCAGGAGCTCTCCCTGCCATGGAGGCCCCGTGTGGACAAGGAGCTGTGTGGACAGGGCAGGGATTGGGCTGGACCAACCTGTGCAGAGCTGGGCCCCTGGCCCTGGGGTCAGGCTGCAGGAGTCGCTGGGGGCTGCACGGCCGCAGGAGAGGCGCTTGTTTTTATCCCATATATTCAGGTTTTGTTTGTTTTCTTAAAAAGCATATTACCTCGGTGGTTTTAGTAAAACAATACGCATAGGTGTATGTGGACAGATGTACTTGCTGCATGTACTTATATTAGCATAGGGTAATGGCTGGAAGCTAACCTTCTGGGTGGTGGGATTATGAGTGTAAGTTTTCTGCTCTAAAATTTTAGTGCCCTCCAGTTTCCTAATAAACAGGATATATCGCTTCTTTAGTGAACAAAATATTTAAGTGTTCTCATTTTTTCAAGTACACACGCACATCTGCTTTCATTTTGGCCTTTGAGGAGTGAGATGGCAGTGAGGTCTAGTTCTAGGCACCATCTGGCTTCCTGGACCACCGACTTGGTTCCCACGGGGACCCCAACTTCAGGAAGGGGAAGGGGAAGAGGAAGGAAAAGGTCGGCCCACCCAGCCAGGCCTTGGTGTTGTTGGCTGATCTCAGAACACAGCTTGCCTTGGTACATCCCTCCTGCCTGTGTTCTCGCCTTCCTGGGCAAGGCTCTGTCCTAGGCCAGCCCCCACCCTCGGGGACCTGAGGGTCTCCTTGTCTGGGGCTCGAGCACCTCGCCTGCTCCCTAGCACGTGGTCAGTGCCCGGTGCTGCCCAAGTGGACGTGGGTGGCTGACAAAGTGCAGCAAAGCTCTGATGGAGTGTTTGTCTTGATTACCTCGTCACGGAAGCGTGGCAGGCATGGAGGGTGAAACAGGCTCAGGCAGCGTCACAGGCAGCTGGGGCGAAGGCACGTGCCTTGGAGGAGCGGTGGCCAGAGCTGAGCTCTGTTTCGGTGGAAACAAAAGAGCCCTAGTGGATGGAACTGGGTGTGGGGGCTGCAGGCTTGCTGGAAAGGGGCACGTGCCCTCTGATGTGCTCCTTGGGGCCAGGGGTGGGGGGTCGCTGGCAGGCTTGGTTGGCAGCTGCTTCAGAGGTGGCCGGGGGGTTCGGTGGTGAGATGCGGTGCTGGGGGGCAGCTTCCCTTCCTGGCACTAGAAGCCCCTACATTTCTCCAGCCTCGATCATGAAGGGCCTCTGGGGCTCCATCCCCCACCCTCCCACGTGGATGACCCTGTCCTTCCCTGCACCTGACAGAGTCACCCCACCGTTCACGTCCAGGTGACCTTTAGGAAGCCCCCCCTTAGCCGGATCGAGTCTGAGAGGTGTGGGACTTCAGAAACCAGGGCAAAGAGCAGGGTCCTGGGGCAGCCGTGAGCAGAGGGCCGGGCAGGGTCCTGGCCTGTCGTGGGAGGTGCCACGGGACTGCGATGGCCCGCCCTTCACCCTGCATGAGTGTCAGCGCTTGTTATTGAAGCAGCGCGGAAACGTCCCCCGGGGACGTGCCAGGCAGGCAGAAAACGGTGGAGTCCTGCTGAGGCCGTCACAGAGGCGCGCTCCGAGGGCACCTGCAGCACGCCGACACACGCTTGCGCGTTACCGGCAGGAGCTGTGGTCCTGCCCGGTCCCCGCCTGTGGCCGTCCCTGTGGCCGTCCAGGACCGATAGACCAGAGCCCCCGCGCTCGGCTGTCCTCAGGTGTGCAGCGTGCTTTCTGTAACGCAGGTCGTGCAGAGGCGTTTTTTGGCACGTGAGCGTGCAAACTTAATTGCTAAAGAAACCAGGTCGGCGCTTTCACGCGCTCTGAGTCGTGAAGGACGTCCGGCTCCTAAACACGTTGCTTCAGCAGAGTCTCAAACAGGAACTTCTGCACAGTTCGTGGATATTTTTTGGGTGGTCATAAAGATGAATCCACAGTTCTGTTGTCTTGGTCACGCCTATTGGATTTAGGCCTTTCTTCTCACGTACCAAAACCGTTTCTGAAGGATCTCGGCTGAGGCAGATAACATCGTTTTCCAGTTTCCCGGAGTAGGAAGACGCAGGGCAGAGGTTTGGGGGACTTCTCAAGGTCACAGAAAGGGGCAGACACCTGAGTGGAAACAGCTGCAGAGAGACTGAGAGGTGTCCCGTCCAGGCTTGTGCGCTGACGCCCCGTGTTTTGCTGGAGAGACGTTGATCAGAGGCTCTCAAAATGAAGATGTTTGCAGAACGCGTTTTACAAACACAGCGTTCACCTCGTCGTGAAATGTGCACCTGCGTGGGATTTGTGATAGACCAAAAATCAATAGTGTTAAATCCGTGTTGGTAAAAGAACCTAATCCTTTACAAAACAGGCCGCTGGGCCCACTTGTTGCCAGCTGGGGAGCTCGGCTGCAGTGAACACAAGGTGGGCCGGGAGCCCCAGCCTCCCTGCAGGGAGGGGCCGCACAGACTCACGGCCTTTTTGCGGCCTTTTCGGGTGAGGGCCCTTTGCTGGAGGAAGACGGGTGGAGCGACGTCCTCGGTCACAGAGCAGATGACGGGAGCGCCCAGCGCCTCCGCGTCCTGGGGCTGCCGGCTCCCCTCGCTCGCCCTTGAGCCTGCTCTGCTCCGACGCCCCCATTCCAGGTCTCTCTCTTCTAAGGGCATCATTCCTTTGGGGCCCAGCACATAGGAGGCTTCCGGCACCCCCTCCTCTCTAGGGGCTCACTGAGTTAGGGGCAAGTGTAATCATTTCTTCCCATTTTCTGCTTCACTTATTCAATAAAGTCAGAAATCGCTAGAGGATGGAGGAGATGTCGATGGCACGTGCCGACATGGGCCGGCCGGCAGCACCTGTGGGTGCAGGTTGGTCAGAGGTGCCTCGGGGGCAAGGTGGACGCAAGGGAGCCTGAGTCTAGACCAGGCACCGGCGACCAGCTGTGCCCCCCGAGGCAGGATGGAAGGGCGTGGCTCTCGGGAAGCAGGGTGCTGGGCAGAGCCCTAGTGGATTGGCAGAGGAGGCAAGAAGCAGCCCACGGTCCAGAGGAAATCCTTGGATCCCCCAAGTGCGTGGTCCTCACGGCGCCAGCAGCTCCACTGGGCAGGGCCCAGGCCAGGCATGGAGGACGTCGAGGACAAGGCCACAGTCGGTCCACCCAGGGCCCACCCTCGTCCCCCACAGCACAGCCCCGAAACCAGCCCCGACTGGACGGGGCTTTGCGGGCAACGCGGGCCACCCGCTCACCCTTCCACATGCTGGAGGACCCTTCCCCAGCACTGTTGTCACAGGGCGGGGGCAGCGTGAGAACTACAGGCACCGCGGAGTTTACAGGAAAGCCAGACTTTGACTCAGGAAATCAGCGGTGACCTCACCAGGCAGGAGCAGGGCTGGATGGTTTCCTGGACCGTCTTCCCCTTTCCGAGATTCTGTGCTTCGAGGAGCGCGGGCCAGCTGTCCAGGTGGCAGCAGGGAGCGGCGGGGCCTTTGCATCAGTCTGCTCACCCAGGAAATGGAAATAACACCTACGTTTCGTGGTTACCGTGCGGATTAAATGAGAAACAACAGGCGTGTATATATAGTCTGTGTATTAATATATCATCATATATAATATGCAGTATCATATGGGTATGTAAGTAGGTAGGTGATGGATGGATGGATAGATAGATGGATAGAAATAGAGTGATAAAGATAGAAAGAGGAAAAGGACGGGGGGTGGCTATAAAATATCCTGGTGCGTGTAAAGATTCAGCCTAGGCTGATTGTGTTATTTTAGCAGAGGACAAGCCAAGACTATTAAAGTTCCCTAAACTCGCCCACTTGGCCGCCCCCAGGCCCTTGGCCGCAGCCCTCTCTGCAGACCCCGGGGTGAAGGAGTCGCTGAAGGGGCACAGTCCCCTCCCCTCTCTCAGACCTCAAAGAGCCACGGAAGCACCTATGTGAGTCCTGGGTCCCCACCCCGGACCACCAGATGATCCTCAGTGGTCCTAGGAAGGGGATGAAGAAAGGCTGTATGCAGAGAAGTGGGGGAAGCAGTGCTGAGACCCCGCACCACGAGGCAGGGAGAGACTGCGCGCCGGAGAAAGCCGTCCCTGAGTCACTCATTCATTCATTCCCTCAGTCACTCATTCGTTCTCCATTCTTCCCACTCGTGCTCACGGCCCTCTTGTGCGCAGATTCACCGCCTGCGGGGGAGTCCATGGGCCACCCTGTCTCATCCATGGGAGGAAGGAGTGGCAGCGCCTAAGGCCAGCCAAGATGAAAGGGGCAAACACGCAGGAGCCCCGGAAGCCCCCGATGCCCTCAGCACCTGATAGGTCCAGGAGGTGGACTCAGCCTGGGCCCAGGACACCTGAGCCCCTGAGCAGGCTCCAGGGGGCTGCGGCAGGGCCAGGCGTGGCAAGCTCTAGTGTGGCTGACAGATCCTGGAGGGGGCTGGTGGAGGCACGGGTTCTGGAATGTTCCCGTGAGCCGCAGGCTTCTCCCCTTGTGCTTCCATGGCCTTCACAACCTGAGGCCGTGGCACCGCCCTGAGCCGGCCTCAGAACCACCCGGAAGACGTGTTAGAATGGTGCCATCTCAAATCACGGCACGAGACCCTCGTAGACGCTGGTCTTTAAAGACGAGTGGACAAGAACGTGGACACCTGCTTCCACGTGGTGTTTCCACTCAGGGCCCCCAAGCAGCAGGGCTGCCCCACAGCCCTGGAGGCCCCGGCCACAAGCAGGAGCACGAGGGCACAATGGGGCCAGAGGGGGCATCCGCCGAGGACGTGCAGGGCAGCGGGGGCCTGGCGTGGGCGGGTCTCGCTCCTGGAAACCAGGGCTTCAGGGGAGCCTTGGAGATCTCAAGAGAAGCTTGAGAAGAGCAGGCGTGCGAAGCCACGCGGTTCCCACGCGAAACCACGCCAGCAGGAAGAGCGTGGAGGGAAGTAGTTCAAGTGTCGCAAGGAAAAATCCGGCCGCCCAGAATTTTGTATCCAGCGAAATCACTCTCCGAAAGTGAAGGAGAAATAAAGATTTTCTCAAATGAAAATGGAGGCAATCCATCGCAGCAAACCTGCTCTGCAAGAAACGTTCAAAGACTTTCTTCAGAGGGCGGGGGAACGAAAGAGGACGACATTTGGACCTAATATATAGAAAGGAAGAGGGAGTAAGTGAAGGTCACATGGAATCTAGGTTTCTTATTCTTAATTGACTGAATAGATAACAGTTTGTTCGGAAGTAGAGAATTGAAATGAGCGCTGTTGTGGGGGGGCGGGGGTTGAACCGGAAGGCCCCCGAAGACAGCGCCTGTGCTACGTTGGCGCCGTCGGCTGTTATGTGAAGTACTTAGATTCGTGGCAAATGCAGAGCGCAAACTCCTGGCAACCGTAAAAGCATTTTTAAAAGGAGCGTAATTGATGTGCTAAGAAGTTGAGAAAATGGAATCGTGTCAAATGTTCAGTTAAAACCAGAGCAGGCAGGAAAGGAAGAGCAGATGAAAAAAGTGAGACTAGGCAGGGGCCAGCGCAATGGACAGGACGGAGAATGGCCCCACGGAGGCTGCCGCATCCCGCGGCGGGCAGGGCAGGGAGCGAGGCACCTCCCCATTCTGGGTTCAGACGAGCTTCCCGAGGCTGGGCGGCAGGAGCAGGGTGGACCCCGGGCTGCTCCATGGAGGGGCGCCGAGTGGACGGGGCTGGGCGGGGAGGAAGGGGCGGCAGCTGCAGCCCCTGACCAAGGAATCAGCTCTGTTCTTTCTTCTTAATTGCTCAGCCTGTCCCTCTGCCAGAGTAGGCTATTCTTTGGGGCTCAAGCATTTGAACAGTGACATCGGGGAGCAATTACAGTTTTAACGCTATGCCCAAAAGAAGGGTGCAATAAAATCTCCAGGCCCGCCTTCCCAAGGGCCCAACTCAGAATGCCACGTGTGCCTCCCTGGGCTACAGGGAGCTGCAGCCCCTGCCTCTAGGCAGACCCCCAGGGTGAGTGAGCCTGCCGGGCTGGACCGAGTGCTGGGTGAGCAGCCAGGGAGGGGAGGCTGAGCTCTACAAGGCCCCCGCAAGCCTGCCCTGCACAGGACGCACAGCAGACAGGGCGAGTTAATTATGT
Source organism: Tolypeutes matacus (assembly GCA_026826555.1). Taxonomy (NCBI): domain Eukaryota; kingdom Metazoa; phylum Chordata; class Mammalia; order Cingulata; family Chlamyphoridae; genus Tolypeutes; species Tolypeutes matacus. The sequence goes on along the minus strand of JAKSZT010054277.1, from coordinate 625,408 downwards.
AAATTAATTAACGCCACCCAGACCAGCCGCCTCCTGACACTGCCCTCCACGGCACTGCCCAGGCCAGGGCGTGAGGGCTGTTCAGTATTTCATTCCCAAGAAGGCTAAGGATTTAAATATTTCTGCTCTGTGTATGCATTTTTTTTTCCAACAAATGTTTGGGTACAGCTCAATAAATCCTGGAAATCCAATGAAAGGTTAAGGGACTAGATTAGAATCACACAATTATAGTAGCAAATCAGGCCTGGAGTATAAATCTTCCTAGACCTAAACAAATATTCTACTGTAGTAGGTTTCCTTTCTCACATCCCTCCCCTCAGCCCTCCCTCCATCCTTCATTCACGCCCATCCATCCCTTCCTCCTCCATTCCTTTCTTCCATCCATCCATTCAACCATCTATCCATCCATCTACCCACCTACCTGCCCACCCAACCACCCATCCATTCATACATCCATCTATTCAACCATCTATCCATCCACTCAATTATCCATATATTCATTCATCCATCCACCCCTTCCTCCCATCCATTCCTTCCATCCAACTATCCATTCAAC
>JAKSZT010054277.1:601871-624842 GCA_026826555.1 Tolypeutes matacus | reverse complement strand
GGAGCTAAGGGTGGAATGTAGTCTGTGCTCCCCAAACGGCCGCGCCCAGTGGCCTTCCGTTGCCGCTCATTCTGCAGTACCTGCGGCCACGTCCGCTCCGCATCTTGCCTCTTCTCACCCCTGCTCTCACCCTTTAGAATAGAAAATCCTCAAGGAATCTGCTCTTGCCCTGTTGAACAAACACCATTTAGCAACCTTAACTCATTCTGCCACTTTCATAGGTCAAGCATATCAGACAAAAATCAGCAAATGCAGCGGCAAAGTTACTAAGAATCTTAATAATTAAAGGTTTGTGATGCAAGTATTGGCACCTTGTTTTTGGTTTTGTTTTTCCTCTAAGTTCTAGCCATACCAACTTTTAGATATTACCCTTGGTAAATCTGTTAAATGTCGACATGTTTAAGTTTGAATATGGGCTTACATTTGCAATGGCAGAGAGACAGACAGACAGACGAACCGACCACCACTCCCAGCAGAATTGTCTTAATCTGTGGGGCAGTCACTGATTCTAGATTCTCAAAGCAGGTGGAACTTCAAGGGATCATCACATCCTCTTTCCCACCCGACTTGAATCTGGAACTCTCAAATGTGTTTAGACCCACAGATGGGTTTTGTTTTGTTGACAGAGTTTTGTTCTTTTTTTTTTTTAATTAGTAGCCAACATCTAAAACTCATTTTCATATGAATCTCTGGGCTCTCGCGTGGCAACCGCCGGCTGGAAGTGAGTGCCGTTTCCACCCTGTGCTCCAACAGCGCACCTGGCTGGCTCCGTGGCCTTTCGGGTTTGCAGCTCCTGCTCTCCAGGCCACCCATCTAATGAATTGGCCTTCTTTTTTCCCTTCTAAATTGCCTCCAGGAACAGATTCCAAAAAACCCGGTGGATTTTTTCAAAATAATTGCTGAAAAGAAGGTGTGGAATGAAATGGAATGGAGTAGAATATTTTTTGAAATGTTTAATTCCTTAGAGCCCGTGTCTATTGCACTGTCACATCCCCTTAGCCCTGGGATTTCCTCAAGGGCCAGCCTTCTGTGACCCCCAGCCCACTACCCCCTGACATCACAAAACCTGCTCAGGGACCCCCAGAGCACCCCGTCCTCTCCTCGGCAGACCGTGTACTGTTTGCCTCGTCACGTCTGTCTTTCTGCGAAAAGCCCCTCCAGCGGCGATGTGGCCCTTCCCTCCCCATCCTGGCCCCGTGCTGGTGAGGGGTGATGTTGATTCTGAGAACACGCCAGGGGCTAGTGAGAGATGCCCCCAGGGCAGAGGCCTGTCCCCCGGGCCCCGCAGGGCAGCCCCCCGCCTGGAGTGAGAGCAGGCTGGGGTCCACACGAGCCTTTTCCTCTGGGGGGCCCAGAACACTCAGAGGGAAACTTCAGTCTGAGAATCCCAGCCCGGAGGGGCCTGGAAGCCGGTGGTCCCAGCTCCTGCAGGCGGCCCTTAGTGAAGGGGCCTGGCGTGGGGCCTCCGGCTGCCCGAGGGCTGGAGGGCAGGTCCAGGGTGGGAGCCGCCGGTACCGCCTCTGTGATGCTTAAGCAGCAGGGAAGCTTGCAGGGGTTTCCTGGGGCCCCAGGCCCCAGCGATGAAGAATCTACGCCCTGAAGCCTCTAAATAGGGCCTGCCCGCCCGAGCCCGCCTGGCTCCGACGTTTCCTTGAGGAGAGGGCCGCTTGGGCAGGGCTAGCTCCGATTTGTTTCCTTCCACATGCTGTGCCGCGGGTCCCCGAGAGCTGAGGCTCGAGAAGCAGCCCGTTCCATCACTTTAAACAAAATGATAGTCTCAGCTGCCCTCGCTGCGCTTCTCGGGGAAGTGCCCTGCCCCCTGCACGGCCTTCGTTGTCTGGGCTTCCCACCCAGGGGCCATCAGGTGGACCCCGTGGCTGCCCGTCAGCACCGCGCCCAGTGGCGATTGTTACACAGCAGGCGCGAGGGTGTCCTACCTGGAACAAGGCCCGTCAGCCACTCCATTTCACAGGGCCTCGTCCCGGGGCTCCTGGATCTCCGATCTCCAGCCCGTTTGGGAATCCCGCGCCCTGGCCCTGAGTGAGCCTGAATGCAGCTCCCAGCTCCCCGCCCCGCTGCTCTGGGCCCTGGAAGCACAGACGAAAGTGAGGGGGTGGGTTCCTGGGCTAGCCCACAGATGCTGGCAAGGCCGCGCAGCTCCTGCAATGTAGTGCTAATCTTAGCATCAAACCCAGCGTCTGTCCCAGATGCTATTCTGGTAAGAAAATGCCAATGAGCTGGGAAGTCGTGGTCCCGACCAGGAATCTGCCTCATCTCCTCTTTACTGGGGCAGCGGGAAGAGATGACATCTTAGAACCACGCTGGACTCTGAGGGGTGCTGGGGGGAGGAGAGGCTCAGCCTGGAGCTGTGGTTGGGGGCCAAGGAGCCGTGGTCCTCGCTGTACAGGCTGAGACCTCGAATCCCTGCTCCCCCCGGCCCGAGCTCAGCCCCCTTCTCCCTCCCTGGTACCCATTGCTGGCTGTGTCCGAGAACCATGGGCTCCTTCCCCACCATGGAGGCACTGCAGACGGTCGCCCTGACTTTGTCCCACACCTAGCAAAGGGGTTCAGGGAGGTCCTCAGGGGCTTTAGCTGGAAGGAGCACAAGAGAAACTGCACTTCCAAGCCGAGCCCTCCCGCTCCCCCACCAGGTCTCCTGCAAGGAGAAAATGTCGGTTTTCAATGCGTCTTTAATACCGCTGATCTCGCTTTTAAATAGCAGCGAGAAGACAGGCTCGGGCACGGAGCCCCAGCCAGGCAGCAGTAATAATGCTGCGGTGGTAGCTCCCCACCATGCTGGTGCCGATAGCACCTTATCTGCTTGCTCTGTGCCAGAGGGATGAGCTCAGGAGTGGTCCTCGCCCGATGCGGTCGGTCTTTATTACCCCCATGCTACAGATGATGGACTCGAGACACAGAGCAGTTAAGTACCTTGTCCAGAGCCACACAGCACAAGTCTCCAGATGGATCTCAACCGGGCGGCCTGGCTCGGAGTCCCTTTTGGGGCCATCGCACCTTCCTGCCCCGGAGCAAGGTCCCACCAGGATGCAGCGGCCCTCTCTAGCTTGCTTTGCATTTATTCCTGCGACAGCCTTTTGTTTAAGGAGTGACACGAGACCGCCCTCCCGCCTAAGGGAGATTTGTGGGCATGACGGAAAGTTCGGTGTGTGTTCATGCACACATGTGTAAGCATGTGTGTATAAATGCATTCACGCGTGTGCATGTGTGTGTACAGCACTAAAGTGAGTCAACTTGAAGAACAGGAGCCTGCAGATGGCGTGAGATATTTTAAGACCGCGTGGGGCTGAGCGTGTGGACGACAGCGCAGGCGTTAGTGGCTCGGAGGCCTCCCCAGAAGCCTAGGTGCTGCTCACCTGTCTTCCAGGTGTGGGGACAGGTGAGCCGGTGGAACACAAGCTGAGTGGACCTGCACTGAGGTGAGACTCTCTCAGGCCCTGGGTGGGTTGAGAAGGAAACAGGGGCTTGGTCCCTTGACTCCCCCAGAACGAAGCTACCGCCGAGGGCCCAGCAGGTGGCTCTGGCTGAGGACCGTCCACTGGGCCCCGGCTCCACGCTGGTGGCCGCCTGGGCGGGGGCTGGTGCCTGGTGACAGGTGCCGTGACAGGTGCCCAGTGCCGTGCTGAGTCACACACAGCTTCAAGGCGAGTAGTCGCCGCTCTAACCGGGGATCTCCCACCCTAAAGTTTCCCCATTAGTCCTCTTTAGAGAACTTGTGAAACAGGGATTATCCAGATCTGATCCGATTTAAACTGCATGTTTAGAACATGCCAAAATGACTGGTGGGCTCGGCGTGTGCTGGGAGCCTCCTGGAGCTCACCGCGGGCTTCCTGAAGTCGTACAAGATCATTCCTGTCAGCAGGTGATTGAAAAAGTCCAGGTCTTGCTAGTCAATTAACTAAGAAACAATCTGCTGCCGACAGTCCCAGCACCGAGTGTGGCTTCGCCGTTGTGAATGAAAGTCACGAACACGGCTCCCAAAGACACGGGGAGAAAAGCCGCAATGAAATTCGAGGGGACGTGGATGGGGTGCGAGGTAAAGAAGTGCACACTCGGGCCGGGCCGGGCCGGCCCAGGGGGGCCCCGTGAGCCGTGGATGCAGCGGGCAGCCTGGCCATATGGCCGCCGAGGGGCTTTGGCCTCAGGAAGGGCTAATGTCCCAAGTCTGTTCAGCCCCTGGATGAAGTCAACGGACTGGGAGGAGCGTCCGCTAGGAAGGTGGTCCCACCTCCCGGAGCCACCGGCCCGCGCCCCTCACCTGGGGCTCAAGGCACTCCGAGTGCGGTGCCTGGGGGGGGTGCCCTGGCACGAGACTCCCCTGGCTGCCGCCTGCACTCAGCCTCGCTCACGCCTCCTGAGCTGAGAATGTCCATCTCCATCCACAGATTCACCCGCCCTTCGAGGACCCCTCGAATCCTGCCTCCCCGTGAGCCCGTCGCCTCCTGCCCCCTCCCCCGCTGCTGTCACCGTCAGCCTCTGGTTGGCACCCGGGTCTGTGGCCCCCTGCCCACGTGTTGTCAGTCACTGTTTAGATTTTCCCTGACGGGCAGCACGGGCGGCACAGACGCCCAGCGGGTGTTGGGGAGACCGAGGCAGCGAGATGGTTGTCAGCAGGTCAGTCAGACGTCCGTCCCTTCACCTGCTGAGTGTCATTTACTCAATGACAAAGCCCCTGTCCCCTGTCAACACTGACACGTGCAGTACGTGAGTGAATGACGTCGGCCTTGCCCAGTCGAGCTCTTTACAACAACGCACATAAAATGGTGCCACCCCAAGGAAGGGGCGTTGGCGCTTTTTAAAAAGGAAAATCTCCCTAAGATCCGAGGGCAGGGGGCTCCTGGCAGAGGGCCCTGCAAGAACCGAGGCGCGGGGGCAGTGCGAGCCCGTGCCGAGGGGCTGCAGCGGGCTGGGCGGGGGACACGGTGCGGCTGGAGGAGGTGGCTGGGGTGGGCTGTCGTCTGAGCAAGCTGGGAAGCCGCTGGCACGACGTGGCCGGGTTTTGTCTTCAGGGGCCACCCCGGCTGCTCGGGAACACGAACGGACTTGGGGAGACCCACAAGGGCGCTGCCGTCACCCTCCAGGTGAGGGCTAGACGAGGCTGGCGTCGCTGGAGATGGGGAGACGGGACGAGCATCTGGGGGCCTCCCCCACTACCCGAATGAACCAGTCTCCTGCACCCCCCCCCCGAGAGCTTGCCAGGTCTTGTCTGGCTGTGCTGCTCAGCACAGCTCTCCTCCGTCCAGCCGGTCCATTTGGGGGGTGTCTGTGTGCCGGCCGTGACCCAGGAGGACATGCAGTCTCAGGGAAGCCGGGGCAGGGGCGCCGAGGTGGGGCTGGGTCTCCCTGCATGCCCACTGCTCTGTGCGCCCCCCCTGGCAGGCCGTGTGCGCCGCCCCCCGGCGGCCCCTGATGCTCCCCTCACCACTTCCGCAAGGCCCGTCCCCCCTCACCGGGAACCTCCATTCAGCAGAGTATCGAATCCCTCCCCGCGTGGTGGCCAGGAGCCCCCTCCACTCAGCCCCTCACCGCAACCTCAGCCTGGGAAGCCCCCACCTCAGGCCGTGAGGGCCCAGCCAGCGATGGCACTGCAGGGCTTGGGGGTGGCTCGTGTCACCGGCCCCCCTCGGGAACACGTGTCACGTTTCCGGGCTCCACGTGCGTTGTCTGGGGGCGGCAGGCCTGCTGGGCGGTGGTCCTGGATGTGCGGTTTCTGTGTCCGGTGTCCCCGGGGCCACCTTGGCCTCTCCCCAGGGGAGAAGCCGCCCCAACAGAGGAGCCGATTACTGTTCCCCTGGAACGGGGCGCACGGGGCCGCCAGACCTAAGGTGGGCCGCTCCCCACCCTGAGTGGGGCTGCCCTTGCCCACTGCCGTCCCACAGGCAGCCTAGTGAGCCCTGGCTGTGTGGTCCTCGGGGACCCTCCAGCCCTTTGCTGTGAGTCAAGCAGGATGCGGGAGGCAGAGGCCCCAGGTGTGGGGAGGAGGCGAGCACCACAGCGCATGGTGCGGGGGCCGTGGGGCAAGCCGTCCCCATTGGCAGGGGCACGGGCACATGGCCCCCTCCGTGCTGGCCGAGTGTCACCTGCCTGTGCGTCCATGTCCCTGAAGGGCTTGGGAAAGACGCAGACAGCTGTGTCGGCTGGACGCTGTGCCCGGGGTTGGCTGCCAAACCGTCGTGCTGACGGCTGAAAGCAGGAGCCCGAAAGCCACATCCAGGGGTCTGAAAGCAGCTCCCCACCACGGCCATCTGTCCCCTCACACCCCGGGGTGGAGCCCAGGCAGGACAGACCTCTCAGGAGTCCCCCAGGGAACACGTGCAGGTGCCCACCCAAAGCCCAGGTTTTCGCCTCAAGAGCTTTAATCTTTATTCCTCTGTTCCAGAAGGTTCTGCCTGCTGGGCAATCAGCAGACAACCCATGAAATCTATCATCTCTTTTTTGCAACATTAAGTATTGGATTCCAAAAATTAAGACTAATCTTTTAAATGCTTGTTTGACCAAGGAAAGGCATGTGAATCAAAGGAAATTTCCTGAAATTATCTGAAAGGAAAAGAGGGCCTGGAAAATAAGCTTCGTGGCTGAGATGATTTCCATCAGCCCTTCGGCTTGGCGGTCGAGTAAAGAAAACCCTCTGGTTGCTAAGATTTGCCGCACGGCCAGTGGCCCCTGACGGCCCTGACGGGGGCGGGAGGTGTCTGCTCCGGCCGTCAGGCCAGGGTCCAGCCTGGAGCTCGTGGGAGCGCCGAGGGGCTCGCTCTCCGTCGAGCCGACACAGCCGCCTCGGTCGCCTGTCAGAAACGAGACGGCGGGAACCGCCCCGAGGGCTCCAGAGCAGCGGCCGCTGGTTCCTGCCAGGAAGCAGGTTAGGCCGCTCGCTGCCCTCTCCGGGGCGGACGCGCCCGCTCCCCGGGTGGCACGGGCCACTCGCCTTCGGGCATTGACGCGACGCTGGCCAGGACCCGGCGGCCTTCCGTGTGCTGGTGGGGAGCGGGGCCTGCTTCCCCGTAGACGCGGGGCCTCTGGCCATGCGCCTCCACGTCTCGGCGGTTCTCCCCCGTCTCTGCGGTGTGCAGAGGCCCTGGCCTGCGTGGGGGCCGGCAGCCCGGAGCGAGGGGCAGCACGCGAAGGCGGCTGGAAGGCAGGCCGTGGGGGCCAGGCCGAGGCCGGGTGCAAGGTGGCCGGGGCTCCCGGGGCCACTGCGCGGCAGCCTCGAGGCTCTGGCCGGCCAGGCCGAGTCGAGCTGGCCCCAGTTCCCTCCTGTTTGCCAAAAACGGCACCCGGCAAGCCCCTGCCTTAACCTGGCTTGCTGGCCAGGCTCCAGGCGAGACCGTGTCCTCCCGCCTCCCTCCTTAAGCTGTTCCTGATTTCCCCCGCCCGAAAGCGGGGCCGTCGCTGCCGCACGTTGTCAACCCGCTGCTGCGCCCCCGAGGCGGCCGCGCTCGGCCAGAGCCCGGGGCCAGAGCGGGTCAGCTTTGCGGGCCAGCTTGACAGTCCTCCGAGGAAGGCAGCCGCCGCTGCCCGCAGACCAGGCTGCCCTCTTCTGCTCAGCCGGTCACACTTTTGCACAAACCACGCCGCTGCTTGTGCTGAGACGGCCGTTGATCCGGTGAACATTCTAGAGAGGGCGGAGCGTGGGTCTGGGAGCTGGAGGTGAAGGGCGGCTCAGCTCTGGGGAAAGAGAAGCCTGGGGCCACCAGGGAAGGGCAGTCTGAGCGACTCAACCGGCACAGCCCCCCAAGGACCCGCGGGCCCCTGACGGTGCACACCGGGCAGGCGAGGTGTCCGTTCCTCCCGCAGAGCTGGCGCCTTGTGCTCGGGCACTGTCTCCCAAGGGCAACCACCCAACCTCACCTGACGCCCCACTGTGGCAAGTTTAGAATCCGCCCACTGTGCGTAGAAGGAAGGTCAGGGAGAAGGATCTGGAAACAAATGCACCTGAAGATGCCAGAGACCTGTGCCTAGCTCCTGCCTCCTCAGGAAGGGGTGGCCTCGTAGCCAAGGAAACAAACGTCTGGTGATGAGCTGGAGGGGTTGAGGGGAGGCCCCCTGGCCCCCCACACCTGCCCGTGCCACGGCTCCAGGGGCTCTTGGAGCTAGCGCAGGCATTTTGTAGGCTGTGCTGAGCTTCTCTTACGAGTGTGCTAGATTGGGGGGCATTGGGGATGGGGCGGGTTCCGGCCGTCACACATGTCCTGAGCAGCTGGGGTGCGGGAGGACGGCGCAGGGACCCCTGCCCTCTGAGTCGGTGAGACGGAGCTCCAGCGATGAGGCGCATAGAGCCAAACCCGGCAGGCAGCGTCCCCCGGGCTGCTGAGCCCTCACTGCATGCCAGGCCTGTGCTGGAGTGGCCCTCAGTCACGGCGAGCCCCTCTCCGTGCACTGGGAAACTGAGGCCCAGAGAGGTCGAGTGTGTGCTGTGCACGTGAATGTGCCAGGTTGTCCAGGCTGCTCGCCGACCCCCACCCCCCGCGAGGCCACCACTGTCCAGGGGAAGGCACCAGGCCACAGGCATTCTCTCTACCCGGGGGACGGTATTATCACCCGCCATCAAAAAGAAGAGGAGACGAGGGTCAGAGAGGTGGAAGAACAGGCCCAAGATCAAGCAGCGGGGGGCTGGGGGTGCACGGCCAGGACTAAAACTTGGGGCGCTGGGGTAGAAGTCTCCATCCGCTCAGCCTGCTTTTTCTTCCTCTGCTGCTTGGTGCTATTGACGTTTGACTCCAGAGAGGAAGTGAACGACGTAGGGGAAGGTGTCAGATGCGCCAAAAACGCAGCTGCCATCGGCACATCCTGGCACCTTCCTCCTGCACAGCCTTGCCACAGCGCTGCCTGGCAGTCCTCTCTCTAGTCGGTCCTGGGCTGGGCTGTGAAGCCGGTGGGGGGGACTCATCTAGGAACCCTGTCCAGAGAGGGTCACGGCCACTGCACCAGCCCCCAGAGCTGGTGGCCGGGTCGGGGCCACCGGCTGGCTCTGCAGGTGCTGCCTGCCGCCTTCCCGGGCCAGGCCTGTCCTAACGGGGCGGGGACAGGGGCGGGCAGGCGCGGCACGGCCTGCGTTCTCGTGGGGCAGAGGGAGGGCCAGGTGATGGGGCAGCAATGTCTCGTGGCCCTAACGAGCTGGGAAGGGCATTTGGAGGGACGTGGGACGGGGACAGGCCTTGCCAAAAACTCGTGAATGGAGACATGAGGAACCTACGGGAGCCGGCCACACAGAGGCCTGCCGTGTCGGCGCTCAGAGAGCGCAGCGGGTGCCAAGGCCCACCGGCAGGACACAGCTTGGCGTGTGGCATGTCTGAGCACAGCAAGAGGGTCTGGTGACGTGTGAGGGGTTCAGCAGCAGAATCACAGATGAGCTCAGAGAAGTTGGCAGCACCCAAATCACCAAGGACCTTGGACGCCGTGCTGGGAACATTGGGTTGATTCTAAGAGCCATGGGGAGCCATCGACGATTTCAGCAGGAGGGGGGATATGATAGGAACCCGGTAGGCTATGCTGGAGCTCCTATTTTCAAGCACAGAGGAATCAAAGAGTGGCAGGAAAACAGGGAGAACCTCAAATCCCTATCAGAAAGTCACCCCATATATAATATCTGCTGACAGATGCTCTTTCCTGAAATTCGAATCTGCCGCTGAGCTGAAGGGATGTTTTCTCCTTTAAACGCTCATCCTTTTGCCTGGCAAAGGAGTGTCCTCCTCCTCTCTCCTCCTCCCCTCGGCCACAAAAGGCTTTAATGAAAATAACTCTGGCAGCTGTGTTTATGAGCGATTGCTGTGGGATGTGACATTTCAGTATAAATAAAATGTATAAATATATGCAGGACGCAGCTCTGAGCGGGAGCAGAGGCACCAGGTTCCAGCCTGTTTTCGACACGCTGGGCAGTGAGTTTCCTTGTGGGGGTAGAAAGGGGAGCTGAGCAGGGCCCCAGTCCCCCTTACCCACCCCATGGTCCAGCATCCCCCTCCCGGTCCCCTCCAAGGGTCTCAGTCCTCCCTCTGGGTCCCCTCCACAGCTCTCAGTCCCCACTCTGGGTCCCCTCCATGTATCTCTGTTCCCCCCTCTGGTCCCCTCCAGGGGTCTTGGTCTCCCCTCTGGGTCCCCTCCAGGGGTCTCTGTCCCCCTCCCAGTCCCCTCCAGGGGTCTCTTTCTCCCTCTGGGTCCCCTCCAGGGGTCTTGGTCCCCCCCAGTCTCCTCCAGGGGTCTCCGTCCCCCCTCTGTGTCCCCTCCAGGGGCCAGGACTTCTTGGTCGGGCAGACTGAGCGCAAGGCCCCTGCCTCTGACTCGGCTGCGCTGCAGCTCCAGTGCACTCCCAGGAAGGAGCCCGTCTTAGGAGCAGGAGGGCCAGCGCCCAGAGGTGGAGCTGGCAGGAGCAGGTTATCAAAGCACAATGCAGAGTAGCGTCACACCCGGGAAGGCTGCTTCCAGGAATGGCTGGACCTGGGCGTGGGCACAGGCCATCACGATGCTTTCTTCCTGCTTTCCTCTGAGTGGACCCTGCCTCAGGCCAGTTCCCTCCCCTCCTGGTCCTTGGCAGCTCCTTCCTTCCCTAGAGCTCAGTAAGCCCAGCAGGAAGAGAAAGACTTTCTCCTTTCCCCATGGTTCATGGAAAGTTGACTGGCCTTGACCCAGCCTGGTCCATCCCTGACCCTGGCCATGGGGGTCCATGGGTCGGCCATGCCACGGTCACACACCCCCTAATGGAGCTGGGAGAGAGGTCGGCCCACCCAACCACACGGAGAGAGAGGGAAGTGGTGGTTCCCTGCTGAACTGAGAAAGAGTTTCTAGAAGACAGAGGTACCGGCAAAAATGACAGTTATCCAGGGAAAGTTATAAAGCACTTGATTTTACATGGGGGGGGCGTGTAGCTGGAGTGGCTCGCCAGGGCTCTCGACTTCTGTGGCCATCCCAGCAGTGGGACATTACATCTGCAAGGATGAAGGAAACAGAGAAAATCCCATGGGGACGTCTGGGGACATGGCTGCCACTGTTGATGTGGGGTAAAAAAGTGAGCAAGGGTCCAGGGCCAGCAGGGTTGGGGGCTACAAACAGGCTTCCCTGCATCTCAGCTCTGAGACTCCCTCTACCAAATGAGGGGCTTCTAGGAAAAGAAGCTGAGGAGAATGGACTCTACCTCTAAAATTCCTGGTTGGTCAAATTTAAGGTATTCCCTGCCTTTAGTGAATCACATATACATATCATATCCTGATACACAGTCAGTGCTCAAGTGCATAAGATGTAGGGAGGTATGGAAAGGAGGGAGGGAGGGAGGGAGGGAGGAAGGAAGGAAGGAAGGAAGGAAGGAAGGAAGGAAGGAAGGAAGGAAGGAAGGAAGGAAGGAAGGAAGATGGATGTGTGAATGGGTGATGGGTGGGTGGATGAATCATTGATGGATGATGGGTGAATGGATGGAAGGATGGATGAGTGGATAGAAGGATGGATGGAAGGAAGGATGGAAGGATGGATGGATGGATGGATGGATGGATGGATGGATGGATGGATGGATGGATGGATGGATGGATGGATGGATGATGGAATATCCCTCCTAGGACTCCCAAGTATTCTGTACATGGTAGGAGAGCATGCCAGGTACTGTATTGGGGATTCCAAGATGAACTAAACAAAGTCTGTTCTCTCAAGGAGCCTTTACAAATCTGACACACCAACCCCAAATGATGTATTTATATGTTGCATGAGGGCGGGGAGCATGTCTGTCTGTCTAGCGTGTTCACGACTTTTTCTCTAGCATCCAGAGTGAGTGGGAAAACATCCACAGGAAGGCAACATATTGGACCATGGAGGGGGGGAGGCGGCAAGGCTGCCTGCTGGAGGCGAGGGGTGACCCTGAGCCGGCCCTTAGAGTCACTGGTACAGACTGGAATATTTGTTGAGAGGAATGTGAAGGGTGTTCAATGAAGGACAAGTTAGAAGATTGTGGGGTATCCCTGAGAATTCACTGCGAGTCAATTTTTCATGAAATCTGCGAGCCCACATTGGGGAACAGAGGGGGATAGTGGCTGAGTACATGGACTTGAGGTTAAAGTCATCAGCTTTCTAGTGGGCAGGGGGCTTCCCAGCTGGGCAACTGCTGGTTCTAGAACGAGCCCAGGACGGCAGCAGTGTTGAGCCCGGACTCTGCAGGCCTGAAGTTCGGAGCTTGGAGAAATGGCGTGGCCGCTCCACACCAGACGGCCTAGAGCTGGCCTTCCACTGCACCCTTAGAAATCCCAGCGGAGGTGACGCGCTGACATCATAATCACCGCCACAGAAACCGTGAGATTGAGCACTTTGGTCCTTTACCTCTTGTACCTGGCAAAAAAAGAGGTCGTTAAGAAGTCCGGCAATTTTCACCTGAAATGAAACGTCAGCCCGATGTTCCACATGAACATCTACATCTCTTTAAGTTCTCATTACCTGGAGAGCACGTGGCCAGGCCCCGTAAGACCCTCCCCCGCCCCCGCGACGCCGGCTCTCGCACGCTGGGGGCGTCTGTCGGAGGAGGGTGGAGTCCGTTAGTCTGACTCGGCACATCTTGGGCCCATAGAGCTTTCAAGAGACAGCGTGAAATGCATCCAGGTGGGCGAGGGAGGGGCCCCGTAGCACACCCCCTCCCTGCTCAGGGGAAGCGAACACACGCCCCTCTTCTAGACGAGAGGACGCGACGGGGCGGGAGGCAGAGCAGGGGCCCTTCTGAACCTCAAGGCCCAGCCGCGTCCTGTGACGGCGCCGTCACGCTGGCACCTGTTGAGAGGTGACGGTTTCCAAAGTTAACATAGATCTGAACAGACAGACATCGAAGTCCTCGGAAAGGGGCTTGATAAACACACCGCCCGGTTTCCACGGCTCACGCTTGGCTGGGTGTGCAGAGGCAGCCTTGCTCTCCCGCGTCCCTCTCCAGCCCGTGAAGCTGTTCAACAAATATTTCCCAGGCGGACGCGTGGGCCGAAGCACGGCCCCACTCGGAGCTGCCCGAGCTTGGGGGGACACACGGGGGGCTGTGAGCTCAGGACGAGGGGCAGATGGAGACGACCAGGAAGGGGGGCGCACAGTGTCAGAATCGAGAATAACGGGGTCTGCACTGGTCTGGGAGGAGGCGACCTGCAGAACTGGGGTTCAGGCTAAGGCGGCATGAATTAGCAGGTGGGGGCCAGAGGGGACCGTGCGTTTCGGCAGCAGGTCGAGCCTGTGACCCGTCGGAGAGCAGGAGAGGCGCCCGCCCGGGAGGCGCTGGCGGTGCGGTGGCCAGCAGTCCACGCCTCTGGCCTTCCAGAGCGGCGGCATCTTTCTGTCCAGGAGAAACGGATCACGAGCCTTGGACGCCCGCCATCTCTGTATTTTAAATGGGCTAGGAGCCACGTTAGGACGTCCAATAAACAGGGGGAATTCATTTTACTAATATACTTTAACCCGATAGCTCCAAAATATTATCATTTCATCACGTGATCAGTATAAAATCATTAATGAGAAATCTCGCATTCTTCTTTTCCTGCGTTTTAGAAATCCAGTGCGCACAGAGCTCAGTTCGGTGCCAAGTGCAGCAAATGGCTACAGGAGGGACAGCAGAGCCCTTGACCCAGATCTGGCCTCAGCCTGCTCGGGAGCAAAAGGGCCTGGTGGCAGTTTAGGGAGGTCAGGGTTGGGTCTGGGTTGGGAGACATTTGAGAGAAGGCTTGGAGGGGTGAGGAGGTGAGCAGAGCTGCAGAGCCAACAGCTCAGGCAAAGGCCCTGGGGCAGGAAGAGCTGAGGGGAGAAGGGCAGTGGGTGGGGCAGATCACACAGGGCCTTGAGGCTACAGGAAGGACTTGAAACTTTACTCTGCTAGAGGGGAGTCCCAGGGAAGGGGACCCCAGTTCTGTTTTTAAAGCCTCACCCCAGCAACTGGGACAGAAGCTCATGAACGGCGTGTGGAGTTGGTCGGTAGAGGTCCCGGTGTAGCACCCACCAGGAAGTGGGCATGCACCTACTTCCCTACTTCCCATGGCAGGCAGTGTAGGATCCCTTAGCCACGCCCTCCAGGTGCACTGCAGCCACAGGTGCTCGTGTGCCAGACCAGGTGAGGCTGACGAGCTCCCGCCACACCTCGTCCCCCTCTCACTCTGGTTAATGTGCTACCCTTTGGCGTTAATGTAGAGACTTGAAAGCAATAAAACTGTTTTTCTTTAAAAATAATAATAAGTCAACAGCACATTAGACTTCACGAATCCGGCCTGCCTCCTTTTCCAGCAGCCCCATCCCCGCAGATCTGAGCTCAGGGGCTTTGGTGACAAAAGCAGACACACTCTTAGGGGTTTGTGTGCGTGCTCACGATTTTCTGAAGATGTTAACTGGTTCAGAATCCTCAAAGGGGAGGAAACACGAGGCCCATAAAGAAGGCAAACAAACACTAAGTCATGTATTTAAGGTCAAACAAGCTCAGCTCAGGCAGAATAGGGGAGGGCACCCCGACATCGAGGAGCCAGAAGAGAGAGCAGTTTGGCGTCCAAGGGGCCGCGCAGATGATTTGACTCTGTGCGTGCTGTCAGCTTACAGGGCGTTGAAGGCTCCCGTGGACGGGCTTTAGCCTTTATCTGCGTCGCTTCCCACCCCCTGCACGGAAGAGGAGCTCTGAGGAGCCTGGGAAAGGCGGGGGGCGGCTGGGCGCGGGCCTCTGCTCCTGGGGGACCTTCCTCCCAGGGGGGGCTCAGCAGGCGCTTCCCACGCCCTCTGGGTGGCTCAGGACCAGGGAGACTTCCCCGTGTGAGTGAACTTCCTCTTTCTCCTCCCCTCCCTTCCCAACCCCACTTCTTTGGGAAGATGGATATGTCACTTTTCAGAAAGAAAAACGTGTGTTAAGCAAAGTGGCTTTTCTGACGTGAATTTAATTTTGCTGGGCGGTTATTAGCGAGTCCTTTGCCGGCATCAGTGAAGGGAGCCAGTGCAGACCCTGTCCTGTCCGCAAAGAGGAAAGCAGCCGCCCTCCCACCCTAACCGCTTTCCCCTCTTTCAGCCACACAGTCAAATTTGAGGCATAATTTGATGTGACTCACCTGCAAATCGTATACAGTACTTCATGACTAAGTAGCTTTTTGCAGGGCTCAGTGTGAACTTTCTCTTTCGTCCAAATCATAGAAAGTGCTCCTTCTGAATTGCACAGATTTTCCACCGTGCATAAAAATGAGGTTTAAATCTCCCGAAAGGTGACAAAAATGCATAAGACGAGCCGTGGGACTCTACCACTGTACATTTTAAGGAATCTGTTACTTCCCAAACCCTCGTTCGGAGGAGGGGGCGAAATGGGGCGTTATCCAGTGGTTCTGACAGCTCCGGCTGGCGGGGTGGAGAATCGCCGTCCTCCAGGAGGAGGAAGCCCAGGATGCTTTCCCACAAGGCCCAGAGCTGGGGGTGGGCTGTGCTGGGGGCTCCTGCAGCGGGACGCTCGGTGTACGCTGTGAGGTGACCCCCCCCCCCCCCGGGCGGCTGACACGTGGCGGTTTCTTGGCCGTGGAGACAGCGTGGCCCACGTGTTTCCTGAGGGCGGGAGCTGGGGGTGGGAGCCCAGGGAGCCCCGGGCCGTGAACTTGTAAGAACTTCCAGGGGCTGCATTCAAGGCTGTGCCTGGGGGGTGTCAGCTGTTTGCGGTACTTGGGTGGAGTGGTTAAGTGGGGGCAGGGGGCCAGACCCCCACATGTCCATCAGCACCCACCACCCACCAGGCCTCAAAAGAGAGAGAGAGACAAAAAGACAAATAGACAGAGCTCATGTTAGAGATCATGAGGCTCACGATGTCACAGTCCAGTCCTCGGGATGAAGAAGTGAAATAAATGACAATGCCTTGTATTGGAACAATTAGGAGATAGGATCTCAAACTCGACGGAGCCGCAGAATCCCTGGGGGCTTTTGGCCCCCCTTCCAGTGTCTACTTTAGTTGGTAGCGGGTTTGGAGCGGGGCCTGAGAATTGCATTTCTAACGAGGTACCAAGCGCACTCGGTTCCCACTGCCACTGACCAACTCACCACGAACTGAGCAGCTCAGACCAGCGCACGCTTATTACCGTCCAGCGCGCAGGCTGGAGGAAAACGTCTGGAGGCTCCCACGGGGCTAAAGCCAAGGCACCGGCTGCCCTGCTTCCTTTCCCTCGCCTTCCCCAGCTTCTGCAGCCTGGCCCCTCTTCTAAGCCAGCAGAGCGGCATCTTCCGGCCTCTCCCGGAATCTGACTTTGGATCCACCAGGACAATCCAGGTTACTCTCAGGTCTCACAACCCTTGATTTAATCACGTCTGCCACGTCCCTTTTGCCACGTAAGGTGGTGCTGCTGGTCAGGGCCTGAGCCCACGGAGGAGAACAAGCTCAGGTCAGTGTCCCACGGACTGTGGGTCCCCTCTCGGCTTTGTTGCAGGCCTCGGATGATTCATCATGCAAAAGGAGTGTCCAGGCCCATCCCTGCCCTGCCCCCTGGCCAGCATGGCGCCCCCACCCCCACCCCTCCGTTCTCTGGGGCAGGAAATCCACACCAGCCGCTTCCTGGCATCCACATTCTCTCCACCTTAAACCCCACGCAAGTGACAGCTGGTGGGAGATGGCTGACAAGAAGAGCTAAGACGCTCTCAGGCCAGGGCGTGCCCAGGCTGTCTCTAGACACAGCTGAGGAGGGCAGCCATGTATGCCCTGCAGCGGCAGAAGCCATCTTCCCCAAAGAGGTGACAGCAAGGAGGTCCAGCTCCACTGTCTCACCTGGCAGGAGCCGAGCTCCTGGTGTGGCAGGAGACACCGGGATGCTGGAACCACCACAAGACAAAGCTGAGCAGGAGACGGGCTTTGGAGTGGAAAGGTGTCAGTCCAATCACATTCCAAGGGCACCCAACTGACTTAACCCCTCCGTGGCTCCCCAGTGCTCTTTGCCATCCATGCAGTAGGGCTGGGTCTGGCCTGACCTGATGCCTGCTGTAGCCTCACCTGGAGCCAGCTCCCCTCGGCCTCTTGACCCCAGCCTCAGCCCCCTGGCCTCCTTGCACTCCCTGGGAGCATAGTGTATTCACCACTGAGCCCCCCGGCCTCTGCAGGTGCTCTTTCCTCCCCTGCTCTCTCTTCTCCCTTCCCTCCCCCTCACCTAGATCTGACTCAACAATTTAGGTTATCTGCCCTCTTGGCACCACAGGACTTCCTTTGGGAATGTCACAATTTGCCATGATTATTTTCTCTCCTACTAAAGCATGAGTTTCTCAAGAAAAAGGACAAATCTGTGTAGTCTCCCAGTGCTTTCCACAGTGCCTGGAACATAGTAAATTCTCAATAAATATGAGATGGATAGATGGAAGGTGGATGGATGGGTGGATGGATGGATGGATGAATAGATGGATGGATAAATAGATGGATAGATGGATGGTGGATGGATGAATAGGTGAATAGATGGAAGTTGGATGGGTGGATGGATGGAAGGTGGAGAGATAGATGGATGCATGGATAGGTGGTTTGATGGATGGATGGATGGATGGATAAATGGAGGGTGGATGGATAGGTTGATGGTAGATAGAAGGTGGATGGGTGGATGGATGGATATGGGGTGGGTGCATGGGTAGATGGATAAGTAGATGGATGGATACATGGATAGATGGCTGCATGGATGGATCGATGGATAAATGGACGGTGGATGGATGGATGGATGAATAGGTGGATGGATGGGCAGGTGGATGGATGGAAGGGAGGGAGGGAAAGAAGGAGAGAGTACAGCAGTGAAGAGTCTTTAAGGATAAAGCAATGACTGGAGGAAGTTCTCCCCCCACCCTGTGGATTTTAGCAGCTCCACCCCCCCCTCCCCAGGAATACCCTATGTTTCTCCCTTAGTGAAGATGAACCCTGGAGAATTCCAGATGATTCTGATCTGTGGAACAGTTCATTGCTCTCAGACTGGTAGGTTTATGGAATTTGTTATAAGAGCTTATTTTTAACCATGGGGCAACATACCCATAAATGAATCTCCTGAACGGAGATGTTGACTGCTCACCGATTCGGCATTACCCTCTCTTTTGGAAAATACATTAAGTGAAAAGATGTATAAGAACAAATTGTGGATGGTTCTCTCTTGGCTAGTTTCTGAAAAATTCAGCATCTTTTTAGAAAGATGGAAACGACAGACCAAAATCTATTAAAATAAATATAAAGCCGCATGTCATTTCAGGGCTGGCAAAGGGACTCGCTTCAAAGGATTTGATACGATATTTTCTCCCTGGAATGTGTTTGTGTGAATTTATGTGCTGGGTATAAATGTGCAGAGTTTGGATAAATACACACAGCTGTATTTTCCACATCTATATGGTATAGGGCATATGATAAATCTTGAGATCCATATGTTTGTCTTGCAAAGTTCTGATCTTTGAAAATAATAAGTACTAAACATGAGGACAGCAAGAGAAATACTGCATTTCAGAGACTGGCTCCAGTACACAAAGGGCGCATTTGGCTAAATCTCATGTTGGCCCCGCGGTGAGCTGGCTCTCTCGCGGTGGCCGCGTGCGTCCTGGCACCCACCGCCCGGAGTCCTGGGCGCCCGTGGGGAGACGGCCCGAGGAGCAGTGGGGGGGACACGCCCAACGCCCCATTCCACCCACCTTCTCGGACCCCCGCAGACGGGGGCAGAGGCTCAGGATCCTGTGTGTAATGTGCCAGTTGGTGAGACACGTTCTTTACACAGCCTCGTGGAACGCTCAATCCAAATATCCGAGTGCGTTTGCTTGCGCACAGTGTGACTCTCCGTAGAAGGTTGCTTGCGTGATGCTGGGCGCAAAGCTGCTCTGTGGCTCTGAGCCGGCGGTGCTGAGTGCACAGCCCTGGCTGAAAACCGCCTTCTGGGCGCGGCCTCCCCGCCCCGGCGTGGCGGAGGCCATCCCGGGCCACGCGGCTGAGGCAGAGGTGGAGAGGAGGCTGTGTCCAGGACGCCTGCGTGCTGTGTGGTCCCGTGAACTTGGGGAGCGGAGGTGGGAGTGGGACATGGCGGGAGGAGCCAGGCGTGGTTTGGGGGTTCGCCCCTCGTTCACGGCTTCCTCTAACACGCGTTGGTTGACAGCTGTTCTGCGGCAGGGACAGAGTGGCGATCGCAACACAGGTGCTTCTAGAAAGGGGGCCGACGACAGAGCCCCTGACAGGTGAAGGGACCAAACCATCACAGATGGTGGGCAGCACCTTCAGGCGACGAGCCAGGGGCTTCCCTTCAAGGGTCCCACAAACGCAGAGCTGCGGCTTGGACCCCCCAGTTCTCATTCCTGCCAGTTGAGTGAGTCTAATGTTAAAGGAGCCAAAGTGGGGGGGGGTAGCTGGGGGGGGTACCCCAGACCCTGTGATACAAACAGCCCAGAACCTGGGGTGGGGTCCAAAGCTCAGCCCCCTCGGGCCCCGCCTTGACGCCCTGGGCTCCACGTCTGTCTCCCAGCGGCCCCATCCTCAGCAAGCTTCAGGCTCTAACCTCTCCGTAAAATTTTAGGACTTTTCTGGATATTTTCATTTCCCCCCAGAGTCACATAAACCCTCTTAGCGCTTTTGTGAAAACAGCTCCCAGGCTAGGCCTGAGTGTGGCACTTGCTCCGACTTGCCGCAGGGAAGACGAGACGGCCACTGTGAGCCCCCGCCAGGCCCACGCCGCTGCCCACTGCCCCCCAGCCCGGCCGCCTCGGTCCTGGCTCCAGGGGGCGCACATGGATCCACGGGCCACCCACGGCCTGCCCCTCCTCCACTGCCATGCTCCTTCTCAGCCTGTCTTGAACCTCAAACCAATAAATATGTGTTGAATCCAAAGGGTACAAATTCAGGACTTTTCAGTACATTTACAGAGTTGTGCGACCATCTCCATAACCTAATTTTAAAAGACACTCACCTCCCCAGGGCGAAACCCTGTACCCTGAGCAGGCCCCCGTTCCCCCGTCCGTCCTCCCCAGCCCCAGCCCCTGGCATCCACTCTGCTTTCCGTCCCTAGGGACTTTCCTTTCAGGACATGGTGGCTGGAAGGAATCACACAACTGTGGCCTTTAGACTGGCCCCTTCCCTTGGCCTGATGTCCAGGAGGCTCAGCCACGAGGCTCGTCTGGCTTTTAGCTTCTATCGTTTCCTCAGAGACTGACCCTCCATATTTCGCTGCTGGCTTTGAATCCCACCTCCCCTTACTTTCTCTCAAACGACTTCATCCCTCAAAGCTTGTCTCCCCGTGTGTAAAGTGGGGTGACATCCGCCCCGACTGACGGGGCGGGTCAGCAGGGGGCACGGCCCTGCCCCACTGAGCTCTCCTGGGAAAGGCGTCTTCTTGCCTCCGTCCCCGAGGAACCCTCGGTCCTGGCGCCTGCGTGGCACTGCCCGCCATCGCCATCACCGCTTTGTGAGTGACCGTCTCGCTCCCCGGCCTGGCAATGCAGAGCTTCTGTGGCCGGCATCAGGCACCCGGACTGTGGGACTGTCCTCCAGCTGTCACGAGTGCAAGAGGCACCACCCTTTGCAGTTCCCACACTCAATTCCGGTCCTCCCGGGGTGTGCCTGAGGGTGCCCCTCGGCCCGGCTTTCCCCCGCCCTGGGCGCAAATCTCTGCACGCGTCACAGGCGGCGTAGACAGGCCTCGCGGGTCCCCGCAGTGGGTGGGGAGGGGGCGGCCACGGGCCATTCCACATCCCAGATGGCAGAGTTCTGCAAGGAGAGGCTTCACCTTCCAAATCCCTCTCCCTCCTCTCATCAGAGGAAATTTTGCAATTCTTGAAGATTCAGATAAATACTGATGGCAAAAATAAGATCCTTTCTAGCACCTTCAGAGGTGGTGGGATTTTTTTTTTCAATCTTCCAGTGAAAATAGACCAGCAGCGTCTGTACTGATAATTTCATATTTTTTTCTGCCAAGAGAATGGGGTCTTGCCAGCTTTTCCTAAAAGAACCAGCATTTCCCTGGTGCTCCTGGAGTTCTGCAGACGCTTTGCGCGTCGGTGACAGTTGGCTCCTCTGCGGGGCCGGCTCCTGGGCTCGGCACCTGCCCTCCCCGCACCTGCCGTGCTAAGGCGGCTGGGAGCGCGGTTGCCGAGGTTTGCGAGGCGGCGGCAAGTCTCAGCGGGCGTGCGTGCCCGCGTGAGGCGGGTGCCGGACAAGCGCCTCCTCCGAGCCCCCAGCAGCTCTGTCCTCTCCACTGACAGCTGTCTCAGGTCTTATCAACCCCTGACCTCAGCTGGGCTGGTGCCCTCCGCTGGGGGTGTCTGGTCCACGCTGGCATCGGCGGGTCCACGGCCCCCCGGCCCCCCCGCCTGCCCCCCACCCACCCCGGCCATTCCCGTCAAATCTAACAGGCAGAACTGAAGAGCCGTGTCGTGTCCTGTGCTCCCTGAAGCAAGGCGCGTCCTTGTGGGGCGCCGTGCAGGTGGCCGTGCCCTCCTCCGGGGCTCAGCTCCCCGCCTGTGTTTCTGACACAGCCAGCCTGCTGGACAGAACTGGACCACGTCCTTGTTCCCCCCTTCTCCCCCTATCGATGTGATACTTTAAAAATAGTTTCTTGCAAAACCCAGAATCTGCCTTGTCAGAGATTTTACATATCTGGAGGGAGCACGACGCCTTGACAGACGACAAGGGGTTAGCCAGATGCTCAGGTGCAGGTGGACGTCTGGGGGCACCGTGGGGCCTCACAGCTCAGGCAGGAGTTTAACCAGGGGGGGTGTTTTATTTCCACACAAGCCAGGGAGCTATTTTTAGGAGCAGTTTTAAGCACAAAGATCTTTATTTAAAAATAGGTTTGACGATGTAAAATAGGCAAGGGTTTCCTTTCCAGCAAACACTCACTTCAGATTTTCCAAAGTCCCAAGTAAATTATTTGAAAATTATTTCTCCCTTAAAGCATGATCCAAGGGAAGTCTTGACAGGTAATATTTATCTCAGGGAGCACCTGCTAGTCAGTAAGTACTTGATGAGCCAAAAAAAATTTTTTTTTAAATAGAATTGTGGTGTATACTTACAACTTTGTCTAAAACAAACAAAAAAAATTCCAGTAAGAAGAGTTACCCTACCTCGTAACCAGAGGGGTTTTTTATTTTGTTTGGGGTTTTGTTTTTTAGTATTTGAGTCCTTTCTCAAATGGAAATTAGTTCACTCTTGTTAAGGACTGCTGGTTTGGGTATTATTACTTAGCTTAGATATTGTTGTTTTTATTTTGTTCAGATGTCACTTTAGTTCCGCAGCCCCTTTCACAGCTGAGCAAACAAAAGCCAAATCTGAGCCCCTCGCCGCTCCCGGGGCCCTGCCCCCTGGAAGAGCGCTGGCCCCGCTGGCCCCGCTGGCCGTCTTTCCCGGCCCTCAGACTGAGCCCCCTGTGCAGCCGTCCTCAGACCCAGCCAACGGCCCCATCTCGTCTCACCTCAGTCTCCCCGGCCCGCCTCCTGCACCCTCACTGAAGCCATGGAATGCACGAGCTGCGGCAATCACGCTTCCGGACGCAGGGGGCCAGAGCTGTCAACTGCGGCCACTGGCCCTGTCCACCTCCAGCCTCCAAAATGCCCCTGGTTCCCCTTCCTCGGCCCCTCCGCAGGCCCCCTCTGTTTGGACTTGTTTGTCCCATGGACCCCTGACAGCCTCTTCCCAGGCCTGCTGGACCCCGCCCCCACCCCAGGAAACAGGATGAATTAGCCCCGCCCCTGCTAGGGTGGTATGTATTGGAGGAGGGGGCTCCTGGGGGGCTGCCTGGCTGGCCTCAGGTGCCCTTTTCAGCCATTCCCTCCTGGGCCTCCACTGCCAGGAGGGTGAGCAGAGCTCCTGCCTTCTCACCCCCGCCCAGCTGCCCCTTTTGCCTTCCAGCCGCACGTCAGTTCACCTAGCAAGAGCTGAACCAGGGGCTCCAGCTGTGGGGTGGCGAGTGTAGGGGCTGATCTGGACGCCCCCTCCTCATTCTGCAAGGGCTTGGCTGCTTCTCCCTTCCCTCCTCCCCCTCCTCCCCCCACCAGGCATGAACGGACGTAATTCTGCACAATGGCTTATTT
>JAKSZT010054277.1:548573-601471 GCA_026826555.1 Tolypeutes matacus | reverse complement strand
GACCACTGTCCTGCGCCGACGGCGCCTTCGCTAGGGCTCCCTCGGGTCCCCAGATGCCCCTCCACCCGGCCCTGGACCGTTTTCCGTGCTGACTCAGGAATCCTCACAGCACAGCTGGGAGCAGGCGCTGCTGGCCTCACCCCGTTTCCCTCAAGCACAAGGAAACTGGGGCACAGAGCCGTCCAGGACCGCCGCGATGCCAGCGCTGGGCTCGGCCACCGAGACCCTCGAACTTAGGAGCCTCTCACGGGACCAAAGTGCTTCCGAGGAAGCCACTCATCTTTGCAGGATGTCTTTCCCTGCTGCTGCTTCATTACGCATAGGAATTTCAAACGCAGGAAAGGGGAGCGGCAGTGGGGAAACGTGCAGCCCTCGGCACCGTCGCCGGCTAGCCGGTGGCCCTCTGAGCGCTTACCCTCGGCATCAGGTAAAAATGTGCATAAATAGGACACCTTTTTGTCCTTGCAAAGACTCAAATCCCATGCAGCACGTCTTTGCATCTCCTTTTTCTCTTCCCAGCGTCTCTCAGGCAGATTCCCACGTCATCACCTGTTCCGCGAGTTCCTCGCAGCTGTAGCAGGCTCCTCGCATGTGGGGCAAAGTCACCCCAAAAGCCTGGGCTTCGGGGGGTTGCAGGCAAATTATGTTAGCCCCGTTGGACGAGGACGAGGTGGGGTGAAGAGTGGGTGAGGCAGTGAAACAGCCTGGGGTGTGCGGTCTGCTTGTCCACAGGCTGTGCTTGGGTTTGGGGGTGCTGGCAAGAGACCAACCAGCGCAGACGTGCGGCGCCCTGGGAGACCAGCCCTGGGCCTGCTGCCTTGGCCACAGGGAGGGAGCAGGTGGCGGTGTGGGGGTGCTCGGGGGGGGGGGCCGCCACACAAAGGCCGGGAACTGCAGAGGGACCAGGAGGAAGCCGTCACCGCGTCCGCTCAGCTCAGACGTCGTCCTGCCCGGAGCATGTTCTCTGGAAAGAAGCTTAACCCCGTCCCCAGCCCATGCTGTCCTCGGCGCGGGCTTTGGCCCGGTTCCCTCGCTCCCGCCATGCCGACGAGGGGCTTCTCCCCGTGTGCCTGGTGCCGCCACAGCCACCCTCCCAAGGCACCGCGTCTGGTTGCCATGATGGCGCTGCCGCGTAGCTCTGGTGTTTGGTGATGGCTTATCCAGCCTGGAGAGACGAAAGGTTTTCCTGGCTCCGCGAAGGTGTGGCGGTGTTTCCGCAGCCGCTGGGAGGGGAGCGCACGCAGGGCCTCCGCTGGGGCCTGGCCTTGGTGAGGGGTGCCCGGGCAGCCAGACCTGGGCAGATGGCGGGGACTCTGGCATCTCAGGCAGCGCCACACTCTGCAGAGCTGTCCAGGGACGCAGCACCTCTCCGACTTTCTAGACACCCAGCCCTTCCCTGGACTAGATGAGATCCCCCCCCCCCGTGAGATTCTACCCCCAAGAGCTCCAGCCAGTGGGATGGCACCGAAATCCCTAATTATCCCCAGCGGAGGAAGGAGCCGATTTCCCTGCCAGGTCTCCGCAGCGACTCGCTGCCCCTGGGGCTTGACAAATGTGCTTATGTCCCTGGTCCCAGGACTCAGGGGCGAAAGGACAACTGTGGTGAATTTTAAAATGAATTAAAATAAATTAGCAGCTGTTGCAAACTTCTTAGCATTCCTAGATATTACCTGATCTGCAAAGAAATACAGCCCTTTGTTTCTGCCAAGGAAGGAAAATTCTTCGCCTCTTCTCTGTTTGCTTTGCTGCAAGGGAAATTTCTCAGCATGAGGGAAAACAAAGTCCAATGGGATAAAGATAAGTGTAACAAAGCTGTGTGTGTGTGTGTGCAGATAGATGTTTTATTTTTGTTTTCATCACCTATGTCTTCAAGTTTAACCAAGGAATTATCAGAGGAACATTTATGTATTTCCAAGCATAAATGCATTTTGTTTTTGTTCTGGTCAACATTTTCCTAAAAGCATCTGTTTTTGTTTTTTGTTTTTTGGTTTTTGTTTCTACTTTATTTTGTACATTTAATAATTGAAAATATAAATAATTAAAAGCTAAAAAGTAAACACAGATGATTATATACATTTCTCAATTAAATATAATGGATACATAGAAACTTTTTTTTTTAATCAATGTGTTACAAATATATTTGGTTCATAGTAACGCATTCATACAGCATTTGTCCTTTTGTGCCTGGCTTGCTTCACTCAACATAATGTCCTCCAGGTTCATCCATGTTGCCATATGCTTTACGACTTCATTTCTTCTTACAGCTGCATAATAGTCCATCATAAAAGCACCTGTTTTAAATAGACGGACCCAGCACTAATCTCCCTTTAGGCTTAAAAGAGAAAAATAAGATGAGAAGAAAAGTCGGAGTCTGTCTGAAAACTCACAGGGATTTGCCTACTGTGGGTATGTTTCATGCCACGTTTCCTAATCAGCTTTATTGATTGCACCAGGAAATTTTCTCAGACAGGCATCTGCGCCGGCAAATGCCCACGTGCTGCAGTGAGATAGGGCAGGGGGCAAATTTATAACAGCTTTACGCCGTCGCAAAAACCCATCTATGCTCCGCAGGACTCAATTTGCAGCCACTTATACACATTTCTGCAGCAATTGATCGGAAAAATTGATTTAGATTTTATTTCAATGCTGTCTTTGCTACCAGCAAGTGTGTGGGGTTTTCATTGCTGATGCTGGGTAGGGCCTCGTCAATACCCCTGTGGATACTGCTCAGAAGCTGGCACGTTTCCCTGGGAGCCTTTGCGCTAATAGCGCCGGTGGTCTATGGAAGGAGAGCTGTTTTTCAGTTAGCCAATTAATATGATCCATGAGGACAGCCAGCTCCCAGGTGGAGACTAGCAAAAATGCCATTCGGGGTTTTGAATGGCTGGTTGGGGATTAACCCTTCACCAGGCCACCAGTGGCTACTTAACCTGGTAGTCATTACTTAACCTGATAACCAGACTAGCTGGTCGCTCGATGGGCAGAGCAGAACGTGCTGGATCTTTTCCTGCCCGTGGCCTCCTTGAACAACCCCGGGTCCCTCCTTCTACCGCTCAGGAGCAGGCGCCACGCTGTGGTCTCCGCTGAATCTGAGCATGGGAGGGGGCTCACAAGGGAAGAGCCCCTGGTGGGGGTCTGGGGTCCAGGGGCCACTCGGGGGGTGGCTCTTGCAGCGGAAGGGGGCGGAACCCTGGACGGCGGTCGGCCGGGCCTCGCCGGGGTCTGCTGCGGACTCTCACACTCTTCCCCTCCGGGTATTTCACAGATGCCCCCTGTGCGCAGGACGCTGTCCTGGGAATTCGGGGAGAGGCTTGGGAGGGGAAGACCTGGCCTTGAGCGTGCCCCGTGGAGCCGCCTCGGCTCCGACTCTGCTGGAGCTGCCTATGGGCCCGCGAGCAAGCTGCCTCCGCGGCCTGGTGGCACACCCGGGCTCTGGCCCTTGCTCTCTGGCTCCGCAGGCACCTGCTCAGGAGAGGCCTCCGCCCGCTGCACTGCCCGCTCCCCACGGCCGTGGAGTCATAGCCACGCCTCTACCTGGGCTTCTCAGCTTTCCGCCAGCATCGGAGGGTGCGGGCTTTGCCCCATCCCCTCGGAGCCCCACGCGCCCGGGACACAACACAGCCTGTGCCCCGTGAACTTCGCGGAATCAGAGAACGGCGGCTTTCCCAGGAACTGCCCATGAAGGGCAGGTCTCGGGGCTGCTGTCTTAAAAACCCGATATTGTCTCTGCTAGCCCTAAGTTGTCCTCCAGCCAAAAGCGCCACGGGCTGCCGCAAGCCGTCCCGCTCGTTCAGCGTCTTTTGAGGACTGCAGAGCCGGCTTCGCGCTCCTTTCGCAAGGAGTTAACGGTGTTAATTCTATGTCA
This sequence comes from Tolypeutes matacus, assembly GCA_026826555.1. Taxonomy (NCBI): domain Eukaryota; kingdom Metazoa; phylum Chordata; class Mammalia; order Cingulata; family Chlamyphoridae; genus Tolypeutes; species Tolypeutes matacus. Next base: position 597,606 of record JAKSZT010054277.1, on the reverse strand, counting down.
CCTCTACCGGCCTGTTCGACTTTCCAGTTTCGACGTTAGAAGAGAAATCTACTTCTCATGCAGTCCGAGGTGAAACTATAAAGAGGACCCTTTGACCGAGGGAAATGAGGAGGTAAAAATATTGAAATCATCCCGGCGAGGATGAGATGTGAATTGGGACTGAAACCGAGCAATGAATCTGCTTTCCGGAGGCTGTGCTCCTCGGGGGCACCGGGGGGGCCCCCACGTTGGCCAAGGTACTGTCTAGAAATGCTCAGCGGGGCCCTGGCTTGTAATAAAAAGACCCGAAAATGGCGCCTTTTGGAGGCGAGGTGGCTGCCCAAAGACGCAACCGCAGAGCATTAGAAGACGTTATATTTTGCAATCTCCTGTGTCCCTCGGACATGCTTCCCCTCCAGACACGGTAAAGAAAAGATTAGCAAGCGGTTTTCTCCTTTGCTGGGAGCCGCCCGCCAGCACCAGCGAGCCACGCCAGATAGTGCTGACAGAAGCTAAAGTGAAATGTCATACTTCCAGATCCGCTACGCCGCCGAAGAGCTGGAGTGAGGCCTGTTGTGCCTTCAGAGACTGACAGCTAAATCCTTCATTCTTTCAGCTCCCAACATATGGCATGAAGTAGGGTGTGAAAGATAAATTTCTTTGGATAGGTGCAGAAAATATGTGCAACGTTTTTACTGCTTGGCTGCATAGGAAGATCAAAACAGCCGTGTTTTCTGAGAGCAGAATTTTAATGCTTTGAAACCATGTCTCCAGATTGGCGATGTTGGTACAGAAGCAATACCTGCTTAGAGTAATTAGCAATTTACTCAGTAAGCTCAGGAGTAGCCAAAGAAGGAGAGGATTCGTGGAAAGACAGACCCGCGCCCTGCCGCTGAGGTGAGCCTGGGGAGGGTCCCCTCTGCAAAGCAAGCCCCGTTTTATTCTGCGAGTTGTCCATCCTGCCTGCGGCAGCGGATGGGTTCAAAGTGGCCCTGCAAGTGGACACAGGCCCTGGGCAGGGCTGCTGGTGCTACCCTGGACACTGAGTCGTTTGGGAGAGTCATCGCCATCCAGTGGTGCCCGAGCAAACTCAACCCTCGCAGGGGATCTCATCTGAGAGCCCAGGAGCTCAGTAGACACCGGGTGGCCACACTCTCCGGGTTTGGCCACAAACTGGCAGGGATGCCACGGCCAGCTGGGGGCCCTGCAAGGCTTTGGGGGCGGCGGTGTGTGTTAGGTGGGACCACAGCAGAAAATGCAAATGCTCAGGGTCTTAGAACGGGACCTACCCAGGAGATGAGAAACACAGGCAGAAGCCGCTGTGGCTTCTGAGAGAGGAGAGTCAACTTGGAAAATAACCCGAACGGCTCAGCAGGCTGGGAGAAGCTCGTTTTCCTCTGAAGTCCCATTGATCTTGCCGTGCCCAGTCCTTCTCCTCGCTGCCCCCGAGCCAGCCTGCAGCTGGGAGAGGAAGGGGCTGCACTTGCCTCCCCCCGTGGGGCCCTCAATCAGCCTTCACCGCCCCACCGAGGCCTTGGGTGTCTCTAACCAGCCCTGGCCCCCTGGGTTTCTCTCTCTCCGGTTCCAGCTGGGCCGGCCCCATCCACGCCCCCGTGTCAGGCTGGGCCCTTGAACACTTGCCCTCTTGGCCCTTTTCTATGCCAGGTCCTGGCTCAGCGCGAGGACAGATGCCAGGGGAAGGTGGCTGCGTCTCCGAAAGCTTTCCTTGCAGTGCTCTCCGTGTGCCCCCGCCCCCACCCAGGCCTCCAAGCCCCCAGCGTGCTGGGAGGGACGTGGAGGGCAAGACCACCCCTCCCCACAGGCAGCCCCGAGCGTGGCAGGACGCTCAAAGGCGCACGTGCTCCCCTCTGCCGCCACTCTGTGCCGCCGGGACGAGGTCACAGGCTCCGGGGCCGGGCTCCCGGCTCAGAGTTTGCCTGCAGCCGCCTCCGCTGACGCGTCCCGTGAGCCTCAGAGGGTCCTGCTCTCCTGCGTGTCCGTGGCGGTTGGACCCTCGGGGCCATGTCCTCACAGCCTGGGGCTAGCACTGATTGAGCGCTGGCTGTGTACACTGTGGCCTCGCCCTTCCCGAGGCCGCGCCCACCACCGGATGCGCGGCCCAGGAGGGGGCTGAGCACTGTCTCTCCTGTTGGCTGGGACCCGGGCTCCAGGGAGCCCCAGCGGCTGGCCCGGGACGTGGGGAGGTGCAGGAGGAGCTGCGGTTTGAGCCCACGTCTAACTCACTCCACTCCACTGGCCCCCAGACCTGCCCTGGCCCAGCTCCTCCTGGAACGCGCCTCCATGGGCATCGGAGGGGACAGGGCAGGAGGTGCAATGGGGGTGTGGTGGCCCCCAAAAGATACGTCCGCCCCCTCACCCCCAAAGCCTGGGGACGTGCCCTTCTTTGGAAAGCAGGTCTTTGCAGAGAGGGCTGAGTGAGGGCTCTCGAGGCAAGGTCACCTGGTCCCCAGGTGGGCCCCAAATCCAGTGACCGTGTCCTCACAGGAGACACACGGACACGGGATGCTGTGGGAAGACAGAGGCAGAGGTGGGGTGATGCGGCCACGAGCCCAGGGAGGCCCAGCGTCCACCGGAAGCTGGAACAGGCCTGGGAGGGCCTCCCCTAGAGCCTGAGGAGCGAGCGCTGCCCCCACCTTGGCTTCGGACTTCCGACCTCCAGGACCACGAGAGAATAAACATCGTAGTCGGAGGCCACACCATCTCTGGTACTTCATTACAGTCGCCCAGGAGGGAAACCAGAGGGCCCCTGGTTTCAAAATGGAGTGGATGTGGGGGAGGATCCCAGGTGGTTCTCGGAGTCTAAAGGACGGGTGTGAGATGGAGAGAAAGAGTAGAAGAAGACGGAAAGCTTGATTCCCCGGTGGGACCAGAAGGGTTGCAAGCAGGCGTATCCCTAAAGCACTGCCTTCATCACAGCTTTCCTGTGTCCCAGCACCCACCATGGCTCCCTATTACCACCATTTGAAACCTGAACTCATGGGCCAGCCCTGGAAGGGCGTCCACTCCTGGAAGTCCTCAGTGCTGTTACCCCTGCCCCAGGCGTGCGGCTCCAGCTCGGACCTGGACAGTCCTCACCCATGCACACACCCAGGACACGCGTCTCCAGCTCCTGCCACTTCCGTTCTTTCTCTTTTGCTGAATAACAGCCATCCCCTAGGAGCTCCAGTGCCACAAGTGGAAGCCACTGGGCCATCCAGACCACGTGGGTCTCACCCCAGCCTGCCACCAATCTGCTGAAGTGCCTGGGCAAGCCCTTCGGCTGCCAGAGTCTCGGCTCTCCCCTGCGTCCGTCGGCAGGGTAGGCTGGAGCCACATTGCTCAGTGCGGCCGCCAGGAGCCCCGTGGGACTACTTCAGGGTGCCCCGGGTCAAACCCAACAAAGTCACGCCCTCAGTTCCTCGGTAGCTGGCCCCATTGCGAGTACGCAGTGGCCACGTGGACTCGTGGCCAGCGAGGTGGACGGTGCCTTCCCCTCGCAGAGCTCTGTGCACGGTGCCGGCGACCTCTGTTCCCAGCCCAGCAGGGGCCAGGTGTGTCCCCGCTGCTTCAGCTTTATCAAGGGCAGAGTTGGCAGCTCGCTCCCGTGTCCTTGAGCAGTTTGCTTCATTCCCAACCCACAGCCCTTTTTTCTGGAGCACTTTCTAAGGCGGCTGTGCCAGGCCCTGGGGAATGAAGACTATCAATGACGGACACGGCTCTGGCCTCGTGTGCTCACCCCCGTGGCAGCGGATGGAGGCGAGGCGGTGACCATGTGTGATGCGCGGCGGGGGCCCGGCGGAGAAGGCGAGGGGACGCCCCCCGAGGAGGCTGACATGTGGGGCGTTTCCTTGCTCGTGGGGGCCGGCCTTGCTTTTCAGCCTGCGTCTCCCAGCCTGGGCGCTGTTTACTGGTGGGGTCCGAGCGTCTCTGGCGGGGTGGGGGGCTGTGCAGCAGCGTCCTGCCCCCTCCCCTCGGTGCCAGCAGCGCCCCCCGGAGTGATGGCCTAAAGCGTCCCCCGACACTGAACCCCTGCCCTGGTGTAACTCGGGAGAAAGGACCCGAATCTCAGCCGCGTCAGCCTCTGGCCTCCGTGACGTCAGCCGTGCTGGGTGCCGGTGCCGAGTATTCAGAGTTACGTCCCTGACGGATCAAACTGCCTGGTAACCACACACCGGAGCACCGCGGGGTGGGCTAGAGGACTTGGGGGCCCTTGGCAGCCGCGCCCCTGAAATACCCACCCCCTCTGTGTAGTGCAGGAAGGACCACTGTGTCCCTGTCTGGGGCTCGGTCGTGGGAACGTGCGTGTCCACAGGCCTGGTCTGGAGAGAGCCCGCCTTTCCTCCTCGTTCCGGCTCGGCCACGGCACGATTGGAGCCCTGATGGGAATCGCGGGGAGGCGCAACGGCGCCTGAGCTGCTCCGCGCTCCCGGCCTCCCCGGCCTCCTGCCAAGGTCGCCGTGGCTTAAGCACACGCAGGGCCGGCCGACGCAGCCTGCGCTGCCGAGGTCAGAGCGGCGAGGCCCAAGGTCACACAGCGGGAAGCACGCCCAGGGAGCTGGCGGCGGCGGCGGCAGTGAGGGAGCAAGGCCCGCAGCGCTGCCTCCTCCAGGAAGCAGAGGCTCCCCAGGCAGGGGCCCCCGCAGCTCGCTGGGACCAAACGGCAGCCCCTCCACGGGACTCGGACCCACTGTCGCTTAAGAAATGACCGCTTTCGACCGGCGAGATGGCGGCGACACGGCCGTCCAAGTTATCTTCCCAAGCCCAGGGAAATGCAGCTCAGCTTGGCCTTCGTGGCACCTTGGCTTCCCTTCCTTCTAACGGAGGTCACCCTTTCCTCAGAAGTTAGAATGACAGTGGAGCCGAAGACAAATTAGCAAGAAAGAGGACTGGGAAAATCAGCCGCGTGGGAAAGGGGCGGAACAGCCGGAGATGGGGACACGGTCTTTGTGCTCAGACCAACCCAAGGCCCACCCATTTCCGAGACCCGGTGGGAAGCAGCGCGAGCGGGTGCCGAGGGAGTCGCTGTGAAGCTCAGGAGAGAGAGAGGACGGGGCTAACTCAGCACTGCGGCAGCCCCCGAATGAATCCCCAAAGCGCTAGAAATGAGGGCATCAGGCCATTGGACGTGAGCCAGACAGCGTGACTGCTGGCGCCTGCCTCTCACTCGCTATGGAAAGCCGACGCAAGTCGCATTTATTGCGCTGCACCTTCGATCCCTCGTGACATGTGGTCTTTCCTAACAGGGCACCATTTCATTGTGAGCGAGGCAGGGCAGCAGATGGAGAAACTGAGGCACGACGAGGCGAGGCCCTAGCTTGCGGGTGGTGAGATCCCGCCTGCCCCCCAGCAGTGCTGGCTGCTGGTGGAGGTGGCTGAGCCGCCCCTTGCTTGGTCACGGCTTGTTCATCCGATGGTTCGCTCCTTCTCCGTTTGGGGCCGGGGGCTGGATGCTGATGTCTGAGCCCTGAGCTGGGCCGCGGGGTCTGCCTTCGAGCAGGCACAGGCGGGAACCGGCATAAGTGCCGCGGAGGAAAGGGCCGAGAGGCCGCGGCACAGCAGGGAAAGGCCGGGGCCTCTCGGCAGGCCTGGCGAGCCAGGGGGCCGGCTGCATGCGCCTCTGCGGGAGGGCGTCTCGGGCTGAGGGGCCAGCACCCCCGCGCCTGACTTTCGGGTGGGCCGCTAAGGGCCATTCCGCAGCGGCTGTAGGTGCCTGGAAGGCGGCGGTTCTCGGGGATGGGCTGGAAGCCCCGAGGTCACGGCTTAGACATTGCCGTGACAGTCCTCACTTCCGCCCGTCCATCTCGGCCACCAGCCCGAGGCAGGTGGAAACGGGAGTAGTGGGGCCTTGGTCGGGCACACAGGCACAGATGCCACATCTCGGCCCCCAGGTCCCCCACACGCTTGGGGACCGGAGGCGCGTTTGCCCAGCGCCAGGACCAGAGAGAGGCATCGGTTCTGCGGCGTCCGCGCCTCACTCCTGCGGCAGTCGGGCCACGGAGAGGGCACCGTTTGCCACCCCAGGAACGCATGTCCCTGCAGAGCCCACGGGAATTCAGCGCTCCGCCGTCGCGTGGCCCTGCCGGGCTCCCGCGGGCATTATTCTCTGGGCTTCTCCTTCTCTCTAAGTGGCAAACAGTTTCCCCAGCTGCTTCTCTCTTGAGGTCACAAAATCCGCGCACGGGGAAGGCAAGCGTCATCGTGGGGAGCCTCCCGGCGGATGAGCGGTTGTCCTGCCAGCAGGAAGGAGCCAGTTCACTCTGGAACTTCCCGCTGGGGCGGACCCTAGTTTCCCACTCAGGGTGCGTGCCAAGTCCACCAGACGGCCACCCCCGAGGAAGGAAGGGTCCTTCTGGCAAAAGGACCTGGTGGCTTTTCTTCTCGCAGCCCTTCAAAGGGCTGAGCTGAATCTGAGCCCTCGGGGAGGACAGAGGCCGCCCTTCATCCCTGGCCCTCAGGACATGGACACGCAGCCCTGCCCGCCACGGAAGTGCAGCCCTGCCCGCCCACGGGCTCTGGCTCAGTGATGCCTGTCACCGTTTCTGCTGACGGATGTGGCCCAGCACTGAGCCCTGGGAGAGCACTCAGCATCTACAGCAGGGGCTCTTAACCGGGGGTCCACAGACCCCCAGGGGGTCCACGGAAAGATTTCAGGGGTCCATGAGCTTGAATTGAAAATTCGAAAAAACGTTGTTCTTGTGGGGATGTGTTGGTGCAGGTGTGATATATTTATTAAATAATACACAGTGTAGTGTGGACTTAGTATGATTTTTATTTTGATGTAGCCTGTTCTGAGCGCAGTGGTAACTGCCTGCAAAAAGATTAGTAAAAAAATAACATAAATAAGAAAAAATAGAACATCAACAAAAAAAAGGATTGGTAAGGCTGGCAGAGAATTTCCACATTTGCCAAAAATCACCGTTTGAACAGATGTTGAACCGTATTAGGTCATCAGGTATTGAGATTGTAGGAAAGTTGTAAAACGTAGTTTTGCATAATCCTAAAATTTAATCTAGAGACATGCCGATGTCGGGTGTCATAAAACTGTCTGCCACCGCGTTCTGAGAAGGGGTCTGCGGTTTTCACCTGATTGGCAAAGGGGTCTGTGGAACAAAAAAGGTAAAGAACCCCTGCTCTACGGAGAAGCCCTTTTCACCGGCAGGATTTCCCGCCGCCCGGGTGGGACACTTGCCCTGAGCCTCTGCCCGGCCGGCGTGTTCCCTGTGGCCGGCAGAGGCTTGGTCAGGCCTTCCGTGAAGAAATCGCGTGTGGATCAAGGCATCCAGCTTTGCTTCCACCTCTTCCACCTGTAATTCAGCTGCTCTAGAAAGGGCGCCCCCAGCTGGGATGGCCAGGGCCAAGGTCGTCTCGAGGCTGGCAGGGTCGGTGAGCTGCTGGCCCTGACCTGCGCTTGCTGGCGCGTGCCGCAGCCTGTGCTCATGCCCCTTGCTCACGGAGGACCTGCCCAGCGTCGTACATACAGTGGGGCTCAATAGATGAGTGGTGCCGAGCCTTTCTCTTTAGAGCTGCAGTTCTAGAGAAGCCCCCTTGGTCAGAGTGGACCCGAGCCCCCTTTCTGGCAGAATGCTTTCCAAGGGGCTAGTGGGCTTCACTTGGGCCTCGCCATGGACAGGGTGCAGGTGTCCAGCACTGGGCCTCCGGAAGGTACCAGTCCACCCCAGCATAGGAGCGGAAACGGAGAGCAGTGCGTGATCAGATCCTCCTGTTGTCGGCTGGAGCATGGACCAGGGGTGGCAGCTCTCCGGCAGGTCACGTGAGCCCCGAGCTGCCTTTCGCTCACGCGTAGCAGACAATGCACTGGGGATGGTGCAAAACCAAATTGCAACAGAACCAGCAGGGCTGGTCCAGGCCTCCAGCCCACGGAAGCTGGGTCATCTGGGTGGGGCAATCGCCATTCTTGGAGTCAGCCTCGTTTTTGACGATCCAGGCAAAAAGGATGTGGCGAGACATTTCTCAGATTTGGAAGATGAGCTTGAAACTGGGCTGGCTTCAGTCCTCAGAAACCTGCTTTCCTGTGTTGTAAGTTTGAGCCGGGCAAGCTGGATGCTCACTGACCCGCAGGTGGGCCGTGTCCTCGCTCGCCTTGATGGTCAGCGGGCAGCCCAGCGGCAGAGCCCAGGCTGGGGGCAGCCTAGGTAAGCCCCCTCTTCATGAGAGTGAGAAGCGTTCTGCTGGACAGAAACCGGATCACAGGGAAGAAAGCACCTTCCTTCTGGGAACGCCCACAGCCCTCCAGCTCTGCCGGAGACACGGAGGCGCCGGGCATTGGCCACGGAGCATCAAATGCACGGCGGCACTCGCAGCTCTCCCCCAAGGTCCCCTCGGCCCCCTCGTAGGACCGTTGCTGGCAAAGTGGGTTTTTTAGGAACAACGCAAAGCCGGGAAAAGAAGTGTGGCTTGTGCCGACCCGTTCTGAGATCCCGGTGGAGCACAGCGGCCGGGATGGGAACAAAGCCGAGCAGCAGCAGGAGGACACTCCTGTCCTCCCACAAAGTTCCTAAGGAAACCCCCCAGAATCTTGCTCCTTAAAAGGAAAGCAGGGGCCCAAGCTGCCAACTCAGGGGCAGTGCAAGTATTTTTGCATTTTGTGTATTGTGAGTCCGTTAGGCATTTTAATGACGTGGCTAATTATTCCACAGTACAGGGAAGGTGAGCACGCCCTTGAGCTGCCAAGATTAGAGGCAGCAAAGCAGTTGCTCATAATTACACACTTTTTTTGTTTATCCAAGTACGCATCTTAAAATCACCAAAACTTACTTTGTGCCTGAGCTTCAGATTCTAAAGTGCTCTGAGAATCCCACCGTGGGCCACGGCACTCGCAGGAAAGGCGTGGGGGGTTGTGCCTAGTTTATCATTTTATTTTCTCCAAAGTGCTTTGAAGGATTTTGCAATTAATCTGCAGCTCCGTTTGATTGCGATTTAGCGTTCTTGATGCACACCTGTCACTTTCCTGCACCGTGAACGCGGCCTGCTGTGCCTGGTGACTGCTGATCATGCGACGGGGCCTGCCGGGTCAGTGCTGCGACCGGGTCCCCTGAGCAGATCGGCTCTTTGGGGAGGTGCTTGCTTGGTTAAAAGGAGGCCAGACTGCACCAGGCAGGCTCTAACCCAGCGTGACCGGCGTCCTCCTAAGAAGGGGACGTCTCGGCACACAGTGGCACACACAGACACGGAGGGGCGGCCACGGACGGTGGAGGCGGAGATTGGATTGCTGCGCGGCAAGCCAGGGAAGGCAGGGAAGAGGCGGAGGGCCCTGCGCTGCAGGCGTCAGGGGCGCGGTCCCGCCCTGGGGGTGGAGGCGGGGGCCGCGGGGGAGCACCCTTCTGGGGTTTGCTGTGTGTGCATGAGGCTCTGCAGTGCCGTCCGCGAGCCTTCACGTCCCACACTCCGTGCTGTGGTCGGTGCAGCCTTTGGGGGAAGAGCAATCAACAGAACCGGCGGCCCCCATGCTGAATGTACAGTGGGGTGGGGGCTGCCTCACAGGATGCTCTAAAGGCCTCAGAGAGCAAGGGGTAGAAACGGGGTCTCTGGTCCAACCTTCGGTTACTCGCCCACCCCTTCCTCCAGACCAGGGCCTGCGCTGTGTGCCGGGGACGTGGCCTCAGGGGGCCCCCATCTCAGTGCAAGGAGGCAGGCAGCACATGCACACATGCACACGCTTAGGCCACGTGGAAGGTGCTGGGAAGCTTGCTGGAGAGAGAGAGAGAGCAGATGAGCAAGAGGGGGCCGTGGGGTGCAGACCCCCGAGACTTTGGTTCGCAAAGCGCCTGCTGTGGGCCTGTGCGGCTGCCGATGTGTCTGGCGTTTCTCTAAAGGGGAACTGGGGGTCAGCCTGGCTGGGAAGGGCAGGGGGACGTGGTGTGGCATTTGCTGAGTTTATAGCCTAACATTGGAAGGACATTATTTGTCCATAACCAAAGAACTGGTGGGAAAGGGAGAAGTCAGGCCATAGGGGAGAGGACTGAAATCAAAGCCTCTAAATTCCCACTTGCGTCCCCACCCGGCCCTCTCCTTCCTGCCTTTAGACAAGTCTGTGGAGGGAACGGCCTTCAGATGTGGACAGCCATCTGGTCTACCAGGCAAGAACGCACGTTTTGCCTCTGGGCAGCAGCGATGCTTGTCCCCTAGGTGTGGGGGTCCCTCGGCTCAGCACCAGAGCCTGCACCCTGATGCACACCCCCACACACAGCCTCATCCTTTTCATTTTAATTTTAAGCACATTGGATTGGCTTTGGATTTAAACAGTATTTACTCAGAGCGGCTTCACCTTGTACTTTTCATTTGGAAATATTAATTGTGACCTTTCAGAACTCCCAATTAAACTTTTCCAATAAAATGAAAAGGTTGAACTAGAGGGGGCGGGGTGGGGCAGACCGGCGCAGTGGGGACGCGGGCGGGGCAGCCTCCACCCACGGTGAGGGGCCGGGCAGGCGGCCGTACCCACCAGGTGTGGGAATCGGGTCCCTGCTTCCTGTCCTGAGCAGGGAGAAAACCCCTCAGATGGGAAGGCTGCAGTCCAGGGGTGCTTCCTCCCCGCGTTTTCCCCGGCCGGGTGTGAGCCTCGTAGCTCAGCCTGTAGAGGCAGCAGAATTAATCACCTTGGGATCAGGAGCCGGCACCGAAATTAACTTCCACAGGCTCAGAACTGGCGCTGGCGTCATTTGGAAGGTGGAGAGGAGTCGTGGAGTGGGGCCTCGGCCTCTCCCGGAGTGCTGGCCATCTTGGTGCCGAGGAATCTATAGTTCCAAGGACACTAGCTCCTTTCCAAACATCCTCAGTCCACGGTTTCCAGGAGGCTCGGGGATGGACGAAGGACGCCGCGGCTGATCTGCGTCTTTGGTCAGCCAGCAGAAGCAGCATGTGTGCTAGAGCACGTGGCCCGGAGGGTCTCTCTGCTCGGCTTCCTGGAAGACCCCGTATAGCCAGTGCAGGTGCCTTTGGGGTGCAGGCCGGCGTGCCCGGAGAGAGCCAGGCCGTAGGGAGCAGCGGGCAGTGGGGCGAACGGAGGGGCCCGCGTGCCGTCTAGCAGGGCCGTCACGGGCCCTTCCGGCTGCCGGCTGCCAGGACGAGCACCGGCCACCACCACAAGTTTGAATTCCCCAGTCAAGCTGAAAATCTGGGTACTTTTTCATGCGGAATTCCTGAACATCCAGCCTCTGGCTCCTCCGCCGTGGCACTGGTGGCATTTTGGGTTGGATAGCTCTTTGGGGGGCTCTCCCCATCATTGGGGGCTGTGCAGCAGCGTCCTGCCCCCTCCCCTCAGTGCCAGCAGCACCCCCCGGGGTGATGGCCTAAAGCGTCCCCCGACACTGAACCCCTGCCCTGGTGTAACTCTGGAGAAAGGACCCGAATCTCAGCTGCGTCAGCCTCTGGCCTCCGGGACGTCGGTCGTGCTGGGTGCCGGTGCCGAGTATTCGTAGATTGTTGATGAGTCTGTGACGGCAAAACTGCCTGACAACCACACACGGGAGCACCGCGGGGTGGGCTAGAGGACTTCAGGGGCCCGAGACAGCCGCGCCCCCTTAAATATCCTCTCTATGTCATGCAAGCATGGCCATCATGCCCCTCCCCACGACACCAAAGACGTCTCCAGACGTTTCCAGATGTCCCCTGGGGGGCAGAATTGCCCTAGCTGCGTGAATTCCGTAGCAGCCTAACCCCAGAGACCAGGTGTGACGTGGTGGCCACAGACATGTCATCGGAGCCCCAAGCGCAGGCACTTCTGCCCGCAGCACCTGCTGCCCCTGCTTGCTCTGCCTCGCTGGCAGCTCCCCTGGCACCCCACCCCTCTGCACCCACCACTCGCCTCTGGACTTAGGAAACGGCTTTGTACATGAATGTTTGTCCGTCTCTCGTGGAGGCATCTGCTCCTGGGCTCACCTTCCAACCCCGACTGCCGTGAGAGGGACAGAACCTTGGTCTTGCCACCAGGAGAGGGTGCACCCCAGCCAGGCGCCGAGAAGCCGGGAGGGGAGTGTCACAGGCCCCCCGGGGAGCAGGCCTCATCTGCAGCTCGTGTCCGCCCCTTGGCTTACCTGAGTAATTACATTGCTGCTTCCTTCCGGTCCCACCCAAGGTATGGCAGCAGTTTGTGGGTGCCGGGGCGACAATACCCGACAGCGTGTGTAACAACCTTAGGGCCGTGGCAGGCGGCCGTCCGTGGGGCTCACCGGTTCCCTCGCAGGACCAGACCGAGGCCCGCAAATTAAAAGGGGATTCACTGCAGCTTTGCTGGGTGGCCCACCCGTCCCCAGCTGGTGCGTCCTTGAAAGTCGGCAGCTGTTTCTCCTAACGACAGAAGCTTCGCGCCTGAACCCACTGAAGTTTTAAATTAGGTTAAAGACTGCAGAAGGGCCGAAAGGCTCCATTTACAAGGGGCTTGCCAGGCTCTTCTGCACACATTTGTGTCAACAATGAAAAATTACATCACTAAAGGCCAAATCAAATACCCCAGTTGTGTCGATTCCCCAGATGTGATGTGCAGAGCTCAGAGCCTCTTGTAAATTCCATGTTGCTTCCTCTCCTTAAAGGCACCGGGGAATTCCTACTGAGCGCCCACTGGCTTGGCCTCCCAGGCTGGAAGTCTAAGCTTTGAAAGCCCCACTTTTCTTCGGTGGGCAGCAGCAAGCCCATCCTGTGCCACTGCTCTTTGGGCCCCACACACGGCAAGTCTGCCGGTGGCTGATGACGGGGAAACGCAGCCCCTGGCATGCTCTGTAAATCCACTGGCATCAGCCGCGTCTCCGGCTCTTCCGTAGTGGTCTCAGGACCCCATATCAGAGGGTCTGGAGCATTTGCGGGGCAGGCACGCTGCCTTCAGCATGCTCGTTTGCTGAAGTGGGTTCAGGGGTCTGAGGGCACCAAGCAGGGCCTCTAGACCCCACCCTGCCACCCCCGGGCTCTGCCCCTCCCTGGCGCTCTGACAATTGGCACAAAAAACACAGCTGGCCCCATTTGTGGGAGAGCCACTTCTCTCAACCTCAGCACACTGGAAACACGGTTCCTATAAATCTTATGAAGGAAAAAAAAGGGCATGGGGTGAAAGTGTTTTTATCAGGAGCAGAGAGCGTCTAAGTACAGTGAGAACTTGGGAAGAGGGACACACGGAAATGACTGGCCAAAATAGAAGTTGGGGTCTCCAAAACAGAGAACGCAGATTGCTTGAATCTGCTGGAAGGTCCAAGATTAGAGGTGAACAAAGCCTTGCAGGTCGTCTTTCCCCCAAACCCATATAAATTGCACGGACTCCCTGACATTTAGAAAATACCAGGCTAAACGCTGCTAGCTGCTCTGTGCTTGTAGCTCAGTTTGAACAACGATTCAGAATTTCACGAGAGCGGGGCTGGGGCAGTGTGTTAGTGGTGACGCTGATCTGACGTGAGCTTCACTTGGCCATTAGCATTGGGCTTTTGCTCAGCTACACAGCCCTTCTAGGATGACCAGGGGACTTGGGTGTGCGTGCCAGCAGGCACCGTGCATTCCTCTCAAAGTTGAGCTCTTCCGGAAGCCTCCTGGGACGAGAGTCTCTGGCCCAGGATGAGTCAGGGGGCCGGGGTCTTTCCTGCAGAGCGGGGCTGAGCTGTGGGCCACGCCATCAGCGAGGGCAGCTAAGCACCTGAGGCAGCCCCGGGGGCCCTGGCCAGAGTCTGTGGGACAAATCCATACCCATTTCCGCCTTTGTCCGATTGCTCCAGGCAGCACATACTTTGTGGCCCTTAGAGAACCTGGGCCATCTATTGGGAAAGGACACGCAACCGGGGCAGCTGGCCCTTGGCATGGCTCTGGCGGTCCCCTGCCCCATGCACCCTCACCTGGGTGAGGTGGGCACGACCTGGGCAGAGCGACGCCAGCGCAGGTCGGAGATTAGCCCCCTCCCCTCCGAGTGCTACCAGCACCCCACCCTGGCAGCTGCTGCAGAGGCAGAACCACAGAAGGGTAAATAAAAATCTTTTGCAAAGTGTGAGCAGGTTCGAGAGCCAGCTTTGAGCCCCAACCCCACGGGACGCAGGTTGCTCTTGTTCCCGGGGTCCCCTGCAGGGAAGCACAGGGCAGGCAGTGGTTAGGACCTTGGGCTTCAGAGCCGAGGGGGGTCCAGTGGATCTCTGTGCTTACCTGGGGCCTTTGCAGAAGGCAGTTAGCTTCTCCATGCCTCAGTTTCCCCATTTGGAAAAGGGCTAATCCAGGCACCTGCCTGGTGGGGCCATTGGGAACCTTCTTGGCTGTGCACTCAGGTTAGCCCCGGGCACGCGGCCCACACGCTGCTCCTGCCGGCACCAGCTCCAACACCTGGCGGCTGTGGCTGGGAAACCCAGCCGCCCCTGGCCCTGTGGAGGGTGACGCCGGGCCCCTGGCAGGGAAGCCAGGCTGCGGCTATGTGTGCGTCACCCCCCTAAGGACGCAAAGTCCAAGGGCACCTTTCATCAGCTTGAAGAAAACTCCAGAGGTAACAGCCACGTTCCTCCGGCTTCCGTGCTGCTGAGGAACTTTTCACCTCCTGCCCCCTGCAGCCCTCCACTGGGCCGCAGCCTCCTTGCTGGGGGGCCCCACGGCAGCCCCACACTGCTCTCTCCCAAACATTCCCCAGCTCTGGCAAACTTCCACTGTTTATTTGTTTTCCCCGAAACATGGATGGAAAACCAAAGAAAAGCACTTTAAAGAGAGAAGCAGAGGAGATGCCACGCTTCTCGGCCGCTGAGGCTCGTCCTCGGAAACGAGGGGCTGCCATGGGCTCCTTGACTAGGAACGACAGGGCCTCCTGGTCCCCGATGCCACCGATGGGTGCACAAGGGGACAGAGCCCCGGCGGCTGGTCCTCCCGAGGGGGCCGCTGACTGCTTGCTCTGGGCTCCGGCCTGCCCGTCCCAGGGGCAGCCACAGGGATGGCGAGGCTGCTGTGCCTGCCCCCGCTGCCTGGCCTGGGGGAGGACGGGGCCATCCCGCGGGGAGTGGGAGGGAGGCCCACCCCTAACCCTATGGACCTTGGGTGCAGGGAGAACCAAGGAGCCTCCTGGGGAAAACGAGAGCTTCCTTGGCAGAGAATCGAGGCTCCTTCCCGGGAGGAGAGCATAGCAGGCTGCCCCAGGCGGGAACGTGTCCCTTTCACGGGAAGTGACCTGAGGGCCATTCCCTGCTGTCGAGGATCAAATGGCCCAGCACCCAATGGCTTCAAACAACCAATGGCAAATAGCAGGCAGCATCTCCCAGTTTCTGTGGCTCCGGAGTTCGGGAGCAGCTCGGTGGGCGCTGCCGACCCAGGGCCCTATGGGTGCAGCTGCCTGGGGGCTGGACCCTGTGTCCAGCGAGACTGGCCACCTGGCTGCTGGCACGCGGCCTCAGGTCCTCCACGTAGGCCTCGCCTCTGGGCTGCTTGAGCCTCCTCACGGAGAGAGCCCCGAGAGGCGAGGGCGTGGGGTGCCGATTTGGAGGCCGGACGCCACAGGGGAGCGGTGGGATTCGAGAGGGGAGAGCCGCTGAGGTGCCTGCCAGCCTGGCTCTGCATGCAGAGCCCAGAGCCGCAGGGTCTTCTCCTCCCGGGGCTCCCAGCAGCGGGCGCTCAGCTCAGGGCAGGCCTGGAGCCTGTTCTCGCCATGGGCTCGGCCCCCAGACTCCAGAGGGGGATGCAGCCCAGGGAGCAGACAGCACTGACAGGGGCACGGTGGGCGCCGGCTCCTCAGGCCCCAGCTCACACGAGGGACCCGTGGCCCTGTTCGCTCGCACACAGGGAGTGGCTCCAGGTGAAATCAGGGAGGAAAGCCCAGTCAGCGGAGCTGCTGCCCTGCACACGCGGTGACATGCGAGCCTGTGCGCACAGCGGAGCTGGGGGTGGCAGAGGGAGGGCGGACGGTCGCCCCAAACCAGAGCTGCCGGCACCCGGTGGGTCCAGACCGAACCTGACCCCCACCCACCAGCAATCTCGCAGTCTGTCCTTCCTCCACCTGGGCCGGGCTATCGCTGTCCCCCACCTGCCCACCACCACGCCCCGCCGCCTCCCCACGGCAGACGGCCTTGGCAGCTGCACCCACCCAGCTCCCTCCCCACCTCCCTCCCCGGCTCCCGCCTCAGCCTCGCGCTCAGCAGCCTCCTCCAGCCCTTCACGTCCGTTGCTCTCCGGGGAACCCCTTCTCCAGGTGTTTGCATGGCCACCCCTTCCTGTGCTCCGAGTCCAGTGAACTTGCCACCTCCTCCAAGAGGCCCCCCTGGACCCCCCCGACTGGAGGCCCTCGTCACTGCCTCTCACTGCACGCGGCTCCCCTCCATCATATGCCGTGCTTGGCTGGCGCTGCTGCTCGGCGCGTTTGCCGACGGGCACCGGTTCACAGACTCTTCCGGGTCAGGACAAGATAAGGACAGGAGAGGAGAGTGGGCCCCGCCTGCCCTACTCGCCTGCTATCGCGCATTGCAGAGCCTCCAGTGTGAGACAGGTGGGAAATGTAAAACAGCGCTGCCCCTTCACCAGGGGGTCTGCGAGCCCGGGGTGCGTGGTCCCCGGGGCCTGCCCTCCGCTCTGGACCGGGGCTTCGGGGCCAGGCGGGGGGCGTCTGCCTCCCCGTAGCCTCGGCTGCTGGCTGGCGCCTGTTCCATGCTCAGCAAATGCTTGAGGCCAGAGAGAACCGTCAGGGGGCCAGAGCGCCGCGGCCGCGCCCCAGGTGGACAGCCGCCCAGATTCCGACCCTGGAAAGCACCTGCACCTCTCACCGGGCACGTGTGGACACGAAACCGGGGAACTGCCAGGCCCCTTCCAGAGGGCTCCGCAGTCCGCAGATTTAATCAAGAAGGTTGTCAGGCAACTTCAGACTTATTACTTTTTAATGACAATTTTTATTGCTGCCTAATCACGAGGTGAAAAAAGGAGCAAGGCAGAGCTCCTCACGCAGCTTCCTAAGTAAATCCGAGCAAGAGGGCACCAGTAAATTGGAACGGTTTTGGCAAGGCCCCTCCGCCGACACCCACTAAGTGTCCCCTTCTTCACGAAGCCCCGAATGGAGGGCTGAGGGGGGGAGGTGGGTTTTTTCTTTTTTCCTACAAATGGCACGAGCTAATTATCCTCATTTGTGTAGCACCTTCCACCTCTGTGGGCTTGTTTCAAAACGTTGGGAAACAGATGATCACGTCTTTTTTGTCACCACGTGAGAGTTTTGTCATTAACAGGATCGGGCAGGACCATCTGTGTGTTCTCGTGAAAAGTTTACCTCCAGCAGCGAGTTGAAAACTCGGAGACAAGAGCTGAGCGCAGTTCTCACCTGTCCGTGGGGTGACGGCTGCCGGGAGGAGCCGGGGACCCAGCCCGGGCCGGGGGCGTCAGAAGGGCCGCCACCCGTGCGGCGCACGTTTACCCAGCGTGGCTAGGAAAGCAAGGGCCCCGCCGATGGGGAGGTCGGCTTGCAGGTGTTTTCAAATGCACCTCTGCATGCAGGTAAAGGCGGCTCAGCTGTGCCCTGACCTTGGGGAAGCCGTGGCCGCAAGGCTGGAGGCTGGGGAGGCCCAGAACCTGCTTGTCCAGCAGGCAGGCGCCCGGCCCGGCCTGTGGGCAGGCAGACCCCAAGGGGGCACCAGAAGCCCCGGGAAGGCTGGAGAGCCCCGTGGCCCGGCAGCCCTCACTGGGACCCCACCAAGGTGTCGCCCCTGAGAAAGTTCAAGGGTTCCCTCACGGCAGCTGACTGGGTTCTCGCCGGGGTCCCCAGCCGTGGGGAGTGGCGCCAGCTGTGGCTCAGGGGCCTGAAGGAGGCTCTGGTCTGGGGACCACCTCCTTGCTCCCGCCTTTTGGGCCTGCACAGTACAGAGTGGACGGGCGTCGCCTGCGGCCGCCTCCTACCCTGAGCTGGGGGCTGGGGGAGGAAGCATGGGCCCCGGTGTTTCAGGAGCTAATGCGGGAGGTGCAGGCAGAGCACTCCCCTGGGGGTCTCGGGGCCGCTCACTTGGGCGGCCGCACCCCAAATCCCTGCCTGGAGGCCACCGCGGCCTCTGCCCCTCTCCCCGGGCAAGCGTGGCTAGCCCTGCCGCGCCGGGTGCCGTGAGGGGGGAAGCCGCCTTTTACTAGACTGTCGACATTCGTCTAAACAGGCTCAGGGGCGCGGTGCCCTCGCACCGCTAGAGGGTTGCTCTCCCGCCTCACAGACCCTGAGCCCCTCCGCCACGCACGCGGGTGCCCCCGCCAACAGCGCCTACTCGGACTTCATGGTTTGCCGTGTTCGGCTGAGGACAGCCCTGCCTCCTGCTGGTTTGAACCCTGGGTTGGTAGTAGGTTCCAGAAGGTGCCCAGCCCTGCCCCGAAGTGCCATCACACGAGGCGGCTGAGAGTGTGATGAAGCCAAAGCGGAGAACCCTCCAGAGCTCACTCGTGCTGCCGGGAAGTGCTGGCAGAAGCACCCCAAAAACTGGAAGTGCTGGCAAAAGCACCCCCCAAACCCGCATCCGAGGTTCTTAATGTTTTCCGCAGCTAAACGGCTTTGCATTTGAAAGCAACATATAATTGTGAGCTTCGGTGCATTCTAATCGGAGATATGTATTTTTTTTAAGTCTTGGCAATTTTTGTTCCTTACTGATACGGAGAGAGACGCAGCCCACTGTTTGGTGCAAACGTAAAAGAACATTTCCCGCCACGAAGCCTCTTTGCGGAGCATTCCAAGGTACCAGTCAGCCATGGAGGCTTGTTAGATTTTTATTCCTTGCTTTCAAAAACACAAGCTGTTTTTCCCCCGGAAGAGCGTGTAATGTGCGAAAACATTAGGGATATTGCAAAATGGTTGCATGAAATAACTGTGGAAATATTTCACTAAAGCATTAACCTTCCTTCACTTCTCTTCCCCTCCCAACCCAAAGGGGGGGGATTTCTCCGAGTCCTTATCGTGTTCCTCTTGTAACTGCTGCTTTCAATCTCAAAAGCCGGGAGCCTTGTGAACGCAGGGCTGGATTGAGACTCTGCTCACCTATAAGGCCACACGAGCCAGTTTTCCCCAGAAGAGAAAACAATGGGAGATTATAGGGAGGTCAGAGTTTTCCTCCCCAAAGTGTTTGTGAACATCCGCGTTCCTCTCGTATGCCGAGGGGGTCCGTGTCTCTAAGCCCTCGCAGCCTCCCTTTCACTCGTAGTTGGTTTTTTTTTAATTAAGAGACTGCAGCCTGACATTGAGGTACGGGTGGGGAAGCACCTTGCTTTTGTTAAGAGTGAGGAAGCTCAGAGCACATTGTGTTGCAGTTATTTGTGGGGTTTAAAAATTGCAGTTACAACTTTGCACCTGGTGTTTTTTTTTGCCTGATTCAGAGTTTTGTTCTTTTAAGTTCTTGGCATCTCTGGGTACCAGAAGAGGAGAGCGGGCAGCCGAGTGCGGGGAGGGCCGAGGCTCTCTCCAGCCCCCAGCAGGCGCCGCGCGGCTTCTGCCACCAGGGCGCTGGCGGTGGTTTCTCCTGCGCTGCCTCGTGCTCTGGGTGGGCGTCTGGTGTTGAGGGGAGCTGTGTTCTCCCTCCGCCTCCTGACGATGCCCCGCGCCAGGGCCAGCTCCGTGTGCCCTGCTTCCTGGAGCTCTGGGCTCACTGGGGGCTCGGAGATGTCCACAGGATGCACGCGGACCCCGTGCAGACACCGCCGTCTTCTTCCGTCTTCTGCTTCCTGCGTATCTGTTGTTGGGATTTTAGGCTACTGGGGCAAAGCCACGTTCCCTTAGCATCTCCCCCGTAGCCTCTCGACGCCAGGCTCCATGCTCAAATGGCATCTCAGTTAATTATTGCAAAAAACCGGTGAGGCAGAAAGTCTGATTTCCCCTTGACATGAGAAAGTAAGAACTTGCTTGGCGGTCTCCCCTTGTTGCAAGGGGTCGATCAATATAACTCTCTGTCGGACTCTGGGTTTATGCCTCCTGGTTTTAGGCTGGTCGTGCCAGGGCAGACGGGATGTCCAGAGAGGCTAGTAGCTTCCTGAGATGCAGCTCGCCTCGCCACCCAGCCCTTAGCTCTTTCCACGGCAGCACATAGTAGGTGCTGGTCACACAGTAGGGGCGCCATTGGATGAATGATTGGGGGAATTGAGATGACTTGAAATATTCCACAGGACTTTCTCCTTTCAGCAGCCGAAAGGCTCTAGTCCAAAGGCTGCCTTTCTCTGAGAAGGGCCTTTACTTTTTCAGGAAGGCTCCTTAAATGCACATCTAATGTGCATTCAGTGGGAAACGAGGCTCACTGGGAGCTAAGCAAGCCTGGGCCAGCTGGGACAGGCATGGACAATGCCGGAGGTGCCCCATCTGCCCCCAGCTCTTCTCATTTGTCTAAATCATCAGAAAAAAATCATTCCTGGTTCATTGACCTTTCTGCAAATTTTAATTTACACCCAGGAGTAAAATGTCATATAATTTCTATGCATTTGGCTGAGCTTCTTCACTGCTATCCTTTTTAAAAAAAATCTTTATCAAGATCTCATGTCAAAATTGTACAAGGGATAATTACCTCGGGATAACGTCTCATTTGCATAATGCACCCACAGGGCATCTTCACGCAGATGGAGGGACGGCGCAAGTACAGGACTGTCGTTGACCGTCAGCGTGTCCAGGGCCGCTTGTGAGGCTGGGATCTGGCCACGAGCTGTGCACTTGCCAGCAGCGATCGCCTCCGTTAGCTGGCTTTTTTCTGCCAGGGGCTAAGTCACCAAAATGTGGATTAAATGAGCTGGAATCCCTGGAGCCACACTCTTGCAAGCCTGGCCTGGCGCACGGTTTCCCTCCACAGGTGGTGGGAGAGTCTGTGGCTGCTGTGGGTTGAGCTGTGTCCCAAAAAGACATGTTCAAGTCCTCTCACCAGTCCTGCGGACGTGACCTTATTTGAGAATAGGGTCTTTGAAGACGGTGTTAGTTAGGATGGGGCCAAACTGGATGAGGTGGGCTCTGACCCACGTGACTGGTATCCTTAAAAGTAGAGGAAACTGCACAGGGGACCACGTGGCAGAGGCAGTGAGCCACGCCACAAGCCAGGCAGCCCTGCGGACGTCAGAGGAAGTGTGGCCCGGCCGACCCCTTGATTCCCACGTCTCGCCTCCGGAACGGAGAGACGGTGGATTGCTGTGCTTTTAGGCCACGTGCTTTGTGGCACTTGTTACGGCGGCCCAGGTCAACTAAGACAGTGGTCAGGGGCACTGATGGGCCCCCAGCAGTGAGCTGTGGTGTGTCAGAAACTGGGAGCAGGGCTCGGGGAAGGCTGCACTCTTCTCTGCTCAAGGATAGAAGCCGTAGGCACGGCAGAGCATCCACCTTTGGAAATCTTAGTCTAACGAGAGAAAGAACAACTAGACTGCAAAGAGACGGAGGAAGAGTCTGCAGCAGACGTACAGCAGGCCCCCCAGGCTGAGACAGATGGAGGGGTCCCGAAAACGGTCTCTTTAGATGCAGGACTCACTTACGCAGGTTATCGTTTTCATTTCCATTTTGTTTCTTGTGGAAAAGAGAGCACGGTTCAAAAGCGTGGTTTCGCCTCCAAGTTTGGTGTAAGGTGGTCAATAAACAGCAAAGACGGCCTCCACGGCCACGCACCCCTCCTCCCAGGCACACATTGGGGGCTCCTTCTTCACTCTCTTTGCAGTTAGGGTGGCCTTGTGACTTGCTCTATCCAATGAAATAGGAGGAAAAGCAGGATGCAGCCCTCTCGGGGAAGCTTTAGCAACAAGTGGTGCCCACAGAAGCAGAAGGTGAGGCCTCGCTCAACCTGTGTCTCCAAAGAGGCCAGCGAGCAGAGCCCCCCAGCCATCCCCGTTACAGGACATGTAACATGAGCTCTCTCGTTTTAACCTGAGATTTGGGATCTGTTTGTTACATCGGCTTAATCCAGCCTTATCCTGACTGATACACCCTGAGTTTCCAATACTCATTTCTTCCAAGGATAATAGAAATTGCATGGGAATTCAACAATTTTGAGGAATAATGAATAAAGTCATGCAGGGTCTCCACTACTAAAGAACTTGCCAGACCATTTAGTGCTCTAATGTGCATTGACAGTTTCCAAGAGAGAGAAAATGCACCGCCGTCACATACATAACGCCCCCTGTTTTGCTCCCCTGAACACTCGCCCTGGAACATTCTTTGGACTCTGACGTAACCCACAAAGATTCTGCTGCTTCTTCCTTCATGCTCTTTAGAAAGAGGATTTGGACTAGGAATGACCAAGCAGATGTCTCGGGTCTTCACTTCCTTTGGGCTGGCCTGTGGCTGAGGCAGGGGTGTCACAGAACCCGCTCTTGCCTTCTGTATTGGGGTAACTCCATTCACCATCACTGAGCTCTTCAGTCACGGGTCTGGTAAATGTGCCCCCGATTCCCAGATGATCACAGAGTCCACCCGGGTTGGAGTTCCAGCCTGGAAGGGGCTCAGGGTAGGTGGCCCCTTTCTCTCCCTGACGTCCCCGCCAGGCCCCCTGGAGGCAAAGGGGGCCTTTCCTTCTCTTTGGGGGCTTATATTAGTCCGACAGGAGATATCTATAAATAGTATGAGATTTTGTACAGTTGTCTCGTGCCCGTGGGGGTGCATGAGTCCAAGTTCCGCATGTCAGGCTCCCGGCCGGGGACTCTGCTGAAGGTCTCGATGAGGAGATGCCGGCCGGCTGAAGGAGACACGGGAGTTCTCTCTCCTGATGCTGAAATCGTCACGTCTTCTTTTCAGGCCTTCAGCAGATTGGGTGAGACATCTATCGTTGTTGAAGGCCATCTCCCCGGTGGATTGTAAACGTCATCAGCCATGGATACGATCAATTCACTGATGATTTAATTCCATGAAATGTCCTACAGTGACAGTCAGCCCAGGGCTGCTGGACCACACCGCCTGACAGCCTCCCCCGGCCGAGCTGGCGCGGGAACCTACACATCACAGGGGCTGTCCCACCCCGAGGGCCTCTTAGCGTGGGTGGATCCACACCTGCTCTTCCCTGACAGCCACCTCTTCCACGCAGACCCCTTCCTCACCTTTTCTCACCGAGGCTCAAGCCTAGCGCAGTTTGAATTTACTTGTGTCTCTGCTCAGTGTGTTTCCCGTGTACCGCGAGCCTCCCGAGATCCGTGGCTGTGTGTACTCGGGTGGGGGGTCTGCCTGGGCCCTGTTGTGAGTGGGCATCCAGGGTGGAACGGAGAGCCGACGAGCCTCCATCCTCAGTTTACAGACACCCCAAGAGTCTGCTTATCTTACGGTGGTCCCCACGCATCTCAAAGCCAAATGTGACTCGGAAGCACCTGGGGACGGAAGAGGTTTGCCCGTCCCGTGCCTCTGGCTCTGCCTAGGGAAGGCGCAGGGGGGCTTGTGTGATTTAGCGGTGGGAGAAAGTCTGTTTGCACTGTCTGAGTTGCTTTCTGTTTACTTTAGAAAAACGGCTGGCAGCCGACCCGCGTGTGTTTACAGAGGTCTGGCCCGGTAAAGTTCAGGTTTGTGTTTGGATTCTGCCCCAGCCAGCTGAAGCCAACGAGGTGCCAGGAAAGCGGGGTGCCAGCTGCCCGTGGGTCCCCGACGCAGAGGGCAGGAGGGGCTGGCCCGCAGGAGCTCCCGCCGGGGCCAGTGGAGGGTACCTGGGCTGCTCTCGGGGCAGGGACCCAGAGCCCGCCTCCTTCCTCCTGGACTCGCGCTGCGCGTCCTTGCCCCATGCACCCAGCCTGCCCCCAGGGGCACAGGCGTGCTTACCTCACGGTGCAGGGCGCTGGCAGCAGGGTGGCCCTGGGCTGTCCCTCCTGGCCCCCCCCGAGTCCGTGGGATCAGGGCCCACTGCCCAAGCACAGCTTCGGGTTTGGCTCTGGAATCGCCGTGGTGGTTTCCACGGAAACCAAGGTCCCTCCTGACCTAAAGTGCAGCAGGAGCTCGCCCTGAGGCATCACGGTCAGGAGCAGATGGTGGGAGGCGCCCTCCCTGTGGGCCCACCTGCCCTCCTTCTGCTGACCGCGGCCCGGCCAAGGTCAGCGGCGCTGTCCTCTGGTGTGAAGGTCGACTGCAGGTCCCGCTTCCTGGCTTGGCCTCTCCACCTTCCTTCTGACCCGCGTATCTGCTGTCCAGGGCAAAGGGAGAGAGGTTTCGCTGCTTGTTTGTTTCTAATTAAAAGGAGAGTGGACAGGAAGAAAAGTTGCCAATTCCAGTACTTGTGAGGCACAAAAGAGAACGTTCCCTCGGCACTGCGCGCTCATCAGTGTCCTCACCCCCTCACCCGAGCCCTTCCCTGCCCACAGCCCTCGGGGCGGCTGTCCGTCTGCAGAGGCCCCGCGCGTGGGGACACACCACGACCGTGCTCCTTGAGTGTGTGAGTGTGGACGCACGCGTGTCACTCCTGCCTTGTTCCGTCTTTCCTTCCTTCACGTGTGACCAGGAGGGGTCCCAGCGACATCGCCCAGGTGCCTCCTGACCAGTGCCTCGTCCCTCCGCATGCCCGTCCGGCTTGGTAAGCAGCCGTGGCATCCCCGTCGGTGGGCGTGGCCGTGGCCCTGGAGCTGCTGACCCCACTTTATTCAGCCCACAGGCTTTCCCGCCACAAGCTCTCAGCTCCGCCAGGCTCGGGGTGTTTTCTGTGGCCGTATCATGTTGGTTTCTGCTCAGGACCCCCCACTCAGATGAGGCATCCTGAGGGCAGGACCACCCTTTGAGCATTGCCGCAAAGGGTCCTAGTTACCAGAAGATTCCATGATGCCCACACCCAGTTTGAGGCGGTAGACGGGGAGTCAGACGGGACATCATGGAAATCACCAGCCCCTCCCTTGAGGAGTCCCTGCTCAAGCACCAGGCCTTGCCCTGCACCACGAAAATGCGCTAAGAGTCCATCTGCTTTTTTTTTTTTTTTAATTTATTAATTTTTTATTGTGGGTAAAAATCAAAATTCTCACAATACATACCAATATTTGTAAAATGATATATAAATATATATGCATATATGTGCATTTGCTTACATGAATGTTATTTATATATATATAAATATATTTTAGGAGGTGCTTAGATTACCTAAAATATTACACGGAACCCCCTGGGATTCCCATGTTGCCCACCTCCCACACCTCCCACCACATCCCACACAAACATCTCCCACAAGTGTGGCCCACCACCCCCAATGGACTTACACATCCTGGGGCCTTGCCACCATCTGCTTTTTATTGTCACCCTGCACTGACAATTCTAAATGATGTCAGTGGCAAGGGGACAGCACACCCACGTCACCCCATCCTGCCCCAGAGAGGCTCCTGGGGTGAACAAAGTGCGGCAGGAAGCTCTGGAGAGAAAGGTTGTCGAGGCTGAGGTAACCCCCAGGGGCTTCTTGGAGGAGGTGACGCCTGGATTGGATGTTGAGGTGCACACGGCCAACAGCTGGAGCGTGGCTAGGGGCACTGCGGGCAGGTAGAACAGCATTTGGCCACCGGGGAGGATCCCAGCTACCTGGGGGGCTCCACACTGGAGGGAAGCCTGGGGAGGCAGGCCGGCCGGCTCCTGGGGGCTTAGCTTTCCTCCTGCCATGCAGCCATGCGTGAGAACCAGCCCTGTGCCAGCAGCAGGGCCCATGGAGGGGGTGGGCTTTGGAGCTATGGGACGCGCCTTCAAGCTCCACCTCTGGCACTGTCTAGCTGGGTGCCTGGGGCCCCTAGGGGTTAGGTTTCCCCTGTCCAGGCTGGGATTGCCAGGGTCAGCCTAATCACGATAGCCCCCTCCTCTCCCTCCCTCCCCACGGCCAAGGTCATTGCAGTTCCTTTTGTTTCTCCCATTCCTGAGGACTTCCCCCAGCAACCTCACTGTCATGCGTGCTAATGCCTCCCCCAGGGTTTGCTCAAGGGGCACTTCTCTGGGAGCCCTTCCCAACTGGAAGGATGAAGAATCCACCGTAGATGGTAGACGGTAGGCGAGCGGGCGGAATAAGACGGTGCAATATTCTCCTGAGCCTGGCGCCTGCGAATGTGTGTGGTCAGCTCCCCGGGCAAACTCTTCCCAGAGTTTTCTAAATTATGAACACGAGGGCCCCTCCCTCTTCTGAGAGCAGCCAGGCCCCTCAGTGGAGCAGAAGGCGCCCTCACCGCCTCTCCTCGGGTTGCAGGGGAGACGAAATGCAATGGGGGCCCCAGGCTTGCTTTGTGGGGCCTCCTTGCTCCTGGGGCTGCAGCACATGCACCTTCCTGGGGGGTGAGCCTCACATAGAGACTCAGTGGAAGAAAAGGGGCGTCCCTGGGCACACTGGGTGCAGCGCGACCCCCACTTGGGGCCCCCTGCTCGCGGCGTCCTCTTGCATCTGGATCTTCCCACGAAGCTCTGTGCTGCCCTCCCAGGCCTGGGGGAGGCTCCCCGACCCGAGCTGCACCCCGCTCTGCAGGGGCCTCCCAGCAGCTCATCCCCAGCGGCCACCCCCCACCCCATGGTCCTCTGGCCTGTGCCCTGTTCCCACACAGCCCCCCAGCTCCCGTGGATCTGTGTTAGTGTCACATCCTGATACACACAGCAGAGAGGACATGGGAAGGACGGACGGAAGGACGGACGGAAGGACAGACGGAAGGACAGACGGAAGGACGGCTGGGATTTGTCTGGGGGTGGTGCTGCATAAACACAGCTCTGCCCGCCCTGGGGCCCTTCACTTCTCCCGAAGCAGAATCTTTGGTTGTTCTGAGACCAGGTCTGTGCTGGCTGATAAGGACTTAATGACAAAAGGGAAAGTGGCAGGTTCTGCCCAGGTGTGCTCACCATCACCCTCCAGGCCAGACAGACAGACAGACTCTCCCGCACTAGCCCCTCTCCCACCCCCACCCTGGCCCCATCAGGCTCCGGAAGGCTTCCATCTCACAACCAGCATCACGAGCAAGGACTTGCCAGCTGTAGGCTCCTGCCAGCCCAGCCCCAGCTGGGTCTCAGAGTGGAAGCTAAATGTCACCTCCTACAGGAAGCCCTCCTCTCCTTGATTGCTTTCTGCTGGGAGCCCCGTCTGCTTGGGCAAGAGCAAACGGCAGTGGGAGAAAACTCTCTAGAGGGAGACCTTGCAGTTAGAGCCAGTACAGGTCCCAGCGCTGACACTTCCTAAATGCCCCTTTGCAACCCCCGGGTTCCCCTCCTAAAAGTAGCAGAGCTCTGGCCCACACCTGAGAAATCACAGAAAGCAGCTGCCAGTGGGGACGGGGTGGGGGAAGCATCTGCTGGTGCTTGGAGGCTCCTGAGCTGTCGCCGTCACTTAAGAAGGCTCTTGCTCAGGTGGATTCTCTGTTTCTGAGCACAGACGCTTCTAAGCACCACATCGGGTGCTCCCGGCCCTGCCCACCACCCTGGCCTAATCCCCACTGTGCCCCTCGCCCCCTCACTCTCTCCCCTAACCCCCAGGACGTGCGAATTGAGCACATTTGGAAATAGGGTCTTTGCAGATGGAAGGAGTTAAGTTAAGGGGGGCTCCTGGAGGAGGGTGGGCCCTCACCCACCATGACCCGCGGCCTCATAGGAGGAGAGACAGGCAGGGAGAGAGGCCGGGGGAAGACCCAGCGGAGCAGCCAAGAGCCAAGGAATGGCAGGGCTGGCCGGCAAACGCCAGGAGCGAGGCGAGGCCAGGAAGGAGCCAACCCTGGAGCCTCCGGAGGGAGCCTGGTCCTGCCGGCACCTTCACAGCAGGCTCCTGGTCTCGGGAGCTGTGCGGGATGAATCCCTGTGTTGCTCAGCCACCGACCCTAAGCGGCTCTGTTACTGCAGCCCTCGGAGGCTGAAACACAGTCCCACGGGCTGCTCTGTGACTCGGAGCCTTTGCTCCCTCTTCCAGAACATTCCTCCTCCTGATCTCCCACGGCCAGCTCCCCTTGTCACTGAGGCCTCAGCACAAACACCTCGCCTCTCTCATCCCACGGACCCTCTTCCTCTGTCACCCCCACCCCATCCTTGTCGTGATGACTTTTCTTCACTCGTGTGCTGCTTGCTCGTTCCATCTTCCCGCCACATCTGGACCTCCACCGACTCCCAGATCCTAGAGTATCTGAGTGTTCGATGGAGTGGAGGGATGGACAGGTGGATGGATGGATGGATGGATGGATGGATGGATGGATGGATGGATGGATGGATAATATTAGATGCATGATGGATGGGTAGATGATGGATGGATGAAAGATGGATGGGTGGGTGGGTAGATGATATTGGATGGATGGACGGACGGATAATATTAGATGCAAGATGGATGGGTAGATGATGGATGGATGAAAGATGGATGGGTGGGTAGATGGATATTGGATGGATGGATGGATGGATGGATGGATGGATGGATGGACAGACGGATGCACGCTCTGTTGGTCGAACCAATGAGTTTCAAACTCATCCATCGCTTTGCACAGCATCCCGGGCACAGTCCCAGCTCTCAGCTCACCTCTGGCTCGTTTGATCTTTCTTAACTTACCCTACAAGAAAAACAATAAAAGGGATGTTTCATAACCACAGTGCAACTCTCCAGCATGCCAGTCTTGGGGAAGATGCAACTTAATGCTTCCATAAATGCCAGGCAGGCTGCTGAGGAGAAGCGGATCCTCTGGTCACTCGCTCCCATTCCCCACGCGCACTGCCACCCCTACTCCTTCCACAGAGGAAGCAATTAAAACTGATGAGGGTAAAGGGCTAAACTTAAAAGGCGCCTAATGAGGGGGTGCCTGGGTGCCTTCCACTGGGTGTCTCATGCCATTTTGGCATAAGCTTTGAATAAGCCTCACTGCACGTGTCTCTAGGTGGGGTTGGAGAGAAGTAACTTTTTAAGAAAGTTATTTGCACCTTCCTGGAGAAATGAAAGAAGTGGTTCTCTGCTGTTTAGTGAAGGCCAAATTCTGACTGCTTCCCACGTCGAATATCCAGTGCAGGGGCTCCTGAGATCTGAGAGCTGGCCGAAGCTCGGGGAGGTTTCGCCCCACAGACCCCAGGGCTTGGGAGGCAGAACTTTGACATGGGGGATTTGCACTCGCTGTAAATTTTATGAATGCACAAAATTCTAAGAAAAACATAACAGCATCAGGGGGGCTGCATGCTTTGCATTTTTGGCATCGATTAAATTAAGACATTTGTAACAACCCGAGGCTCTAAGCCCTGCACGTTGTGGGACTCAGTACCGATTGGTGGAATTACTTGAGTGAATGGATGCATTAGAAAATGCCATCTTATTTCGGCAAGATCCGTTTCCTTCTCTATAAAGGAGGGGCTGGAGTAGATAATTTCTGCAGCGTCTTCCTGTCCTGACATTTTCTAAGTTTGTGACACTCCTAAAAACTGAATCGTTTCCCTAACGAGCCCTCTGCAGCAACCCTCACTCTTGCTCTCCTCCTGTTCCTGTCTCTTGAGGTTTTCTCCGTTTAACTCTCTCTGCTCCTTTGTCAAAGGCCAGGGGACCGTGGGGCTCCCTCTGGCTCTTCTTTGACAGCACACGACTGGGTCATGGGGCTTGACAGCAAGCCCTGGAGTCCTCTGACTTCTCAGCATTGCGGCCGCTGTGCCGGGTCTCTTGCCTTTCCATAGAAACCTCAGCATCAGCTTGTCCATATCCATGAAATTTCTCGCTGGGGTCCTCACTGGGGTTGCACTGGCTGGGAAGAACGCACATCGAAGTGGCAGGGACGCTTCCTGTCCGTGGCCAGGACCCCTTCCATCTATTCAGCTCATCTTGGAGAGCTTTCATCAGGGTTTTGCTATTTTCTGCACATAGATCCTGTGTGGATTTCACTAGCTCTATACCTAAGTGTTTCAAGGTTTTTTGATGCTGATGTCACTGGCGTTGTGTTTTTTATTTTAAATTACAAGTGTTCATTGCCAGTATGTAGGAAAGCAGCTGGCTCTCGTGTATTAACCTCGTACCCTTAAATCTTGCTATAACTGCTTACTAGTTCCAGGTCTCTTGAATTTTTCCAACCCAGGCAGATGGGTCTGAGAGCCTCGGCAGTGCGTGTTGGAAACTCTGCTCTGAGGGGTCACTGTTGCAGCTAAACTTTGAGGATGTGCTTCTGAAGCCACTGTGGTCAGCTCCTAGCACAGCCCCCTGGAATGATTCTCATAGGTAGAAATGGCTGTGGTCCCGGAAGGGTGTGTCTGGAGGACTCGGTGTGATTCCACGCAGGACACCTCCCCCAGGCCAGGGGCTGCTGGACTTGCCCAGAAACAGTTCCAGAGTGATCCTGGGTGTGCCCCCCACGCAGAGCTCCTCTGAGGGCATGTCAGAGCTCAGCAGGCTCTAGGAGACCCGGGACGTCCTTCTAAAGCATCCGCCTTGGCCAAACCCTCTGAATTTGTAGAGCTGAGGATCTGGCTATCCCTGACCCTCCTGGCAGCCTCCACTCCAGCCACACTGGCTTTCAGGCCCTGGAAACCCCTGCACTTCCTCTGCCCACAGGACCTTTGCACCTGCTGTCTCCCTGCCCAAGCCTCCTTGTGAGCCCTCTCACCCCTCAGACCTCAGCGGAAGCAGCCATCCTTGGAGAAGCCTTCCCGGTGCTGCTGAGCCTGGGCCTGGCGCTCCCAGAACCACGCGCCTTCCTTCCCAGCAGTGCCTGCTGCCTGGTGTCACCTTCTGACGTCACTGCTTTGTTCATTTCCGCCCCCCCCCACTAAGCGCCAGCAGGCGGTGTCTGTGCCTTTTGCTGACTGTCGTACCCAGAAAGGGACGTTGAAGGGAGGCAGGATGCCCGCACTCGTCCCGCACGCCCAGACCTCGTTTAGTGGAGGTCAGCGAGAGGGTCCTTCATCGCGGCAGCGGAGCCGTCTAAGGCCCTGGGAGAAGGAGCCGCCGTGAGGTCAGGCCAGGGCAAAGGAGGCGGCGGAAACTCCATTAATAACGCGAATGGCGCTCGGGGGCACCGGCGCGGCCGCCAGGAGGGTGTAGAGAGACCGACATCTATGCGGCGCCAAGGGAGGCGCGCGTCGGAGACAGAGGGTGCGGCCCTGCACCTTACCTGGGCGCGTGGCGCCCTGAGCAGGACACGCCTGGAAAGGCTGGTCAGCCTCGTTGCTTTCCCCGACTTCCCAGGGAAAGGGACGTGGGCGCGGCGGCGTCGCCGTCACTGTTGAGTTTCTGGCGCGCGGCCCCTCTCCGCGTGTCCCGCCAGAGCGCTTCCCGCACGTCGCTTTCTTGCCGGGATCCTGGCTCCGCCGGCCGGGCCCCGCCTCAGCCGCTTTTCGGAAGCGGGCGGCAGAGGGGCCGTTGGCCAGCGAGGGCATGGAGCCGCCTGTGTCCTCCTGACAGCTCCTGGGAGCAGGACAGGGGCTTTAGGATGAGTCCATCCTGCCCAAAGCGGGAGGCGGCAGGACCCCGGCGGCTGTCCGCGCCAGCACCCGAGGTGCGCGGCGAGCATGGCCAGCCCAGGTCCCCGCGGGGCTCTGCGGCCGGTGAGGGGCCCTCCTTGTGACCCCTGGTGCCCTGGCGGTCCGGCTCTCCGTGCTGTGCTGCCTGGTCATCGTCCCTCTGCGGGCCTGGGGTCTCCTGGGGGGCAGGGCCGTCTCTGCCATTCGCAGGTCGCTCCCCGTGCCTGGCACAGGGGACACACTGCATGGGTTTTGCTCCCTGGTCTCCACCTTCCTGACTAAAAAGGGGGTAACAGGCTGAGGGCTGGCAAGGGCTGATGTTCTCCGCCTGCTCCCCGCCGGGCACTGTGGGAAGGGCTGACCGCAGCGGCAGCTTTGTCCTTCCTGGCCGTGCCCCTCTGGCGCTCAGAGAGGGGCTGCTGCTTGCTCAAGGGCACAGTCTGGAGGTCTTGGACCCGGCGCTCAAGCCCCAATCCCACCCACCCAGGCTGGTGCAGGCCCGGCTGCCGTGCACATCCTCCCCGCGCAGTGCCCGCCCTCCCCGCGTGGTGCCCGCTCTCCCCACGCGGTGCCCGCCCTCCCCGCGCGGTGCCCGCCCTCCCCACGCGGTGCCCGCCCTCCCCGCGTGGTGCCCGCCCTCTGCGGGGTGCACATCGGGGGGCCCTGCCTGTCGGGCTGGCGGGGTCGCGGCCCCCAGGTGTGTTCTTCTGTGGGCCCCGCCCTCCTGGGCCACACACCCTGCACGCTGCCCTGCGCCCCAGCCGCCGTCCGCGGAGGCCGACGCCGCCACCGAGGAGACAAGGCTTTGTTCGTGTTTAAATAATTAGGTTTAATTCTCTCAGGATTCCTTCTGTCTCCTATCAAGCCTGTTTAAAACTAATGCATGTAATTAGCAAACGCAGAGAGACAGGTAGCGACGGCGAGGTCCCTGGCGCCAGGCCTGCAGGACGGATGGTGGCTGCTGGCCCTCTGAGCAGGGTCGCTGCATGGCTTTTAAAGTAGGGGGGGATCCTCGTGGGCTGCGTTTCCACACGAGCGTTTCTCCCCGAGGTGGAGACACCTGGGAGCACAGGACAGGTCCGAGGCGGGCAGCGTGGAGGGCAAGGACGGGCCAGGAGTGCTGAGAGGACGCCTTGGGGAGCCTGCGACCGCAGACACCCACGTGGAGACCTCCAAACGGGCGGAATCTGATGCTGGAAGGCGCAGACACCCGAGGCTCACCTCCCACCACCAGCTGGGGTGGTGCCACGGCACCCACAGTCCAGCTCTCCTTTTTCTGGCTTCAAGAAGCTACAAAACATCCTTGAGCCTCAGTTTCCTCGTTCACAGATGGGCGTCGTGCCACCTGCCGCCCCTGCCTTCCCGAGCACCGCAGAACCCGGGAGCGCGGTACCCAGCCCACGGACGGCGATCCCTAAACAGCAGCGTGTCCCAGAACTGTCTCTTGCAAACCAGAATAAAATACATGATCCACATTTAAATCTGAATAAAAACTTGCCATTTGCCAATTTCATGTAATACATTGAGGGAAGTTTTCTAGAGAACCCCATAGGCTTTTAATTTTCTCCTGAAGATCAAGAGAGAAATTAGATCATAAACAAATACACTGAGGAGGATACTGACCTAAGGCGGGCTCCTCGTGCACCGTCGCGGCCTGGGAGGCGGTGGCAGCAATGGCCACTGAGGACTCTTTCCCATGGGGCCTTTTGCATTTAGCTGGGCCGAGTGTGCCCTTCTCTGCCACTTGCTCTGGTTCCTGCAGTGGGTGCCAGACCTCAGAGTCCAGAGACCTCCGTTAGCCCCAAGACAAGGGAGAGGACGCAGGAGGTCTGCGCCTGGGCTGAACACAAGCACAAAGAGACGCCTGCTTCGCCTTAAGCTTTGTTGAAAACCCCAGGCATCTGCGGTGCCCTCGCTGCCTGGGGCAGGGAGCGGGTGGGGGGGTGTCATCCTTGCCTAGCGCTGACCACGGGTCAGGCACTGTCCTTGCCCTGGGGACTCGGCGGGAAGCAGAACCACGGCCCTGCCCTCGGCACCCTCCCCAAGAAACCAGGAAATTACGTAATTCCAGATACGGAGTGAGTGAAGACGGCAACGCGGGGGGATATAGTGGAAGGGGCAGGTGGCGTGGACGGATTCAGCCCGGAGGCTCTGGAGGCTTCCCTGAGAGCCGGCATTGAGCTGAAGGTGGATGTGCAGAATCTGGCAGCGCCGAAGGGCGCGTGGGGCTCGCTGCATGGAGGCACCCCAGGTGCCAAGCCGGCGCTGCTTGACCTCCACACTCCCAGCTGAGGGCGGAGTGCACCTGGCTCTCCGTCACCATGCCGAGTCCCAGCCTTCCCTGCGCCGCCTCCCCTGCTGGTGGAGCCGGTTCCAGGCTACGACATCTCGGCGCTTTTCAGCCTTCCCGCCAACACAAGCGTGAAGTTTGTTGGGGTGATCTCTTCCAGAAAGTCTACCCAAGCCCTACGGCTCAGCAAGACTTGGCTTTCCGCATGTCCGTGGGGATCCGAGGAGAAGGGGCGGGCGTCTCCACGACCTGCTGCAACTGCTCTGCTCTGTGAGTGGGATTACCGCCTTCCTCCCTGGAAAAGGATGCTGGAAACTTCTAGGTGTGTGCGGTCCCTCTGCCCTTCTCCAGCCACAGAAGAGGCCAGCAGAGCTGAGCCCATTTCCAAAGCCAAAGGGAGGCGCCCCAGAACTGGGAAGATGAGTGTCTCTGTGGCCAGCCTGGAGAGGCCGGAACCCCGAGGGTCAGAACAGGCTGGGCAGGCAGGGCGCCCACCAGGCGGAGACTGGGGGCAGCAGGCTTGGGGCGGTGGCCACTCGGACGTCGGAACTGGACGCTTGGCCAGCACTGCCTGGAGCCCAGTGGCAGCCGAGGTGCTCCTGGCAGTGACAGAGGTGGGTGGCAGCACAAAGCCGGGAAAGGCTCAGAGAAAATTCCGTAAGCAGCTTGAGGCCTCTCCAGACTGTGGGCCGCATTCGGGAAGCAGCAAAGCAGAAAAAGGCAGGTTAGCAGTGCAGCCAAAGGCCATGCTGGGCACTGCTGTCAGGAGCATCATCTCAGCATGTGCTGGCTCCTGTGCACCTTTACCGCTTCTCCTTCTGGAAAGCATTTAAACTCTCGGAGCTGCAAGCAGACCACAAAAATACAAAAGGAAGCAAGAAGAATAGATCAGGTTGAAGAGGAAATAGAGATGGGAAATAGGATGGAACCAACCAGAACTGAGCTTAAGAAAAGCCTTGCTATTGTTAGAAGAGGGCCACAGCATTATCTTGAGCTTCCCAGTAGCCAAAGTGAAGAGGTAAGCTGCCTTCAGTCAATTCACAAAGGAGAGCCAAAGTGGCTTCTCAGCGATAGAAGTTGTTTCTGTACTAAAACCACAGATGTTTCCCCAAAGGTCTGCCTCCACCCCACCCCAATCCCCACTGCATGCTTATGCCGTTTTTATAGCAAGGCAGAGTGCTAGTAACATTCTGAGCAGTGTTTGGATTTTAATCCATTTAAACCCACATTTCACAGGGTTTCAAAAGTGAGCACTCATTTATTTGGTGCTGATGTTTTATTAGCACCCCCTGATGTCTCAGAAAAACATACCTTCCTGATCTTTCCCTTTGAAAAAGGCCGCAGCCCAGCGCTGAACAGGATTGTTGCCCTCTTCTGAATTTTCCCCTTCTGGAAGCTGGGCCCCCCACCACTGCGGCTGTCTGAACGCCCCCATCTTCCCAGGCTCCCTCCAGCAAGCGGGGTCTGTTCTGCAGAGAGAGGACCTCACATTAACACAGCTGCAGTCCCTCAAAAGCGGCGAGCCAGCGTGGCTTTTGACGGCTCCGTCTTCGATTTCCCCAAGGGACTGCAGCACCCAGAGGAGTGTGTCAGCTCGGAAGTCTTGGCCGATGCAGATGCCGACCCCGAGTTTCGTGTTTGGGCAGCTCGGACGGTGGCGTTTTCTTTGTAAAACAGCATGGGCGCTTGCCCACGTTGTCGCCAGGGCCGTGCGACTATGTTTTGAAATATGACGGCACGGTCATTTAATCCTGAAGAAGCACAGCCTCCTGCTGCCGTCTGAGTCCATTAGTCTGAGAAGTTTGCTTTTAGAGAACAAAGGGGCTTATTTGTGTTTTTTGTGCTAATCCTCCAGCAATCATGCAACTGTCATTTTTATCTGTTGGTGACAATTGGGTGTCAGCAGTGATTGATCCCCTCAGTTTGCTGCTGATTTTAATTTGTTAACCGTTGGGGCAAAGAGTAGTATAAAAGCTGTTTGGAATTTTCCTGTTCCTTGAAAAAACGTAACTCCCCCCTCACCAGAGGGCGCTGCCTCCATGGTGCCCCAGCCTGGTCTCAGCCTTGCTCGCCCTCGCCCGTTGAGGAACCGCTATTTGTGCAGTTCCGGAAGCCGTGGGCAAGCCCACCTCTCTTGCACCAGAGAGGGTGGGAATGTCTCGTTTCATCACATCTTAAAACATTTTTGTGTCCAGCCCAGAAGTGGGGGGTCTTGTAAGTGGGGTGTGCCCGGTGTGAAGGGCCTCAGGTGAGGAAAGGGACGTTGTTTATTATCTCAAGCCGGACAATAAAAGGTGAACACGGGAAAAACACCTTATCAAGCCCAACACTGAGTAGCCTTTTTTCTGTTTTTAGACTAAATAGTAATGAAATCACGTAAGCTGTGACAGTGAAATTGCTTAAAAACCAACCCTCCACCAGAATTGCTTAGATACCCACATTTTTATAAATAGTAGGTGACTTTATCCATCGTTTTTATCAGCAGAACGTGACACTTGCTTGTGCCTCATAATTTACCGCGGCTTTAGGTGACGGCTGCAAACGCACGTACATAAAACGCGCCAATGTGGTCCGCGTGAGCGTGCGGCTTTGGAGGTGCGTCTTCCTGCCGAGCGTTCAGATGGCGCTGGCGCTGGAGTCGCGGGGCAGAGGGGGTGGCACTGGCCACGCGTTGCCTGCTTAACGTCTTGGCAGCAAAGCGATGCGCAGTGCCAGCGTGTCACCACCTGCCTTGCCTCTGTTTCCAGTAACAAGGGAAGCACTTTTCCAGCCACGGCACCCTGCCCTGCCCTGGCCGCCGTGAAAGCCGCGTCTGCAGGTGTCAGCTCGGCTCACTGATGTAATGAAAAGGACCCGAGAGCGTGGCTTCGAGGTGTGCTCACGGGGCCGCCTGCCACGGGGAAGTGGTTGTGAGATAAAAGCTTTCCCCGCCTGCCCTGCCCTCGGCCTTCTTGGGTGGTAACGGGGACCCATGAGCAGCCGTGAAGTCTGTGCTGAAGCCAGGAGGTCGGCATGTGCAGGGGGCGCAGGGAAGTGGGGAGGAGTTTAGGTAGAGAATTCCCGGTGCCATTAACAGACTCCAGCGGAATTCAAAGGTAATGGTGACAAGGGAGAGAGCCATTTGCAGAAATGGAGACCAGCTGTGTTTTAGAATGAAAGTGTGTCGGTTGCTATTTATTTGGGGGTGGGGGGCAGTTTCCCTTTTGTAAAGCCTCTAGCTGATTCCCTAGAGGGCAGAGAGAAAACCCTGCCCCATCTTGAAGGTCAGGAAAGCGGTAAAATCGCTGTTTCCTGGGTGCCTTCTGGAGACCTCGCCCTGCTGCCTGCCAGGCTGGTGCTGACCCTTGCCCTCCCTCCTCTTGCAGTGAAATTCAGCAGCTGCTTGGGGACCAAGGGGACACGTTATGAGACCGACAGCATGGACTTCAAGGTGGGCGCCGACGGGACGGTCTTCGCCACCCGGGGGCTACGGGTCCCCTCGGAGCAGGTGGCGTTCACGGTGACCGCGTGGGACCACCAGACGGCCGAGCGCTGGGACGCCGTGGTGCGGCTGCTGGTGGCCCAGCCCGCGCCCTCCGCACGCAAGGTAAGGTCGTCCCTCTGCGCGGTGGGTCTGGCGGCATTTTCTCCGTTCTTTCGTGACTGATCATGAATGCCGAGTCCTGGAGAGGTGGTGACGAGCGAGCTGCCGTCTCCGGGGCAGCCCAGGACCGGAGAGCAGCCCCCAGATACTGTCCACAGGGCGTGGGGCCCCTTCTGTGCAGCGCCCTGTATTGGGGGCAGCAGCTCCCAGGCGCACCTACCTGCGCACACCTGTACCTTTGAGAACCCCAAATCCCATGCACCCCGACTGGGCTGAGGTGGCCTGGAGAGCGGGGGCTCCTGCAGCCTGGGGGGCTAATGACACCTTTTATTAGGCCTGTTAATGAAGCAATTTCTGATGCAAATAATCCCCGCGTCCTTGGAGAAGGTGCAGGTGCCGCGGTGACTGCAATCAGGCAGGTCCGGTCCGCACCGCGTCCTCCGAGCGCACGTCGGCGCTGGCAGGTCACCTGGCCAGACAGGCGCAGGAGCCTCAGGCTGTGCTGGAGAGGCCGGCGTGGGGCACTGCGGGCCGGAGCCTGCGAGGCGTGACGGCCCTGCTCCAGTGTGGTCCACCACTCTGTTGCCGGCAGCGTCTCCAAGTCACAGCCAAAGCTTCTTTTCCTGACGTCTAGGATCTCCGTGACCTGGTCATTAAGCGGACGTATACATGGAGCAAACGCTGCGAGCCGTGGGCCGGTGACAGGGGCGGGGGTGGGCACAGGGTCCGCAATCCTTGCTCGGAGCCACGTGGACCCCTGAGCACACCTAAGGCAGGACGGAGGCAGGGGGGGTGCAAATGATGAAGAAGGAGCCGCCAGGGCTCCCCATCATTCCAGAGCCTCGCCCCATCTATAAGTGGGCGTCACCACACGCCTCCCCTCGGGTCCTGAGAGGTTCCAGGAAGGCCCCGCAGTGCCCCTCGTGCTCACCAGAGTGAGTCCTTCCAGCTGCGGAGCTCCATTTGTCTGCCTCCCCGCGCCTGTGCGCTCCCTGAGAGCAGGGACCCCCCCTACTCCATGCCTCGTACGTCTCAATCGGGACGGGCTGAGTGTGACCACCGGCCAAAGGCCTTCCCAAGGGACCTCTGAACCCACAGGCCCAAGTTTTCCCAGCCTGCCCGCCCATCTTTAGGGCCATGGGGGAGGGGCAGTGTCCAGGTAACACGCATGGGTGCAGCAGTGCCAGGCGGAGAATCAAGGGGTGCTTCCCTGGCAGCTTGCTGGGAGGATGTGCACCTGCTGATGTGGCCCAGTGACAGGGCTTGTGAGCGGGTGACCCCCTGCGGCTGCTGAAGGGGTGGGTGGAGGCGGGAAGTCTGGTGCATGCGGGGGTCCCCAGCAGATCAGGAGTGGCCCGGCATCAATGCTGGGAGAGAGGGGTAGAGGGGACCAGTGGGGTGTCCTTGGCAGCAGTCAAGTCTCTACCAGGCCAGACAGAGTGGGAAGCACTGGCATCAAGTCACACCGGCCAGGGCGTGTGGACGGGCCCCCCAGCCACCTGCCACCGCCTCAGAGAGCTGGGGTCGACAGCCCTGTCTGTACAGGGGCCACGTGATTTCCTCACGTCAGATCACAGCTGTGCAGGGGACAGCCACATATGACCACAGGTACCACCACCAATTTCCAAGATCATTGGAGATATAGGCATTGTTATAGTGCTGTGATGAGCAATTTGCACAATTTATAACACATTAGGTGAGCAGTATTATTGTATAGGTGGAACTGTAGATTAGAGAATTCAATGTTTACTTAGAAAATACAATATATAATTGTAATGTACACAGTGATATACTAATGCATCTTACTGTAGCAGCTTAAAGCATCACTATTACCTCTGGTACCTGCAAAGACTCTGATTTCTCACCCCCTCTGTTTGTTGGAAGGGGAGAGGTGATTGATTTAAGCAGAGGTGGCTGCAGCCTTCTGAATCCAATTCCAGGCCCCCCGAGCCCTCACCTGAATGCTCCTGCCCAGCTATTGCGTCCCCTCCCAGGCCTCTGTTGCCTCTGGTCCAGCATCACAGAGGCCCTCAGTGGTTACAGGTGCATCGCCTCCCCTCCTGGATATACAAACTGGCTCCTGTGGGCCAGGGACCACGTGTTAGACCTGAGAGGGGGACACCGTTGTCATCCTCATTTTCAAGACTAGGAGATCGGGGCTTGGGGATGTTACATGCCTCAGCCACCATCACCCAGTGAGGGAGGGGTGGAGCCCACCCTTGTAATCACAGCACAGCCCTGACCCAGGCAGTTGCTAGAAATTAAGGTGAAACAGAGACTGATGAGAAGCTTCCAATGATGTCTGTCTCTATAAATGAATTAAAGTGTCACCAGCTTTCTGGTATCCCTAATTTCCTGCCAGAAGAAAATGTAAATCTTCTCTGGTGGAAGATAACATCCCAGTCCTCTAATTATTTCTACATTCAAAAGAATATAACAATAATATATTATATATTGTATATGGAATATACAATGTCTATCATTCAACTAAAAATAACTAGGCACATGAGGAGAAGATAAGACAGTATAAGTGAAAACCAAGAGAAACAGAAGATGATAGTAAAAGACCTACAGAGTCTTTTACAGGATAATGGAGTTATGTATATTTTTTAATAATAACTATGCTTACTATCTTTAAGTAAGTTAAATATAATTTTGACACATAATTTGAAGATATAAAAATAACTAATTGGATAGACTAGAACTGAAAAATATAATGAACAAAATCAAGAGCTCATTGGATAGATATATCCATAGATTAGACATAGATGAAGATAATTAGGGAAGCAAAATGATATCAGAATAAATACTCAGAGTAAAGCATGAAGAATAGACAAAAGGAAACTACAGAAAATAGGGTAAAAGACACTGGAGACTTTGTAAGATGGTCTGACAATCATATGTTTGGAGGAGAGACAAAATGGAGCAAAAGTAATATTTGAAAAGATAATGGCAGAAAATATTCCAAAACTGACAACAAAAATTAAGGCATAGAGCCCTATGAACTCTAAGCAGGATAAATACAAGGAAACATTATGTGTTGGCATTTCATGGTCAAATAGCTGAAAACCAAAGTCAAAGAGAAAATCTTCGAAACATACAGAGAGAAAAGACAGATTTCCTTCACATGTGTAAAAATGAGACATATATGGCTCTTCAACAGGAAATATGGAGGCCAGAAGACAAAGGGATGAGATTCTGGACCGCGTGGACTGGCTTAGGTGCCCGACATAGTCATGCTCTTAATCTTGGTCTGCATCCCTGTGGGTGGAAACCTTTGTGCACTGGGCCTCTTTAAGACGTCCGGGTTGAGGAGCGCTCCAGCTGAGTGAGTGTCCTCATCCGCATTCCTGGAGGCCTTATAGAGAGAAGAAGCTGGAAGCTAGAGTTTGCAGAAGGCCACCCAGGAAGGAGCTGGGAGTCAGGGAAAACCAGAGGAGCCACAAAAGAAGAGGACATCACCATGTGGAAATGGGAGGTAGCCACACAAGCCAAGGGACCCTGAGGTCATGTGCCAGCAGCCAGCACCAGAACAGTGCGGACTCAAGGAGACAGCAAGCCTGGCCGGTATCTTGATTTTGGACTTCTTTTAGCCTTGAAACTGTGAGCCAATAAATCCCCATTGTTTAAGCAGCCCACTGTGTGCTATTTGTCATGGCAGCCTGGCAAAGTAAAACATTTCATGTTATTTTTCAGGGCAAAGAGAAAACAGCTGCCAAACTAGAATTCTATTATACAGTAAAAATAACCTCCCATATGTAATGCTGAATAAAGACATTTGCAAACAACCAAAAAAACTGAAAAGATCTGTCACAAGTTGTGTTTTTCAGACAAAATAAAAGAATTTGAAATGAAAGCTCAGAAATGCAGGAAAGAATTAAAAGCCATGGAAAGATTAAGTCAATGGGGAAGTGTATATAAATAATAGCTGTGTAATGTCTTGTGGATTAAAACAGAGAATTCAAATCCAAGCGAGTCGGAAGGGCCTCAGCACTCAGAGCGGGGCGACGTTGGGGCGGGGGGGGAGGTTGCAGGGTCTAAGATGCTGCATTTCCCGGAGCTGGTGGAAAAACCAAATGAACATCAGACTTTGATGAGACAAAGTTATTTGTTGTAATGTCTAGGAAATTCACCAAAAAGGTCATAAGGTTATATAAATTCTAAGGTACTAGATGGAAAAAATGGACTAATCAAAATGATCAATCCAAGAAGTGCAAGAACAGAGGACGGGAACATAGAAGAGATGGGGCTATAAATTTCCCTGATAGGGTTTCAAATATATTAGTAATTAAATTAAGTGGAAATAGATCAAATGTTCCAATTAAAAGAGAAAGACTGGCAGACTGTATAATGAAAAAAGACAACTATATGCAGTTTGCAGAAGATACATCTGAAGAAGTATAAAGAAAGAGAACGGTTGAGAGTAAAAGGGCAAGAAAAAAAAATTACCATGCAACTAAATAATAATCCAATGAAAGACTGTGGTGGCTCTGTTAAAATAGAGTACAAGGCAAAGAGCATAAACCTAATAAGCAGAATGATAAACAGTTCAATTCACCAACAAGACATCAGATTCCTAAATCTGTATGCACATAATAATATGGCTTCAAAATAGTTAAGCAAAAATTGATATAACTAAAAGGAGAAATTGATAAATATGCAATCAATGGTAAATGTTAACAAACACCTCTCAATAAATAATAGAACAGGCAGATAAAATATCAGTAAAAAGACAGAAGATGAGAACCATACAGTTCACAGAGACGTTTCAAACACAGAACCCAAACACTGCTAAACACACGTTATTTTCTAAACACACAGAACAATTTACAAACATATTTCAGTTTCAACATATTTCAAATGTTTAAAATCAAAACAGAGTTTGTTTTCTGCCCACAGAGCAATTAAGCTAGGAATCAATAACAAAAAAAGATAACTGAGAAATCCCCATATATTTGGAAGTTAAGTAAAACCCTTTTGAACAACCCAAGGGTAGAAAAGAAATTACATGGAAACGAGAGAATATTTTGAACAGAATAATAAAACTAGTGGGATATAGCTAAAGTTATGTCCAAATGGAAATGTTTAGTCTTAAATGCATATATTAAAAAATAAGGCAGAAAATTCGTGATCTAAGCATTCATCTAAAAAAATTATGAAACCAACAAGGAATGAAACTGTAAAATCAAAAGAAAGAAATAGCAAAAACAAGAGAAAATAGTGAAATAGAAAATAACAGAATCAAGAAAGGCAAAAGTTGTTTCTTTACGTAGACTATTAAACTGGTCAGACTGAGTAAGAAAAAAAGGTAAATGCTGCCAAAAAATATCCATGTTAGGAATAAAAAGAGGATAGCATGATTACCTTGCAGACTTAGAGAGATCATTGGAGGATATCATGTACGATTTATACCACTGAAAATATCCAGGCCTTGGGTAGTAGTCTAGACAAATACAACTTACCAAACCTAACACAAGAAGGAAGAGAAAATTTAAACAGTTTATTATTATTGCAAACAAAATTAAAATCCTTCTCTCACAGCAGTAGCCACACCTTGATGCTTTGACAGTAAGGAGGAATTCAAATCAATCTGACACAAACTTGTCCAGAGAGTAAGCAAGAGGAATCACTCCCTAAATTGTCCTTGGCCCAAACCTGACGTGAACCATGCCTGCACCTAACAAGAGCCTTGTCCAAAACAGGCAAGAACGTGTCCAAAAATATCAAGAGAGCAGACAACTGGAGGCCATGCTCATTCATAAATAGATGCAAAAACCCTAAGCAAAATATCAACAGACTTGAATCCTGCCATGTTTACGTAAGATAATGCTTCATGGCCAAAATGAATTTGTTCCCAGAATGCAAGATTGGCTTAATGCTTGGAAAGCAATCAATACATTTCAGCAGAGAATAAAAGGTAACAGTCGACCCCCATTCAAGACGGAAATACTCGGCAAACTCGGAAGAGAAGGGAACTTCTTTTATCTAATAAAAAGTACCTACAAAATCCTCCAGCTAATCCTGTGCACTGCTGAAGCACTGAGTGCCTTCCCTGAGCTAAGAAATGCGAGGACGCCCTTACATCTCACCCTGCAGATCCCAGCCATTGCAGCAAGGCAAGGCAAGGCAAGGAAATCAGAATAAATAAAGCCAACAAGGGAGCTTCAACATAGAACATCCAAAAGATTCTGTACCCAAGTTCTTAGAATCAATAGGTGAGTTCAGCAAGGTTGCTGAATGCAAAATAAATTATATCACTATATAACAACAATAAATAGAAAATGAAATATGAACAAGATACCAATCTAACAAAAACTGTGGAAGAAAATTGCATATCACCTAGAAAAATGAAAGAAAACCGTAAAAATGGAGGGATACGCCAGGTTTCATAGCTTGGAAGGCTCAATGTTGTAATAACATCAGTTTCAGCCACAGTTTTCTACAGATTCAAAGCAATTCCAATAAAATCCAACCTATTTTTGGTTGGTTGTTTTTAGACAGATAAAGAGCTGATTTTAAAATTCTAAATGGTGGTGCAAAGGGCAAGGAGAGCCCCAAAACCAAAAGATGGGAGGAGTTCCTCTCGGACATCAAGGCCTCTGACACATGGGGCCGGAGGACTCCCGGGGGGCCGTCCTGGGCCCTGCAGGGCACCCGCTAGATGCTCCACGGGGGGCATCTCCAGTCGCTGCCAATGTGTCCTGGGGGGCAAACTCGCCTCTGGTTGAGAACTCCTAAGTGACAGGAATGAAAACGGGTGGTTTTGGCACAAAGATGGGCAGAAGCAAAAGGCGAGGAACGGAGAGCCCAGAGAAAAGACTTCACTTTTTAAGTCAGCTTCACTGAGGCATCCCTTTCACGAAACAGAACTCGCCTACTGCTCAATACAATTTGATACGAGCCTTGTCAGATATGCACAGGCAGACCCTTGCTTTTTATGTAAGTGACACTGAAGAGCGGGGGTCCCCGGCTGCAGGCGCAGGCTCTGCCTGCAGCTTTTATAGAGCATGCACGCGAGAGAGCTGTTGCGTTCCTAAATGGCCCCGTTTTAAACGGCCATATAAGCACCTACAGAATGTCCTCAGTTTTGCCCCTTGGCTGGCAAACCTCATCTGCTTTCTACCTGCCCTGAGGAAGTGTGCAGGCCCCCTGTAGCCTAGGGCCTCTCTCCTTGATACAGGAGCTGGGCCGGGGGCCTCTCCTTAAGAGAAGAAAATGAAATGCTTCCTACCCCACACCACACCCAAAACTCAATTCCTGGTGGGCTTTAAATCTAAAGACAAAGTGGCACATCTTCTGGAAGAAAATACTGGAGTGGCCTCTTGGGCTTTGGGCGGGAAAGCTTTCTCCTGCAGGACGCCTGGATCCCCATGCAGACATTGAAGGATCGAGGCACGAGCCTTCATTAAAAATAAGAACGTGAGCTCATAAGACGTGTTTTAAAAAGTGAAAAGAGAGTCCAGGCAGAGGGAGAAGGGACCTGCAGTGCTCAGCTGTTGACAGAGGACTCACACCCGGAATACGTGAAGAATCTGCAGCCCCTCCGTGAAGCCAGGCAGTCAGACAACAGCAGGGGCAGGGGGCTCCGCCCGGCCTCCGTGGGCGGCCAGGTGAGGCACACCTGGAGCAGAGCAGCTCGGGTCCAACCCAAAAGCTGCCGGCACTGGAGAGGCCGACTGTGCCAAGGATAGGGAGCATGGGGCCCTTGGAATTCTCACCATTGCCGCCAGGGTGCACGGAGGTGCGTGTCC
This sequence comes from Tolypeutes matacus, assembly GCA_026826555.1. Classification (NCBI taxonomy): domain Eukaryota; kingdom Metazoa; phylum Chordata; class Mammalia; order Cingulata; family Chlamyphoridae; genus Tolypeutes; species Tolypeutes matacus. The sequence goes on along the minus strand of JAKSZT010054277.1, from coordinate 552,778 downwards.
GAGACGACAATGAGGCGCGTTTGTTTAAAGGTACACGTCTGTGCCGTGGCGTGTGTGTAAGTGCCAAAAGGCCTGGACGGGAGCGCTTGGTGCAGCCTCGTCCGTCAGCGAGAGCCGGGGAACAGCCGCGTGCCTGTCCCCATTAGCACGGATAAAGGAATTGTGCTGGAGTCGTGCAGTGGAATATTACACAGCAGTGAAAATAAATGCCAGCTAGAAGCAACAAGGGGGGCGGATCCCACGGGCTTTACTGAGGGAAAGGAGCCGGGCTCCTACAGCACCTACGTCCCGCACAGCTCCCCCCTGCAAATCCAAACGGGGCCACACACCGTCAGGCCAGAGGCGGCCTCGTGTGAGGCGGGACGCGGCCCTCGTGGGGCCAACAGGGCGTCCTGGGCGCAGGGGCAGGTGTTCGCTCATGTGCCACATTTAGGTTATATTCACGATTTTAATTGAATAACGCAGGCCGAGGGCCTCCCGGCTGGGTTTGGAGACCGTACCGAGCTCAGGTGGGGACAAAGCAAACACGAGTTCCAGTGGCCATGGTTCTAGAGAAGTGGAGGGGCTAAAAGCCCGGGGGACGCCCTCCTCCAGAGGAGCCTCGTCGCAAACCCCTCGAGGACAGCCGCGTGGGGTCCCCCTAATTTCCTGGTTCTGTAACTTTCCTTCTCATCTGTTGGGTCTCTGGAGCACAGCCTCCCTGCCCCTCATGTGAGCGACTCTGCGGAGCTGGGCAAAACGGACAGCTTTCCAGCCAGATGAGCCATGGAAATGGCAGCTTCTCCCCTTTCCCTTTCCTCTCTCAGCGACGATTTGAAGACAGTCTTTCTGTGGGTAATAGGAAGTGCTGGGATCTGGAAGAGCTTTTTTTTGTGCAGCCTTGCAGGAACGCTGATAGCAATTCAATTAGAAAATGCAAATGAGGTCACATATTCCCTGCAGGAGCGTGGCTTTCCCCCAGGGACCAGTGCCTAACAGTAAATACTTAGGATGAAGTTTCTCACACACCCGACTGCCTGGTGTCACACTGCAAAGGGACAATGGGGCCAGTGGGTGTAGTTTGCAAAAAAGAAACTTGTTTATGAAACTAATATTAGGTCTTATAGCTCACATCAGCGTTTATGAAAGACAAACTCAGCCAAGCAGCACCCCAAAGTCAAGGGGGCCCAGAGGCAGCTGCTGCTCTCGAGACAGCTCAGGGACCCTGCCTCCCTGGCTGGGTCATGGTGGGAGCTTCCAGCCAGTGGAGACCCAAACTTGGGGTAATGGGACCTTCCAGCCAGGTGGAGACCTGACCTTGGGGTGCAGGGGGTGCTTCCAGCCAGGCAGAGACCCAACCTTGGGGAGCACAAGACCCACTAGCACCTCTGCAGGCTGGGCTTGTCCCCCGCAGAGGATCCTGCACCCCCAGGTTGGTTGTAAAGAAACCAAAGAGGAGAGGGCCTGCTTAGAGAAAGGCCTTGTAAGGCCGGGTTGGCTGTGCGTGCGGAAACATCCGGAATGGCCTCTGGCCCCTGGTGCTGAACCCAGTGCCTGTGGGCTGGGGAGTTTTAGCCACAGGGGCCGTGGGCACCGGAGCTGCAGTCAGTGCCGGGCAGGACGGCTTTCGGGGCGGGGTATTCCTGCAAGAAGAGAGCAACTGAAAGGTCCTGGGTGGGGCAAGTAAGGAAGGGCTGACCTCGGAAAACAGCCCCCAGGCGGGCCTCCGCAGACTGAAAACCAGCAATTCTAGCAAAAGCCGACGGGCTTGCAGACCCCCGTGAGCCGTGCGCCTTCTCCCTGTGGAGACCACCAGCTTTTGCACGCGTGCTCATCTCCACACACCTGCAAGTTCAGACCTCGCTGGCACACAGGCCGCTTCGGGCATGGGCGTGACTGCCTTGGGGACTGGGGAGAAATGTATATTTGTGTATATTGATGTGTATTTCCCACAGCAAAGACCCACACAAATTGCCAGGCAGCCTCTGGGAGAGTCTTGGAGCCACAGCCCCCACCCCCAGCCAGGGCAGCCTGAGGCACAGGGGTGGGGCAGGTGGTCCTGTGAGAGCCCAAAGCTCCCCAGGTTAACTGCAGCCCTGAGCTCGGTGGGCACGGAGGGTGCTTGTGATTTTTCTCCTGGTCTCAGCGTCTGGGTGGCTCCCGTCTCTCTCTGCATTTAGCAGGTCCCAAGGCTCTCTGCCTCCTCTCCAGCTCCCCCATCCTTCTTCCTTAGACGACACTGACAGCCTGCAAGAGCCTTGAACCCTGCTCATCTGGTGGATGCAGAGCTGACGGGGGTCGTGGGCTGACCCTGGGTCCCAAGGCGGTGGGCTGCAGGGCAGCAGCAAAGCCCCGGGCCAGGCCAGGACGACCCCCAGGAAGCTAAGCGGCCTGGGCCCTTGGTCATATCCCCAGCCTGACCCAGGGGTCGGGGGACCGGAGCAGACGTAGCTGGGGGCACCGTCCTGGGGAGACTCGAAAGGAACAGGGGGCCAAGGCTCTCCTGGCAGCTGGAGGGCAGAGGGGCAGTGAGGAGGTGGGGCCCCTGCCAGGCCCCTGGCTCCCTGAGCTCCTGCTGCTCTCCTCCACCTGAGCCACGGCTCTCCACCCCTGGGGGGCCCTTTCTACGCTCCCTGACCTCCTCCATCCTGCACCCTGCAGAGATAAAAGCCCTGAGGCACGACCCCCTCTGCCCACGCTCTGCACCCCTCCCCGCCCCTATCACAGCAGTGCCCTGCCCTAGCCTCTGCTCCACCAAGTCCTGTCCCCCGCCCCAGCACACCACAATGCCACAGCACTGCCCATTTCAACAGAATCCCTCCCCTGGCCCCACGCCCCTCCCCAGACAGCACCTCAGCTCTGCTACCCTTAACAGGGGGGGATCCTCTAGCACACCCAGGGCCCCACCCTAACCTCCCCTTCCTCCCAGCTCCCCACCCCATCAGGGCCTTGAAGATGGATCTCCCTCCCTCCCACCCCAGGGCCTTTGCACAGATTCCCTCTGCCCATTTCACCCCTAAGGCACTTCTTGAATAAGCTTTCTCTGACCTTATGTGCTGGCTGCCCTCTGCCTTACAGGCCCGTGGGCCACACACTCCCCTCACAGTCTTAGTCACGGCTGTCATTTTACGTTCAGAGCAAGGTTCTCTTACTTTCTGTCTCTCCCATTGGACAACGATGAGCTCTGGGCAGCAGAGAGCAAGGTTGCCATGATGTCCCTGCTCCTAGCACAGTGCCCACCTAGGGTGGCTCTCAGGAAGGAGGGATGGAGGGAATGGCCTTGCCCTGGAAGGTGGGAGACCCCAACTCACAGCTGACTTCCTGTGAGATGCCATGCAGGTGTGCTCCCTCTCTGGGCCTCAGTTTCCCCACCTGCAAGCTGAGAGCCGGCCACATGGCCACGGAGGCCTCCTGCAGCCTCACCTCTCCTGTCCTGAAATCCATCAGAGCCCGCCTGGGCGTGGGCTGGGGAGGGGCTCGCCCATGCTCGGTGTTTGGGGAACGACACCTGGGAGACCTCCCTGCCCACCTACTGGCTGTGCCCTTAATGTCCCTCAGTGGACAGCAGGGACCCGCTCCACGAGCAGAGATGTAGCTCCATCCCCACAGCCTGGAGCTGGCTGGCACATAGTAGGCCCTCAGCAGATATTTGATGAATGTGTGAATATGATGCTTAATACATTCACATTTGCTATTTATAGTTGAAACTGTGTTTAAATATAGCATTTTTGATTGAAGTGGTCCTTTACATTTTGTTTAATATATTATATATAATTTTAGAATATATAACTATACTTAAAATACCACCGCTGTAATTAATATACCATTTGTGTAATGAATGGTTGGTCTCTAGGCCCCTGCAAGGACAGAATCATGCCGTAGGTGGATGTGGTATGTATGTGAAGTGATCATTTGCTGTCTAATAAAAGCAGGATTAAATGTGCTCCCCAAAATTGCCATAAGGAGTGAGGGACAGAGGGACAGGCTTTCACCAAGAAAGAGTTGGTCCGGGGTTTGAATCAGATGTTCTCGTCTTGCCCATTGAGTGAGTTCATCACAAGGATGATGGTGCTGATGCGTGCCCATGAAGTCATCATGAGGACGTTGATGCGTGCCCATGAAGTCATCACGAGGACGTTGATGCGTGCCCATGAAGTAATCACAAGGACAGCGGTGCTCCCGCGTGCCCGTGAAGTCATCACGAGGACAGCGGTGCTGCCGCGTGC